>OX463778.1:42138645-42714686 GCA_949825025.1 Siphlonurus alternatus | reverse complement strand
GAGAGAGAGAGAGAGAGGAGAGAGAGAGAGAGAGAGAGAGAGAGAGAGAGAGGGGTGCGGCGCCACTGCGCGAGATATTAAGCCGGTGAGGAACGCTGCGGCACGCCGACTCGGGGGAGGGAGAGGGGTGGCACCACACAGTAACCCGCTTTTCTAGCATAGCCGCAATTGTCATCACACACGCGAGTGGCGCCATGACGAATGAAAGCTTACCACCATGACATTTTGTATATCAAATAATTTTGTCATGTGTATTATCGTGTAGTAGGAAGAAAAGGAAAAGCTTATTTCTCTCTCTCTCTCTCTCCTCTCTCTCTCTCTCTCTCTCTCTCTCTCTCTCTCTCTCTCATCTCTCTCTCTCTCTTCTTCTCTCTCTCTTTTACGTGGAACAGTAGAAAAAAATGCGCATGATTATGGTATACTGAAAATAATCTACGAATAATCGTGAGTTTTATACATAAATTGTACAATAATAATAATATTGATAATTTAAAATGATAAAATACGTATACATAATACTTAATTTTTATTCTGCTGTCACGATCCTAAGTTAATTTTGAGATAAGATAATAATTAAAATCATTATAATATGCCATGTCATGTGTGCAGTATACAATCATGATTATGCGGAGATTTTACTTTAAAATATTTGAAGATAAGTGCATACCTGCGTTTCATATTTTAAAAACAACAATTAATATGCAGTGGCGTAGTGGGGAAAGGGTACGTGGAATGTGTTATATATATTTTATACGGAACAAGGAGAATATTGTTATACTAAAAGAATGATAATATACAAAATATATAATATCTTATTAGATAATTACTATCTCTTTGAATTTCAGTCCGTATAAATCCTGTGTATATCTGAATAATTATGTATTATAATATTAAAAATATCGAGATAATTTTATCACTAGTTAAATTATTTTAATCAATTGGTTTACTTGAAAAAGTACAATGCAACTGTAATGTTATATTCAGCAACTATACGGAATAGCCAAGGCAACGTAGCAGTTAAACGTTGCACCAAATCTTGATAGCCATGCAGCTTTTCTCTCATTGTTATTCTCACCACCCAAAACAATTGTTTAACTGCATGCAGCAAAACACACTAAATCATGTTAAACCATAAGTCAACCAGTTTTCAAAATATATCAATAAAATATCACACTTATAATTTTTATATCCAGAAAAAATAGAGAATCATGAAATCATGTAAATGTAAATATTCTAAATAATGTATGTTACGTAAATGTAAAATTTGATTACTGTTTTTCAAAACGAGTTTTTATTTCACTTAATTAATAAAATAAATGTACGCAAATACCCGGTTATCTTCTCCCCTAACAACAAACTATAAACTTAATAGTAGTATATATTTTGAGAAGTCACAATTGGAAAAATATTTTTATTTTTGTATAAATATATAGTATATAAATATAAATTTATTTATTAACAAGTGAAGTATTTAACGAAAAATCGATGTGTAACATAAATCATTAAATATTCATGTATATTTTATAAAGTCATCTATCAAAAAATATATATTTGTGTAGCAAATGTATGATATGTGATGATGAAGTTGATGAATTAGATAGAGATTTTGGTCCAGTGAGTGCCGAGTCGTGTAAGCGAGAGTGCCACCTGCCCCACAGCCCGGTTGGCGGCTGTCTGTCAGTCTGTTGCAGAATAGAAGCAGTTGCTGATGTGTGGAGGAGGCCGAGGAGATATTGTTTTAATGCATCACTTCACCATGTCGTGTCATTTAGCGAGGTGTCAGCCCCCCAAGTGTGGGCGTACGTCCTCTCATTTTCACCAATTTACTTTAATTCCTCTGCATCTTTTATGCAGATGTTTGTTTCCCGAATGTGACGTATTCAAATATTATTCAAATATTTTTAAAATTCAAATCTAAGATATTTTAAACAATTTATTACATAATAATACGTTTAAAAAAGTTCTTAATACGATTCGATTAGCTTTTTGTGCATAGCATGCAAGTAGGCCAATTCCGAGAACATAATCAATTGAGGTCCATTCTTTAATGATGATAATTATGTTGTTTTAAATGAAGTGGACGAGGGGAGGGGCATTGTTTTATAAGAGAGGCACTTTATTTCTTAATAACTTAATATACAATTTCTCATGTTAACTTACTCTTGTAAAAATATTATCTTCGATAGATAGTTTATTTATCGTACTATTGTAATCTTATAAGTTCAACTGTTTCTATTGTTAATATATAGAGTTACCCTCTCCCAATGAACTTGAAAGAGTCCAATCAATAAATCCAAATAGTTTATTTCACTATTACGTAACATTCACTATTGTCTGATAACCGTTATCAGAACTCAGAAAAGATAAAAATATGGAAATTTTATGTTTCAATTAAATTCTGCTATTACAAAATTTCCATGCTAATAAAATTTAAGTTTTAGGTAATTTATTACGGCTCTATAACTTTTCCTATCCATATAATATCATATCTCTTGTTATGTTATAAAATTTAGAATTTCGTGACCGACCACCGTTTAGATCCTATTCATGCACTTAACTTTTTTTTAATTTAATTTTCTACATGATGTAATAATATCAACATCTCCACCACTTATTTTTTGTTTTTTTTTTAAATATGTTTATTGAGTTTATTCATAAAACATAGACGTATTATAAGTGCATAATACATAAAAATATTCAGTAGACCCCAAGAGTTGGAGAAACTCGTACCGAGGAACGTCAATTTTAATTAGCGAAAAGCTTCAGATTCACAGTATATGACCATGCAATTTTTTTATTTATTTATTTTTTTCCGGAGATTTAATTCCTCTTCCTGGATTTTTACTATTTAAACTTTGTTCATCCAAAAACAAAAGTTAATGAGTAAAATTTTTCCCTTCCACTATGTAATCCCGTAAAGGTATATGCAATGTAATACAAGTATGATTTCTTGCTTGTTGATAGAGCACTACCTGGGGATGTTTATAAAAAAAAAAAACATAAGATTCTCACCTGGTCAGTGCGGCGCGCGGTGCATCTTAGGAGCGACGACGATGCCGAGGAGGTGGAGAAGGTGCGAGGGAGAGGTGCGGGGTGAGGACGGAGCACGCTGCAGTCACGCGAGCCGCATCATGCTGAACATACGCCGCGCCGAAAACACCTGCAACACCAAACACGCGTTTAGAACTCTTGAGAAAATCGAGGAGAAAATATGTCTTTCTTTAATGACTAAAATCAATAAGAAAGTAATAAAACTTCATTTTCTTTGTTATAAACCCTTTTTTTTTATATAGGTTTTTGATGGTACCACTTTATTTCTTACTTTGCAATTATAACACAAATTTGCTCTAGTATATTACATTGATCGAAAAATGTCAATTTCAGCTTACAAAATTAATGGATCTTGAGGAAATGAAACTTCCTTTTATATAATATATAAATATACTTATACTTTCTATATTATAGGTAGTATAAAATATGAAAAAGGAACAAATGCATCTTTTTTGTAATTATTTCTATCGTGTTACAAGAACTCTGACTTATAAATTGTATGTCCTTTTTTTTGTACCGTACGTACCGAGTTCTTACAGTCAACATTTCTCCTCGTCGAGTTTTCATCCCGCCACTGACCCTTGCCCTTCTGCCTAGCCGCAGAGCAATAAAACCTTCATCAGCCCACCTCCTCCCTCCCCCCTCGCACCTTGCGCCATCTCTCGGATGACTTATTCATCGCGGCGCTTAGCTGTGCACCACCGCCATCGTGGTACTGCGGGTGTCCTCGCTGGCCTATCAACAATTGATCGCCCCCACTCTCCCTCGAAACTCTTTAACAAGTACCAAACTTCATGCTCTTCCCAACATGTGTCATTTACGCTTGATTGCCTGCTCATAAATTAACCAACCTTTCTACAGCACTTCTATGCATTCCTTACATTGTTTCTTTTGACTGAAATAACTGAATAAAATAATTAATTTTGTGGAGCTTTTTCATTTTTCAGCATTTGTAATCGTTCAACTTTATCTACCACTTCAACTCTTCAACATTGTTTTAATTTTAATATTCATGAATGAATGTTTATCATTGTTTAATAAATTTAGTATATTCTAAATTTTCAAAAATTAATTAGACTCAAATTTAAAATCTGCATAATATTCACGATTATAGTGGCGAGTTTTACAATCGAGTATGAATTAGTATCATGAACTTTAGTTATTCGTGCAGATTCATATTCACGTTATAAATAGAGATATAGATATAACAGAAGAGCGCTATAAAACTGATACTACTGCAATGCAGAAGAAATTAATTTCAAGCGTCGTCCTATTTGTTTTTATTACAACTTGGAATGCTGCTGAATATATATAATTTTTTTTTTCTATTTATATAGAGGTCTATGCATGAATGAAGATAGAAAACGTATCTCGTAAAATTATAAAATATTGATTTTAAAAATACTCGTACATGTTTTACATTGTAATATATAGCTTTTCTGAACATACCAACAATTTTTCTTAATATGTTTACCCCTTCCTATAATAATAAATGTATAAAATTAAATATAGCAAAGTTCGGTAACTATATAACAGTAAGACGAAGGAAATCACCTATAATATCTGCATTTCATATTTTCTAACCACAAGTAAAAAGGTTTTCATTATAAAATAATTTTGAAACATGTGCAAAGTCCAACAGATGGTTATAAAACAACCGCAGACACATGGTCTCTGTCAGTAAAACGCAATTAATGCACCATTCTTTTTTTGTGGACCTCTCAACCGAAGATGCGAATTCTAAATTTAACAATGATTACAATTGGGCACTAGTGCCAGCTAATGCAAATTAATTGTGTTGATACCAACTTTTAAAAATAGTTATTTAAATATTATACATTTAGTAATAATATTTTTATAATTTTAATTTTTATAATGTTATTTTAAAATAATAAATAAAATACCACAAAAAGCAATATTTATTTAAAAAGCAATGGAAAAAAATATTGTTTTCTATTATATTTCTATTCTTAATTATATTAATAATGATGACAATTTATTTTATTTCATGTTATATAATGGACAACCTGCATGAAATCTTTTTTATTGCATATTTATAGAGCAACAAGAGTTATGTACTAGCAATTTTCTTCAAAATTTTTTTAACCCTCTATAACGCTCAAAATCGAGAGCAAAGATGCTGTGGCGTCATAGTCATGCAATGTGTTTCCTTATGCTTGCGTGTTAAATATTTTCATGACTATGACGTCACAAAGTTTTGCAACATGATTTTAAGAGGGTTAAAAAAAATGGAAAAAAATTGTCAATACACAACTTGAGGTCCTCTATCCAAATATGCAACAAAAAATTCATGCAGGTTGTCCATTGAAGAGAATTGCAACGTAACAGAGACGTACATAAATTATTATACCGCAATGTTACCCTAGTAAAAAGAAATTATACTTATCACAATTAAGGTAATACAAGTATAATTCCTATGTTGAATTTGAGTAATTCAGTATTATAAAATATACTTAATTACACAATAAATTATACTAGTTTTATTTTATTATAATTAAATAATAGGTATAAAAATATTATACCTCTTAAAATCGTTTTGTGGCAATCATATGGGGTTCAGTGTGTTAGAGGGTCAATGTATAGCTTATTATTATTGTATTTTTTTACATTTGAAAAATGATATTTTTAGAAATATAATAATTCTATGCTTTAATATAACTTATTATAATATAGTAAAACTAGTGTAATTTATTGTGTAATTAAGTATACTTTATTACTCAAATTCAACATAGGAATTTTACTTATAATAAGTATAATTTCTTTTTACAAAGGTACACACTTATGATATGTAGTTGCTAGATCAAAACTATGCGTATTCAGTGAAGTTTTGGTTGAGCAAATCTTCAAAATTGAAGAAAATGGAACTACATAGCAGACATTTTGGTTTATAAAAATTGTTGAATATTCCTTCTTTTTTTTACCCTCTGCATGCGGCTGCTGTTTATGCATGAACACGTGGCTTGGAGACTTGCTAACTAACTCTACAGTCAAGATCTCATCACTCACTCAGCTACGAAGAAACCTAATTTGATGAGAAGTGTTTTGAGGGGAGTACATGAGGAAACCGACTAATAAACGCTCTCATATACTCAACGTGCAAAAGCTTGCAAACCAGTGAGAGAGATAAGCTGCAGCAAAATGAGCATTAAATAAGTTTCCTTAATTTGATTTTATTATAATAGTTAATTAAAAAGTATTGAAAATGATAAAGCTGTTTGTTCGTAGAATAAATTTAAGTAAAGAAAAAATATAAGCCTATGCTACAAATTTAATGAATAAAACATGGAATTTTAGAAACTACTGTATATTATAAAATATAAATATATTATAAAAAAAAAAAATTTATTAGAAAACAGTTTCAGTTTTATAAAAAATTGGTCAATATAAATTTCTCTATAATGGAAAAATAAGGTATAGTGAAATTTCTTAAGATATTTATTTTATGCAAGAGAGGCTGCATTTTTTAAAAAAATGATGACATGAATGCAAGATTGGTCAGATTAAAGCTCTGTTACTCACTTGGGCTTAAAAAAAAATCGTACCATTGCTCACAGTATTTGTCTTACAATGAACGGACCTAACAAGTTAGTTAAAAAATTGAACTCTTCAATTTTAAGCATGATTTTATTGTCTTTGTCTATTATATCCGAGCGTTTTGATCACGAACAAATAAGTACAAACTCGCATCTACTGGCATTATGCCCACATGCTTTATCCATCTATTGTATGCCATCAATCATTCCCCCTTCTTCTCTCTCTCTCTTTCTCTCTTTCTCCTCTCTCTCTCTCCTCTCTCTCTCTCTCTCTCTCTCTCTCTCTCTCTCTCTCTCTCTCTCTCTCTCTTCTCTCTCTCTCTTCTCTCTCTCTCTCTCTCTCTCTCTCTCTCTCTCTCTCTCTCTCTCCTCTCTCTCTCTCTCTCTCTCTCTCTCTCTCTCTCTCTCCTCTCTCTCTCTCTCTCTCTCTCTCTCTCTCTCTTCCATGCAATATCCAACTTTTCAACAAAAGTTTTTATCTAATATAATATTTTTTTACACGGCACAACTTTTTAATATATATTTTTTTTCTTGTCATTCTCACTTAATTCCCTGTCATCACAAAAAGAATATTGATTGATTTGATAAATTTGTCTTTGAAATTGTTATAAACATATTTATTTCACGCTGTGGTTGGAAAAAAGAAAGGGTACAATGTTGAGCACGTCAATATACTAATGACTTGGAAAGAAAGATAGAACTAGACTTATTAGACTACAATATTGCCTCTGGAGTTTATAACTTATATATATAATACAAACAGTTTTTTTTATGCTGTTATAATTAAAGGCTTTCATTGCTGTTATAACAAGCAGCAAGAAGTAGTAGTGCTGTTTCTTTGTTTCTATGCGCTATAGTTGCTGCGGTGATGACGACGATGGTGCCAATAGCGCACGTGCAACACTAGTGCTGCTTGCTGGGATGAGAGACGGGTCAGAGCATACATCCTAGTGAGAGAGAGAGCTCATTGCCGTGAGGAGCTTAATTACCACGCTCAGTGCTGATGGCGCAGCGCGGCGTGGCACGGCCAGGCACAAGCGGGTTTTAGTTCGATCCCCAGCCAAGGCCGTAACCGCAGTGGCGCCAGTAGCAGCAGTGGCGCCTGCCCATTGCCGGTCAAACACATCAACCTCCCCCCACCAGCGTAGCTAGCCGCACGTGGAGTCTGATATATAAAACACCGATACTGCTTGATGCTTACTATGCTCTGAGAAAACGGTTTTCAACTGGTGACATGCAGTATTATATGTGAAGTATTATTTACGATTGTAAAACTGGAAAAAAAAAAAAAAAATCATAATTAGCTTTCATTAACTGGAATGTAAAGTTTAATTTTATTAATGTAATTTAATAAACACAATTTGTGTTTCTTATTTGCATTAACAAATGCTTTCAATATGATTATATCACAGTCTTTTTTATGCATAATATATGCAACATAAATATTTGCTCTTCACTATGTTCTATGATATATGATATTGTAAAAAATGCTAACTAGATTTTTTTAATGAATAAAAAAAAATAAAAAAAAAACTTCTGTTTGTTGACATTTTAGTGCGGCATAATATATGAGGGCAATGAATATTTAAGCAGTGATATGTGGAAGAGAGAGAGAGAGAAAGCATGCTGTCGTGCCGGCGCGCGCGTCTCCACCACGCGAGCACAAGGCAAGCGGACTATATATATATAGTAGTAAAGCAGGAAGGAAGCTTGAGGGCGAGCTCACTGCAGCATAGTAGCAGCGAGATGCGCCAGTTCACCGCGACGCGGGCTTCGACCCGTGTAGAGTGGTCTGCTGGCCCGATATGCCACGACCGTCAGTACCGTCACCGTTTGCTACGCCACCTTATACACACGCGCTCCGTGACACGCCGCGCCGAACAGCGTAGCAATAGCACTAGATACAATTCTATAACCTTTATTATGACACGTTCTAATAAAAATTATTTAATTAATATTAATATCGTAAAAAAATCAAAGGGTTCTAATTAATTGTATAGAAATTATACATGAATTATATTATTAATAATTCAATTTACTTTCAATATTTATGAATGATTAAATTTAATGTAAATATTGATTGGAAACCATCAAGGTATTATGCGTATATCTTAATTATTTATTATATGTAACTGCATTTTTTTTCAATCCCTCTTAAAAAAATGTTTTACCAGAAAATCAGAATATTGAAAAATAATATCAAGTTATTTATTTATAAAATAAACTTGTTTTATTTAAACTTATTTCTCTTACAAACTTGTTTTGAGAGAGAAGTGGGATTAAAAAAAAAGTTCTTAGTTCCTGTACTTAAATTTGTCATAAGAGCATTACGTGAAATGCAATAATGTTTTTGCACGAGCGCTCGCTTGCCTCGTGACAAATAGTGGCGGCGACGAGAGCAGGCCAGCCCGACTCTTCTCGTATACCCTAGCTCGTCGTGCTGGAGGCTTGTTTGCTCTGCTGCCGGGGCGGAGCACCAGAGAGCGAGGAGCGTGTTCACACCAAACTGAGCCAGCATTACACAATTTCACATGTCAATTTCATCAAAGAGGAAGGGAACAGAAAAAAAAAATCAGTTTAAACATTTTCTGTTTAAATATGTCACATGGTGTTATAACAAATATTTTATTTTAAAAAAAGTGTCTTTTATACAGTAGTAAATATATGTAAGTATTAATAGGTCAATAGTTTCATAATTTCAAACATAATTTTTCGTATATAATATATTATATAGTTCTCATTCAAAACATTCAAGTTAAAATTAAATTTATTCATTAAAAATACAAATTACTATGGGAGTCAAAATCTAAAGTTAATAAAATAATAAATATTGTCATATTAATACAAATGTCGACGTTAATTGTGATATAGTGAATAATAAAAGCATTGATTTCTAACGTTTCATGTAGATACTTCTACCATATAGCAAAAATTATAGCTATATAATGTTAAAATATAATACACACTTTTTGAATTGAATTGATTGATGTATTGACTTCGGGTCTAAGGACCAAGCAGTCATTGCCCGTAAAAATATATAATACACACTTATATATAAATTTCCAGCTGTTTGTCAAACTAGGTCGAATGTATTAAGTGGAACAGTATAAAAATATGATGAGAATTCATTTATCTTACACAAGTATAATACTTCTTATGGCAGAAGAGTTTAACAACTTGAGCTGGCTGTTTGTTGGCGTGACTTTTCCAACAGTAAGTTATACTTTATACTAACATCCCCCCGTCTGTCATCTGTTTGTACAATTAGAACAACTTTCAAACACGCATAGCAAATAAAACAAAAGATCACTAAAAGAGTTAATATTTTAAAATTGTTTGAAGGGTTATTTTAAAATATTAGCATGGTATTATAGCTTATTCCAGAATAAAACGTGCATGAAAATGAGTTACGACGCTGCAGAGTGAAGCAGATGTCAAGGGTAGTGCGTAGACATTACCAGTGCTTTTTCACGACCCTAGTTCTCTTAATTGTCTCAACCTCATACTTCCTTTTTTTTTTATTCCAAGCCCACTTTTTTAATGTGAGTCTTTTCTCTTCTCTTTATATTCTTAACTCTTTTACATATAAAGAACTCGTTACTTGTAGAATATGGTTTGTTTTAATAATATTTTAAAAAAAAAAATGTTAAGATGATTGAAATAATACATTAATAATTTAAGTATTTATAAATTAATATATATCAATGAAACAAAATATGAAATTTTTATACCTATTTATTCAAGTTAGCTCACCAATAATTAATATTGAATAAGTTATACCTGATCGAGGAGAAACGAAGAGGGAGGAGTAGAATCAAGTAAAGATTTTTGTTTATCGTCCTACTGACCATCTCCAGCAAGCAAAGGCTGATAGTAGGAGCGAGATTAGTCCTGCCACGAGGAGGATTGGGCAGATATCCCGCAGCTGTCACCGTATTTTACGTGCTCTGACGTCAGCAGCCGCGCTGCCGCCGCCGCCGCTACTACCACCATACCGAATTGACTCTCTCGGGACAGCAGACGCGTTTTTCCAGCCGAACCCTCCTCGTCCGTGCTGCCAGTGTTAGTGCTGCTGCATCACATTGGCCGCAGGAAACGTCGGTCCCCTCGCATCCCTTCCTCCACCTGAAGCGACGAGGAACAACCAACCCCCCCGCTTACGTCATCCGTTGCTACCAGTCAGCAGCCAGCCAGCCAACCTTCACTCACGTCAGTGAAAGAAACGCAAATAATGAATTCCGTTCGGAGAATGCTGCGAGGAAGTGAAGAATAAAATTGGAGACATTATTTGATGACGAGACAGAGAAAATATAGAGAGAGAGAATATGTTCTGCATCATAAAATTTTTAAATATAGACGTAATAATTTTCTCTGCAGTACTTTAATAATAATATACGTGATACATGTCCATTTCGTTGCTGAACATAACTGTAGCTAGGTAGTGTAGTATATTCCCGAGATGATGATCATGTAGCGTGAGATGAGCGCTATCTTCACCCCTGCAGGAAACACATGTAGGCAATTTGCTGTGCACACAAGCTCGAACAGTTGCAGAACTTACAGGGGATATTTAGAAAATGTCTACCATTTTAGCAGCATTTAAATTGCCACTAGTTTAATAAAATTATTTTATTAAGTTTATATCTTCATAACTTAATTTTTGTATTATATTTTTTGAAATAATTTCTTATTAAGTAACTTACAATTTGATTATTAAAAAAAAAAAAAAAAAATGGGTCATTAAATTCTGGAACTTTAAATATAATTTTGTAAGATATCCGTGTATAAAAAAAAGTCAATTACATATGAAATAATTATAATTAATTTTATAAGTACAATAACAGAAATTATTAAACAATATAAGTATTGATGTATTTATTATATATACAAATCATTTTTAATTTACACTATATACCAAATTTTGAATATTTTTTTTAAAATTTGATTTGTTATTGATATTGCAGACAGATTTAATTGATCAAACACCACATCGACGTGATATTTGCAGCTAGCCTATCGATTCGTCGTCAACTCTGGTGCGCGGCTGCTGCTGTATTGTTTGTGGGGCAGGCTGGCAGGCAACACACACACACTCTCACGTACACCCAGCTAGGCTGCTGCAGACGGTAGGCTGGCAGGCAAGCAGAGAACCACCACAGACAGCGAACGGCACACTCGCCACAACAGCTCGACCCCGGCACAATTGGCGCGGCACCAAACCTTTGTGCTGTGAGGTACCTACCCACCTACCTCTTTCCATCCCTCCACCACCACTGCTGATGGTAGAGGGTAAAAATAGAACAATCCAACCAGGTAGGCAGGTACAAAACAATAAGACGAAAGATGTTTGTTGTTAACTCAGTATAGTTGGTTGTCGTCATGTTTTATTGTGTACAATATATATAATATTATACATACAATAAAAGGGCGCAAGCTATATAGAGCTCTGTTTTTGTTGTAATCCTCACTGCTGCTACTGACAGAAGTTCTATAAATGTCATTACAAATATAATAGAAGCAACAAAAAATAATATATATATTATTATATGTACGTGTATGAGAATTGTCTCCTTCCACTGTTGTTATGCATGGATGATGTTAAATATATTTATAACTGTCAGAAGCATTTTGCATCTGCTGTTGCTGCTCTATTACAATCAGGAACACTTGTTGTGATGAGTCTCCTCCTACTATACGCCGGCTCACATTTCACTCACGAGAACAAAACACCATCATAATGTTTCTATTTTTTTTCCTCGTTACTTAGGCACGTTCAGTTCAATATCACGTTTTTTACTTAACATATTTTCCCCCTATTAGTTAAAGCTCTAACATTACAATGTACTTAAAAGTATAAAAATATGCATTTTAAATCACCGTACAAAAAATAATGTGTAATTATATATAATTATATAATATAATATATTAATATATAATATTATATATTGTATTACATCATATAACATGCATTTAAAAATATTGTTTTCAAAATTGCCTTTCAAAACCATGTATATATAGTAAGAAATTTAATAATCAGTATAATCATATTATTATACTTTTCACCTGCAGAAACTGTATGTATAGTAGTTTTTTTCAATATTACATTTTCATATAATAATTTCATGAAAATAAATTCACGTAATAATAATTTCAATTTCATCAAAACCTATTATTGTCAGCATGCACTTGAATTACATACAATATGCATGATTAGCATTCACAAAAATATTCAGACAATCCCAATTAATTATGTAAGTTATTAAACATATCCATTTTAACATAACTATATAAGTATATAAATATATTATGTTGCATCATCTTACCAACTCAAATTAAAATATTAAAAGCAGCTACAATTTTTTTGAACAGGTTGAAATCACCGAAAAATTATTTTACTTGAAAACTTATTTCTTCTTCTTTTTATGACATTTCTGTACATCTTTATTATTATTATTATTATTATTTTCTAATAACTAAAATCCTACATTCCATAATTGAAAATGAGAGAACTGTCATTATTATAGAACTTTCAAAAAATGTAAATAAAACCTGAATTAAAAAAATATTCAAGAATGTAAAAACGCGTTTAAAGTTCAAACATTATTGAAAAAACACATAGATACATGTATAGGTTAAGTTGAAATTATGACCTCTGAATTTTTGTTACCACTGCATAGGAGGGTGATATTGTGTAGTAAAAAAAAAAAAAGAAGAAGAAGAAGAAGAAAAAAAAAAGTATGTTTATTTTTCTTGTTCAATCTGTGAACTAAAAGTTTTAAGAATGTGTCTACCTCTGCTCAGTGCTGCCTTGCCTCTCTCTCTCTCTCTCTCTCTCTGCCTACCGCTGCTGCTCCACGCTCAGTACTCCGCATCGATCGTAGATTGAATAATTTATACTGCGATATGGCTGCGAAGAGGGAGGGGGCGGTTCCCCCACATTTAGATCCTCACTCTCTCTCTCTCTCTCTCTCTCTCTGCCATACAAGTGTCTGAGTCTCAAGGCAGCAGCAGCCTCCGACAAACCCCAAAACCTATAATACGCGACAGCCACGTACGACTATTAATAGAACTTGGGCAATAATGTAAACAGAAATGTAATATTACTTATTCTGAAATACATTTCATTATTATTTTATTGAATTAACTAATTATTTGCATAACACTACGTTTGCTGATACGTTCTGGAAATTTTATTTTTAAATAATTAAACTTAAAATCAATTTGTTTACTATATAATAAACATATCCATCACATTCGAATAAATAAATAAATAAATATATAAATAAATAAATAAATAAATAAATAAATAAATAAATAAATAAATAAATAAATAAATAAATAAATAAATAAATAAATAAATAAATAAATAAATAAATAAATAAATAAATAAATAAATAAATAAATAAATAAATAAATAAATAAATAAATAAATAAATAAAAATACACACTACTCTAAAATTTAACATTAAAATATACCTCTTTTATTCTATAAATTATTTCGTACATTAAAATATATATTTCTTATAGTTGTTATAATATATAATACTCGTATATTTACTTAATGACCTGTAAAATATTTCCACTTTTTTTTTTTTTTTTTTAACTAGTAGTTAATTTAAATTCCTAGAGGGTTTTAAATATTCATTCACACTTTTGTTTATGAAACAATTTAGCTGTATATATAATTTCTGCGAGCGAGAAAAAGTTTGTTCTGGTTGTATAATACGAGTAGCTTGATGCTGCTATATAGCATATATGAGCGGGGAGTGAACATTTTGCAGTATAAGTATGTACTAGAGGTGGGAGACATGATGAATAAAGGTGAAGAGGGCCAAATACCTCTCTCCCTCCGGGTCATAACGTCATGGCTTTGTTGTGCATGACGCTGAGCAGACGAGGAGGCTCTGCGGGAACGCGCGACTACGACGACAGCGGAAGCAAAAGTTGCTACTGCTCTCGTGCCGATTATTCAAGGTAGAATTGATTTTTCTTTTTTCACTCGAGAAAAGCTTTAACAACGATGATGTCGTCAGGAGCAAGAGCTCTCGACATGCGAGTCTCCCCGTCGTCGCATTTCACTTGCATCATAGCAGCCAAATCCTTTTTTTTTTTTTTTTTTTTTTTTTAATTTGTGTCATTATTAAAATTATTTATTTTTAATTGTACAATTTATATCATGAACTAAATTAAGTTAATATTCAAAAATTATAAAATGTAATTACGTAATGGTTTTCTACGAAATTTGACGACTCATGGATTACATTGTCGATTGTATAAAACAATTTAACAATCTTCTTTCTATTGCAATAAAATTGCATAAACTTGTGAAGATATATTTGATACACTATCTTTATATCTTTAAGTTAATTAAAATAGATTAAGTAGTGTGTACAACATTATAAAAGGCACATAAAAATTAATCTAGCAATAAATACATTAAAAAAAACTTAATAATCTTGATGTAATAACAGTCTAATTATAGTTTTAACTAATATTATGATAACGGGTATAATATATTTGACAGCATTCACGCACTGGTAATAAAACAAAACATTCTCTATGCATGTACTTCTTAGAACTGATTGGGCAATGAAAAGGAAACAAGTAGCACAATAACTCTTTATAACGATCCACCATGATTATCGTACAGCGCACGCAACTATTATGCAACATTTAGAATTATGTAGTTGAATTCTGCTGTTTCATTTTTGGTTTACGTAGCTCATGCGCTGCATGTTTTGTATTAATGTTCCAATTTCAGATCAATTATTTCAAAAAAGTATAAAATTTCAGCAAATTTATAAATTATATTTCAAAATGTTTCAACATTTGAAATAAATTAATTTTAAATAACCATATTACTTCGTACAATTGATCAAGAGCAACATCCATAATGAGAATCAAGCAGTTAATAGCTATCGATAATATTTCCCTGCTGCAGCCTGCCACTCTGTATCACTTGGTCCCTTGTGACGAGCGAGCTGCATTGCAGACGTATAGCGAGTCAGATAGAGCTCTGGGGACATTGGGGGGGGGGGGGGGGGGGCGTTGCTGCGGGGATTTAATATGCGAGCTGGTGGCGGCAGGACCCTGCCTGCAGCCTGCTAGGCTTACCATGACAGGCTTATAGAGACCAACAGCAGCAGAGGCTGGCTATAACCCATAGCGGCGGGGAGAACTGGTGGCAGCTCGCTGCTAGTCCTTGATTAAGATGAAGTGAGTTAGAGTGGAGCATAGAGATGGGGACATCCGCCCGCCATCTGATGATAGCGCCCGCCAAGCTTGCTGCAGTGTACTCTGCAAGCAACTCGACAACCACTTACGTCATATATGTATATATAGCTATCTGTATCATATTATTTTATAATTGTGTCCACTTCAAAAGGTAAGTATACATCAGTCTGAGTATATAACTGGATAAGTGTAGATTAAAAATATATATATATATATATATATATATATATATATATATATATATATCAATTTATTTTCAATAGACAGGGGGGGGAATGATATTATTGATTTTGGTGCATTTTATTTGTTCTAAAATTAATAAAACTGTACAACAAAGTTAATTAACAATATATTAAAAAAAACTGCTGCAAACGTCTGGAACAATTAACAATTGTGATTTTTTTTCTGCGCATATTAAGATGCTTGATTTTTGCCCCCGTTGACTCGTGATCGTGATGATATAATTATTATGATATTTTGCAGCTAGCATTTATACATAAAACTTTAAGACCGCTAGACAAGCAAAATTCATCACAGCTGTCTTCGCTCCCCAAGGAGCTCAATCAGAAATATTACGTCCGCACGGAGAAATGATCTGAATTATTATTAATATTACACTAAATAATAGTTTAACATCTAATAAATATATTTGAAATAACTGTTGTGACACAGTTTGTTGATGGATTTTTTTTATCGTTTTAGATATGTATACTGTAATATGTATAGTTAGTAAAAACGGAACAGTATAATATTATATAATTATTTTATATGCATTATTTTTATCTTAATTATCTATAAATAAAACTCATCACTATAATTATTTAGTTTTCCAATATTCAAGCATGCATGAATGGAAAATCGTCAGTGCAGCAAAGGAAAAATTAGCAAGTCGTCAGCAGGAATTAAAATTCCTTTGCCATCAAACCCTGCATTATTATTATTATTTTTTTTTTTTTAATACAATTTTCAGATTTTAAATTCAAACGTGAAAAATGGGCTAACGCAGATAACATGCTGATATATCTTAAACAAAATCAACGTTGTTTTAAATCTTTATATTTGATGACCTTTATAAAAATCATACGAACGATCTGAAAATAGACAACTAACGGAGATACCAGTTGATTATTATTCAGTTACTTGACCTTCAAAGCACGATATAATTTGGTACATATTAAATCCACTTCACAGTACACTTTTTTCAGCATCAGTAAGATGGTTGAACAGTGTTTCAAAATATTGTTCAGTAAATAGTGATATTTTCAATATTGTGCAGTACCTAAGATATAATATGTATTTATATAATGTTGCTTTTAGGTACAATATAATTATCTGTTTATGCTAATACGTGCTTAATGTTATAAAATTTAACATTATTATTGTTATCAAACCAAGACAATGAAATGAAAAACTGCACTATATATTAAGAACATGTTAGCTCTCGTAGAGAATTTTCGACGAGTCCTGAATGAATGTCGCTCACACTATTTATTATAGATTATAGAGGGCTTATTTTTCACGAGTCAGCAAGAGCGCGTAATTCTAAAGGAACTGAGTTTTGCGGTCGCACCTGCTGATAATAGTTCGTCATTATTAGCAATTACAAGGTTATAGTGTGTGTATTATATATATGTATATAATCGCATGTGCGCATGCATGCTTAAATTATTAGTTTACTTCTTTTTCTAACATATAATTCTAGTGGTTAATTACACTTTTTTATACTGTTTATGTACGATACTTAAAACATTATAATAAATTATAGAATGTAATATACTATAAAAATATATTATAAATATTTATATTAAAATTTCATGGTGTTGTTTTTAAAGCATTTTAAAATGCATGCACAATAGAATCAATAGACAATTAGATAATATAAATAAGCACTTAAATATCTTTATTATCAAAATCATTTTCAATCTTACATTTTTTTCCCATATAAACAAAACTTCAGTAATGGATGAAAAAGATTGCAGTATATAAATGTGTATACAACTGTTGTTAGTGATAGTATGTTACTAAATACAATAAAATTACATTGCAATCTATTTTTAATGATTTTTGTGGTTTTTGGTTTGAATCTCTTTTTGTGTTATATTCATCGTTCTTAATTACTTTGTCATCGCCGCGCATCACGTCATAAATTATTTGCTGCTTGATTCCCCAATGGAGAGAGAGAGAGAGAGAGAGAGAGAGAGAGAGAGAGAGAGAGAGAGAGAGAGAGAGAGAGAGAGAGAGAGAGAGAGAGAGAGAGAGAGAGAGAGTTTGCAGCACGAACACTATCGACGACGAGGTAAGTCCACCGCAGCAGCAGCGCCAGCACACACCTCTCACGGCCGCATTGTGATGTTGTATTCCCAACTCGAATGTGACGTCAATGAGCAAATGACAAATCGGACAATACAAGTTTCATATATATATAACATTATAATTGAATTGCTCACAGTAGATTTAACTTTTTCATAAGCTTGAATAATAATACCACAGTATAATAAATAATATTTAACGTGATTTAATGTTATAATAAATTAATTATTTTTATTATTTATCAAATAAATTTTAAATCTTGACAGTAATTCATGTTACTTAATTCACACTATATACATGATAATAAACTTTTTTAACAAACAAAAAAACATGTAAATCTAAAAATAATAAAAATAATTATAAATGCGTTTCAAGCTATATAATAATAAAAATTTTAATCAATGATTTAAGATTACGAAGTGTATTATGAACGTAAAATAAAGGGATTTTAGATTGAGAGCTATTTGTTCAACAATAACTCAGTGTTGACAACAATTAAGTGGTAAGGACTAACAACAGAGAAGCAAAAGTGATGTTCGGTTGGGGGTATGAGGTTATATGTGATAGTGGGGGTATGTTGGGGGTGAGACAAGGGAGGGAGCTACAGAATCAGAGAATCAGACAGAGTGGAGTGGAGGAGATAGGTCAGAGAGAGAGAGAGAGAGAGAGAGAGAGAGAGAGAGAGAGGACGGACGGGCCACGAGGAAGAAGAAGAGAGGAAACAGCGATCGATAGCGCCGTGTGGCCTCCAAACACAAACACATATAATACTACATCCAACACATTGGTTACGTTCATGTGTATACGTACTCCATTGCTGCCGCTTACTACTACATACACTGTAGCAGCTCTATAGTATACAGAAAGCTAGCATAAAGTGGATGGAGAGAGCGAGCAAGCAAGAGAGCGAGAGAGACAGAGAGAGCAACTATACCCGCTATATACTATCGTTATACGCCTATGTAAGCATAAACAACAAACTTCATAATATAATTATGTACACCACCCTACTTACTCAAACTTTGATGTATATACAAATTGCCAAACAAATAAAGGCAAATAACTATATTAACTATATAGTAACTAGATATATAATAATAATGCATATATATATATATATTGGTAACATTTTGTTAAATTAACTTCTTACATCATATTATAATATATTATAATATAATAAATGAATAATATATTTAAAATTTGAAAACAATGCATTGTATCTATATTTTTTTGTCTCTAAATTTCAATATAATATTGTTTGATGCATGTGTTTGTCGCATAAATTAATTTCACAAGAATTAAATTAAAAAAAAAAATGCATTAATTCATGAACATGATTCACTTTTTTTTTATAATTCAAGATGTCGAAAAAGTTAAAGATCATACTATAGAAATAAATTTTCTTTTATTCCAGTTTTATAGGAAGTTTACTATCCCCATAATTCCCTTTCAGCTTTCAGAACCAACTAATCCAGATTTTAACAAATTATTCGGGCATTTACTTGTGACTGAGCAAAATATACCTCATGCAGTCAGGATGGTACAAGACTGCTTTTTGTCAAAGTTCTCCAGACCAAAGGTGCAATGGTCCGAAGATATAACATAATAAAAAACATATCACACATCATTGGTAAAATACAACCCCTGACATGAGGGGTGAGGCATAATTTTTGTTATAACACGTAAAAATGTCTCAAATTAGCCACTGAAATATCATAGAAAATTTATCGACAGAAATTTCGTAAAGCAAACTTCAAAATTGAACAATACTCTATTGGTTCTATTGTATTCATTGTTTATAATTTTAGGAACAACGAATGCTCTAATTTCTTAAAACATTTTTTTTATGGTTATTGAACTATATGTTTCATTTTTCTTAATTTTATCATATAGATCATGATCTATTAATATCCGATTGCAAAGACGTACAATATATATTTTAAAGTCAAATTGCAGTTTAACTTGTTTATCTTATATACTGATAACGTTAGTTTTATAAGCTACAGTTAACTTTAAATTAGGTCTAAGTAATATGCAATGTCTTTCAAACTTTTCGGTCACCAATTCAATTCACTAATTGGGTTGTGTAAACTAATTTTGTTTATTATTTTTTATCTTTTTTCCCCTCTAAATTATGTATTTTTAACCCAATTAAATAACTATTATTATATATTATAAAAGTCATACTTTTATTTGAATAATGGTAATTCTGAAGTCATCTGCATGAATTTTATTAAAATCAAGGGGTATTTCAGAGATATCAACGTAAGATACTGATCTACCAATACCTAATTCAACTACTATATAACCAACATGCAGGCTTTGCGTTGCTTGACTTCGGTGATCTGACCCTGTCAACGCACTGCAACACGCTCTTTACTATATATAGTGTATATAAACCAAACTTACAGCTTTTGTTAACAAGAGTCAATTCTCAATCTCTGTGACGAAAACAACAATGTACTTACATCGTAATTTTGAGTGTTTTATTTTTAATGATAAGAGTACAAAGAAAGTGTATAAAGAATTTAATAAAATGGGGCTGTGATATTAGATGACTTTTTAAGATGAAGTTATCTTAACTATAATTCAAACTTTATTTATAAAGCAGTATTTCATGACCTTTTAACTGCAAGACTTAAGTATATTATACAAACAGAAACAGCTAGATATAAAAGACGTCCTTGTAAGTTGAGGTAGTTGACAGACTGTGGGTAAAAAATAATAATAATAATTAATGTTTCTTTATGTGATATCATTTCGCGTCCATTTCATTTTGTTTAAGATGCTACAATCACTGCTAATATTCTCTGAAAAACTAAAAGAAAAAAGTAAAAAAAAAAAAAAATAAGGTTAATCAGTGCATAAATAAATTGTAATTATTTTAATTGGTAGAGATGGATAAGATTTTACTATAATTTCATCACTTGAATGAACACTTAAACAATTTAAAACTTCATAGACCAATTCATCACTGTGATTATTGGCAACTTGTTCAACATAAAAGAAGGGAGCGCTATTTTATTATTATAATATTATACGAGAACAGTATGCATATTATTATTATTATTATACAAACATATTATCATATATTTTAAATAAATTCAGAAAATATTAACACAATTTTAAACCAAATTTAACATATACCTAGTTTAAATTTTTTAATTGAATAAAAATAAATGATTATACATAATTATATAATTTCTGTCGTGCATTGCCTTTTGCCTATATATTCTCAGAAGCAGATCAAGAAGTAGAAGAAGAAGTCGTGCATGGTAAAGCTATTTGGCGGTGCCCAGTAATTTCTGAGTGGCTTAATTGTAAGTATGATTTCGTATATATTTATAATTCCAGTTTCCATCATTTCAATGGATGATAATACATTTAATCAGTTTTTAAGTGTTTTTCTGCAATTTCGAAAGGCTTGAAAACGCATTTGCCCCTGAAGCGAAATATACATTTTATATAATTATACACATATTTTATATTATGTACTGCATCATATACTGCATGCATGTTTATATTTTATTTAACCCACTATGTTCAGTGGTCCGTTGCTGGACCAGTGTTCCGAAATCCTTTGGCAAAATTAATTGACAACAAGGACAATTTTAAATGGTTTGAGCGCATATAGAGTAAAAACTTGTTATAAAGTCAAGAAACCCAGGCTATTATATAGGTTTAATTATCTTATATATCACGTATTACCTTATATAGAGTTTTTCCTTTGCTTGCAATGCCAATTATTTTTTATGGGACCGCGATCTCCATTACTCAAAAACGAGTTTTACCTAACAACAAGTTTCGTATATACTATATAATTAATATAATAACGAGTTTTTACTTACACGACACGCATGCGATGTTAGAAAATCTTCCGGTTTCACTGTCGGTCGAAAACAAAAAATCTTAGAGCACACTTTCAGTGCAAAATGTAACTTCACGACAGGAAGTACTTTCAGGACTGTAATTCGGTACGGTAACTGTGATAAATTGCAGTTTTGACTATTTCCAATTTATATTTTTATGAGTTACTATATACAGCTAATGAAAAGGGAAAAACTTAATAGAAATCAAACTAGAATTTTTTTTCACTCTACAGGAACTAAAATTTAACACTTTCGTGATGTATAAACTTGTGATATTTGAGTCTGAGAGTGCCTTCCATTTTCAAGAAATTTAGTTATTAGCTTGCAGCAAAATAAAGATGTAATAGGAGCTTAAGTTCAAAAGTATGTGATATCTGCTAGAATGGATGACAAACATCTTCATAAGCAATTTTAAGGAATGTTTGGGGCAAGCTTAATTATGGCATCGATTCAACAAGGGTAATTAATTAAAGCTACTTAAAAAAAAACTGTTTCTTTCACTACCTAGCGAGACTAAATTATAAAAATACATTTAATGTTGTTTTTATTTTTGTCAGACTATTTTTATGCGTTTTTTTATTTGTGTGTGTGTGTTGTTGAAATTAGTTTAAAATTTAATTCAAAATATACAGCAAGTTCTTAGACTTACTCTATGACAAATTTAACTCGCTGTATGAAAAAGATTTTAAACAAAATATTCTTGTTATTCCCCAGTTGTAGTACTATATACGGTATAACGGTAACCGATACCAAAGCCAATATTTTCAGTGTTCCGTTCGTCCTCACCTCCGATCGACGGTGAATTTTCTACTCTATAATAATAAACTTTGAATGTATAAAAAGCATACAGCTATATACGATGTTAACTATATAGGAGTACATACAAATTCAGGATATATAATTTCAAACATATTTTTCTGTCTCTTCAATGTTATGGCAAATTTAAGCTTCAATATTTTAATTAGTTTCGAACAACTGATAGTTTCCATAGTATAATAGAAAAAAAATATTTGAAACTCTTTTATTAATTAATATTATTGTTTAATATAAATAATTAAATATGTTTGATATATTAATATATACTTCTTATATATAAGTTGCTTATAATCATTATTTATTAACTTAATATTTAATGCATCAATTGTATAATTTAAAATAATTACAAGTTATCATTTTCAAACAATCGTGCATGATAAATAATGTGATAATAAACAGATAATTATGTTATTTTAAATCAATATAATTTGTTGAATGTTGCCTCTTTTATTCCTCTATTTAATTGTATCGTATACACTTTATGAGAGATCGAAGAAAAAACAATATTATCTTTAATCTTTATTATCTTTAATAATATCTTTTGTTCATTTTAAATTTTGTAATTGCTAAAATTTGTGTTGAAATGGTTAGATATAATTGCGACATTCAACATTATCAGTTGTGATTGTTGTGAACAGTTCACAACTGATAGTGTTGAATGTCGCAATATGCAAGTTACTTAATATGCAAGAATTTTCAGCAGGGAAGTAGGGTTGGGCGATAATAATAATCATTATCATTGCACTGTTACGCCCGTTGTATGCTTGCAAATGCATTGTTATTGGCAAGTAAAACACTGATGAAATTTTAATTTGTATAAGATTTATTATTTATGTATAAAAAATTATAATTTACTTGCGTGCTGTTATTAAATTTTTAACTTAATTCGTTTGCTTACTATAAATTGTTTATTATATATTTATTGGCTAAATATACGTTATAAATTTTTAAATTTTATTTAAAATTAATTTATAAAAAAAGCTGTAGATGCGTTGAAAGCTACATTGAATCAATACAGTGATATTATATTTGATATACATAATATACAAATAAGTTTCAATTGAAATTTGATATGATTTTTATAAAAAAAAGATGTAATGTCTATATAGAAGTCTTATCTAATTTTCAGTTATTGAAACTGTGTTAGGTAAACCAACGAAAGTTCAAGATTTTTTTAGGGTGGGTTCGTTCAGCAGATCTCTCCTGTCTCGGATGCTGTAACTTTTACGTTTGAGACTTGCTTGTTGAAGAGAGAGAAGCCGGAGTTTGATAACACGGTGGAGAGGGGAGACTCTCACTGCCTGGCATAAGTTGCGTGCACGTTTTATTTCTAGAAAACTTTTTGATGGCTGTTCCATAACAGATTGCGTATCACTTAATCAAAATTGAACATTAAAACTTTTATCCGAAGAAGAGCTTTTATAAAGTTGTGTAGCAAGCATAAAACCCAATCATCTTAAAACAAAACAATAAAACAAAACAAAAAAGGGTTGATGAATATAATATAGTATATTATGCTTTTTGTATATTATATATATATTTTTTTTAATCACGCAAAACATCACAGTTCTACATTATTAATGTATATATTATACATATTATAAATTATAAACTATTATAATATGTATAGTATCTATTTATCTTGAAAAGGTGTTGAATAATTCATCCTTCAAGAGTATAAGCATTTATTGTAAAACATATTAATGTTATATTATGTGGTTATTAATTTTAATAATTTAAGATTTAAACAACCTGTCAACATTATGATTGATTAGCGTATCCTGAACAAGGTAAAGCTGGTTGCGTGGTTTTTGATAAGAATGTACGAGCTGTACACATGAGTGTTTTAGCAGAGAAATGCGTTCACTGCTGAAAGTTCGGGCAAGGAAAGATATGACTTACCAAGAGATGAGGCACTGCTGGTCGCGCTATTGCGATCGTGTGAAGATTGGAAGAGAGAGATCAGGAGTAATTGGCGCTGATTCTTGGTTTGCTAACTGGCTGAGGTGTAAGGAGTGAGAATCGGAGCGCCGGTACTCGCGGGGCTGCTGCTGATAACTGGCCGTGGCTGCTGCTGCCTTTGACTCTGCTAGCTGCTAATGCCGCTACCGCTGCTGCTGCCGTTGGTGCCGTTGTTGCCGCTGCTGCATGCTCCGCGCTTGCTCCTCCTTGCCACTGGCTTGAGCCTGCGCCCTGGCCCTCTTCTTCCTCTGCCCGCACCGCAGCAGCGCTTCTCTCCGCCTCCCGTGGCGCCTACCAAGCTGCTAGGCGCCGCGGCGCCCCACCGTTCTCTGCTGCATTCCCAGAGCTGTGAACCAACGTGCTACTGCATGCCACAGTAGCACTTTATGCACAAAACTAACTAACTTAATTAAATATAAAGATAAGGATAATATAAAAATAATATGAGGACAAATTCTTTACACAATTTTCTTTACAATCATAAAAATATATTATATAAAAATAATACAAAAGGAAAGGAATTAATATGATAATTCGCGTGCCAACTTTTTTCGTAAATTTGGTATTGCAAAAATTTTCGTACAAACTTCAAATTTGGTACACTTGTAGCTGAGGGTTGTAAAAATTAGTTCAGGGTGTTAAAATTTTTATTGGACATCAATTAACACCCCTTTCAGGGGTGGTTTTTAGAAAAATTATTTTCGCCTTATGGAAATTCAATGTTAAATACAACTTTTTTTGAAATCATTGTAATTTTGCACAGAAAGTTTCTAGCAGAAGGTAATCGACCCTCCTGAACTCAGAAATAATTTTAGATTTTTTCCCCGACGCACCCCTAAGGGTGGAGACCTACCCCTAAAATCCATTTTCCTTAAAAATTGTGCTAAAATAATGAAATAAATTTTCAAGGGGTAATCGACCCTCCTGAACTCGGAAATAACTTTAGATTTTTTCCCCGACGCACCCTTGAGGGTGGAGACCTACCCCTAAAATCCATTTTCCTTAAAAATTGTGCTAAAATTATGAAATTAATTTTCAAGGGGTAATCGACCCTCCTAAACTCGGAAATAATTTTAGATTTATTCCCCGACGCACCCCTGAGGGTAGAGACCTACCCCTAAAATCCATTTTCCTTAAAAATTGTGCTAAAATTATGAAATTAAATTTTAAGGGGTAATCGACCCTCTTGAACCCGGAAATAATTTTAGATTTTTTCCCCGACGCACCCCTGAGGGTAGAAACCTACCCCTAAAATTCATTTTCCTTAAAAATTGTGCTAAAATTATGAAATTAATTTTCAAGGAGTAATCGACCCTCCTGAACTTGGAAATAATTTTAAATTCTTTTCCCGATGCAACTCTGAAGGTAAACTGCTACCCACCATATCCTTCATTCTTAATAATCGAGTAGAAATTGTGAATTAAATTTTTTTCGGGAGTTATCGAAATTTTCACAGAAAACAATATCCCATGCAGACTCACCCCTTCACTTGCAGCATGACTGTGGTTTCACTCAATGTGCCCACCGTTAATTGGCGTGATGGCACATGCTGGTCCACTCAACGAGGCTATGTGTGTAGGTGCATGGCCTCTAACATCTGAGGTGTGACCAATTCCATGCAACGTCTGATCTCCACTTTCAGTTCGTCAATGGTCTCAAATCTCTTCTTGTAAACATTTCGCTTCAGAAAGAGATTTGAGACCATTGACGAGCTCAAAGTGACAGACGTTATGTGTAATGTGGAATTGGTCACACCTCAGTTGTTAAAGGCACACATAGCCTCGTGTTGCAGACCAACATTTGCCTTCATGCCATGCAATTAACGGTGGACACATCTATCGTCATGCTGCAAGTGAAGAGGTGAGTCTGTGATTTCTTTTTATTAAAGATTCCGATAAATCCCGAAAAAAAATAATTCACAATTCCTACTCGGTTATTAAGAATAAAGGTTATGGTGGGTAGCAGTACGTTGACCCTCAGGGTTGCGTTGGGGAAAAAATCTAAAATTATTTCCGAGTTCAGAAGGGTAGAGTACCCCTTGAAAATTAATTTCACAATTTTTAAGAAAAATGGATTTTAGGGGTAGTTTTTCACCCTCAGGGTTGCGTTGGGGAAAAATCTAAAATTATTTCCGGGTTCAGGAGGGTCGATTACCCCTTGAAAATTAATTTCATAATTTTAGCACAATTTTTAAGGAAAATGGATTTTAGGGGTAGGTCTCTACCCTCAGGGGTGCGTCGGGGAATAAATCTAAAATTATTTCCGAGTTTAGGAGGGTCGATTACCCCTTGAAAATTAATTTCATAATTTTAGCACAATTTTTAAGGAAAATGGATTTTAGGGGTAGGTCTCCACCCTCAAGGGTGCGTCGGGGAAAAAATCTAAAGTTATTTCCGAGTTCAGGAGGTTCGATTACCCCTTGAAAATTAATTTCATAATTTTAGCACAATTTTTAAGGAAAATGGATTTTAGGGGTAGGTCTCCACCCTTAGGGGTGCGTCGGGGAAAAAATCTAAAATTATTTCTGAGTTCAGGAGGGTCGATTACCTTATGCTAGAAACTTTCTGCGCAAAATTACAATGATTTCAAAAAAATTTGTATTTAACATTGAATTTCCATAAGGCGAAAATAATTTTTCTAAAAACCACCCCTGAAAGGGGTGTTATTGATGTCCAATAAAAATTTTAACACCCTGAACTAATTTTTACAACTCTCAGCTACAAGTGTACCAAATTTGAAGTTTGTACGAAAATTTTTGCAATACCAAATTTACGAAAAAAGTTGGCACGCGAATTGTGGTTCACTCTGTATATATATATATATATATATATATATATATATATATATATATATATAATTATATATATATATATATATATTGTACGTTATTACTATAATATATTGTTTTATTTATCTATTTATTTTTTAAACAATATATAATAATATGTTACTTAATTAGCAAAATAGATATGAATATTATTTTATATATATAATATATATATATATATATTAATTTTCTCATTTTGCAAAAGCTTTACAGTATCAACCGGGGAAAACTAAATCAAATTGCAAGAGGTTGGCCTGTGACATGCGACAGCAGCATGTGACATGACTTGCTCCGTCATGTGACACACAATGCAGGGAACATTTCACTGTTGTTGTTCTCTAGGGATTGCAATGACATCCTATGATATTGTTCCAGATTAAAATGTTAACAATAATAACATAGAACCATTAATAACTTTTTATTTTTATTTTCAATATTAATTATTATTTTTTTAAATCAATGTGTATAGATGAGTCTGATCAACAAATTTATATTAATTATTTAGTAAGAGTGTGAAAATTACAGGCGTTTTTTTTTAATGCAATTTTAACGTCATATCATGTGGTGACATGTGAATAATGTGAAGGTGACCTTGAAAATGTGTTGACCTTTCCTGTTGTGCGTTAGGGCATGACAACTTGAGAGCAAACAATGAAGATTAATTATTTCTTTCATATATATGATATCATCATGGCTAACATGAATGATAATAATTATGTCTGCAGGATCATTGTGTATATAGGCCGCAGGAAGTTCAAAATTGAATGGGAGGTCATTTAAAATATAAAAAAATTAAAGTTTGAATGGAAGCAGACGTTTTCTTTTCTTCTCTACGATTGTGAAGATTGGAAGAGCATGTTGAATATAATTTAACAATATAATGTTAATCTTTGTATAGGACATAAGAAAAATACATACATAATATATTTTCATTTCAATGTTTTGAATGTACGAAAATAATAATAACAAAAAAAAGTTTCAAATTTAATTAATACAAATTAAAAACTAATATAAATTCTCTATAATTAAAATGCTGCACATTATATATATGTTAGCACCCAAAGCCGAATTCGGGCAAAAGCCGAAAAAAATACTCACATCTAGTTCTGCGCATCACGAAATGAGCCAAAGCCGAAGTGAGGTTTATTTTCGGCTTTGGCGCATTTCATTTTAAACAAAACTAGAACTGCTCAAATCGAAATGCGCCAAAGCCGATATGAGATTTTACTTCGGCCTTGGCGCATTTCATTTTGAGCAAAACTAGTTCTGCGCATCGCGGTTTGAGCAAAAGTCGAAATGATATTTTATTTCGGGTTTGGAGCAAAATTTTGAGCACATCTAGTTTTGCGCAAAATAAAGATGATTTTAATGACGAGATGATGATTTTAATTTTAATGATATTAATTTTAATTTTTTAAAAAGAAAAATAAAAAAACTAAGACACTTAACTTATAATAAATATTATTAATATTGTGAACTAATATATATCTTTTAAGCGCTGTTGAAAAATAAATTAATTAGGAAAAAAATAATAACTTTAAAATGCAATCATACAGTATACGTACGTACATACCTTATAAAAAATATTGTAGAATCTGTTGTTTTTATAAAACACTCCACCATTTCTGACACTTAATTACTATATTTGATTATGTTTTTGTTAAATTAATAATTTTTTTGTTTTAAGAACTGCAGCTCAAATAAAATGGACATATACGCCACACGTTTTGAAGTATTCTTTAGGTTCACTCGCCCTCACCATTAGAAATATTGTCATGCACGCACTTGTAAATTTCATAGTTCTATGTCTTAATTAGAATTAGGCTATCATGCAATACAGGTTGTTATCGGTACAACGAGATAAGAAAGTAGCCTTTACCTCTGCAATGAAGTTTAACCCCATTTGATTGCCGTATATGTTTATGTATTGTGGCTGCTAAAATGTTCGAAGAAATAGAACTATGAAATTTACGTGCGTGCATGACAATATTTCTAATGGTGAGAGCGAGTGAATCTAAAGAATACTTTAAAACGTGTGGCGTATATGTCCATTTTATTTGAGCTGCAGTTCTTAAAACAAAAAAATTATTAATTTAACAAAAACATAATCAAATATAGTAATTAAGTGTCAGAAATGGTGGAGTGTTTTATAAAAACAACAGATTCTACAATATTTTTTATAAGGTATGTACGTACGTATACTGTATGATTGCATTTTAAAGTCATTATTTTTTTCCTAATTAATTTATTTTTCAACAGCGCTTAAAAGATATATATTAGTTCACAATATTAATAATATTTATTATAAGTTAAGTGTCTTAGTTTTTTTATTTTTCTTTTCAAAAAATTAAAATTAATATCATTAAAATTAAAATCATCATCTCGTCATTAAAATCATCTTTATTTTGTGCAAAACTAGATGTGCTCAAAATTTTGCTCCAAACCCGAAATAAAATATCATTTCGACTTTTGCTCAAACCGCGATGCGCAGAACTAGTTTTGCTCAAAATGAAATGCGCCAAAGCCGAAGTAAAATCTCATATCGGCTTTGGCGCATTTCGATTTGAGCAGATCTAGTTTTGTTCAAAATGAAATGCGCCAAAGCCGAAAATAAACCTCACTTCGGCTTTGGCTCATTTCGTGATGCGCAGAACTAGATGTGAGCATTTTTTTCGGCTTTTGCCCGAATTCGGCTTTGGGTGCTAACATATATATTCTCTGTGCGACGGGATCGAGTCATAAATAAGGATTAGGTAGTGCGGAGAGAAAGAGAGAGAGAGAGAGAGAGAGAGAGAGAGAGAGAGAGAGAGAGAGAGAGAGAGAGAGAGAGAGAGAGAGAGAGAGAGAGAGAGAGAGAGAGAGTTGTACATGCGTGCAACCATGACCCGTAGCTTATTATGATATCACAATTTTTGCGTGTATATTATGCTCATTCCAAGATTTTTATATGACTTTAATCAAAATATATTGGTGCATACTTATAAAAAAAATTAGCTTATCTTATATATATATTTTTTTTTCTTGTAAAGCTCCAGCATCAGGGTTGCTCCAGCATATTGTTATTATAGCAGTAAGTCTTGAGTATAAGAAATACAGAAGAACCGTAAAGACAAAATAAGACACGATGGATCTGAGAAAACTCGAGTCGTAAATTTTGTGGTGTAAACATAGTGTTTTTTGGAAAAAAACAAAACAACAACATGCATTGAGAAAGCTGGTGATACTCTAAGATTTATAGGTGTATACATTAATACCTAGCTAGCGATATAGTACAGTACGTACACCATCTATATAGATTTTTGCACTAGTGATATGTACAATATTAGTCAAAATTAGAGATACACAGCGTGTATTTTACACAGCATCAAATTATTTACTTTATCCCACATGTGTACTCTTTATAAATTATGACTATAACATAAGTCTGATGTACACAAGTTAACACAAATGACTCTTTTGGTATAATATAGTCAAGATTACGAAATTCGATTTCTTTGTCATACCTGCAATGCTGTTCATGGCATGCACCTACCACCTTTACTGCTATTCTTTTTTATGATAAGGAGAGTGTACTATCTCAACATAGGCACGTAAAATACCTCTGTTTGACTTATTAGCACTGCAATGCATTCCAATGTAGTTCTAGTAGAAGAAAATAGTTACAAATTTGCAGTTTTGGGAGAGGTAGCCATATATGTTCCAAAAGAAGTGAAGTTTACACCATTCTTATATTAATTACACCGTGGGACATCGCTTTTTCACCAACAATTGGTGTATAACACTATAATACAGACAATTTTCGGGCCTTCTATGGTATATTGGATATGAATTATTACAAATGTTATGTGGATATATCATTTTTAAAAAAATTAATTGTATTTTATTTTTAATTTTTTGTTTTAATTTTCTTGTACTATGGTCTATAGATTTTAGATTATAGAAGGTAGAAGGTGGTGTTGAATTTTTTTAATTAAATTTACATACACGATTATTAATCAATTTGATAATAGAACGTCGTTTTAGAGTTGTGTAAGAATCTAAATTAGACATTTTAAATTTTTTTTTTTTTTTTTTTTTTCTTTATTCATTGCATGAAGCAGCAGCGGGATGTTGAAGGTGGCATGTGGGGGAAAGATGGACTGCAGAAAGACCGGTCGGGAGGCTCTGGCATGCGGCAACTCATCTAGACATGACCCCACAGGCCACACTCACGCGCGCCCTCACGTCGCAAGACGCAGCAGCCTCCAAAAAGCAATTTATCCTTCTCGCCTCTAAATTTCTCGTAAAAGGAGGTGAAAGTGGTCATATTGTGCTTGCTCTTCATAAATGAAGGAATATTATTTATATTATTACATTTTTATTTTCTTCTTTTTTTAATATCTTTGTATGAAAGGAAACATTGAAAACTAATTGCTCAGAAATATAATATACAGTATATTATACATTAATACAATATAATAAATAAATATTAAATATTATTTAGATTAAATTTATATATATATATATATATATATATATATATATATATATATATATATATATATATATATATATATATATATATATATATATATATATATATATATATATATATATTACCTGCGTAATCTATGTTTCTTTAAATAATTATGCTTCTGACTTTTAACTATGTTTTTTGAGCCTTTTCTGCTGAAAAATATGCACACACAAAATTGCAATATCATGGAAGAGCATATAAACATTCGCTATAAAAAATATTGGAATGTGAATGTTTTTAAAAAATTGTGGTTTAATTCTGAGACTGGATCAAGTGTTTTAATAATGGAGTATCGACTTCAATTTTTTTTATTGCAGAAATGGATAGAGGGTGCAAAGTTACGCTACCCTGATTTTTTTCAGATTTTTTAGAGTCCGGGAACTATTTTTAAAAAATTATTGAAAGTTCTTTTTGTGACGTCACGAGACGCCGCTCCTTAAGAAAAAGATAGGACTTGCCGCCGCGTGACGTCACAAAAAGACCTTTCAATATTTTTTTAAAAATACTTCCCGGGCTCTAAAAAATCTGAAAAAAATCAGGGTAGCATAACTTTTTACCCCCTATCCATATCTGCATGCATGCAATAAAAAAATTGAGGTCGATACTCCATTGAAAATTACATGCTTTCGATTTTTTGTCAGGCAAGCAATACAAATTATTTTTTTTCTTAAGGAAAAGAATGCATACCTTCGAGGCTGTGCCTGACAAAAAATGGAAAGCATATAATTTTCATTTATTAAAACACTTGATCTAGCCTTGGAAACCTCAATTTTTTCAAAACATTCACATGCCAATTTATATGTGTGTGTGTATATAATATAAATAATATATATATATTATATATATATAATATATATATATATATATATAATATTATAATATATATATAATGTTATAGTGCCCCCAAAATAGAATGAGTAGTCTTTTATTTTTGGTTAGTTGTACATAAATATACTTCAAATATTTAAATATATATAGGTCGTTGTTCGTAATTTTTGTGTCCAAAATTGCCTTTAATTAGGCCCTTAATTGTTGTAAAGTAAAAAAGGGATGCCCGACATGGTCTGGGCCAACATAACAGCACTTTCGTAAAAAATGCTGATGCTTGATTCTGAAAAAAAAAAATAATAAATAACAATTATGCACCATCTATGTTGTAGAAATAAGTTCAAGCATGCAAATTAATACACAAATAACTGCACCTAATAAATTATAATAGTTCATTTATTTGCTTTGACGGCGATTCTCATAATTAAGCCTGTATGTTATGCATCTTTTAAATTCTTGATGTGGCTAAGACGAGAACAAAGCGCCTGATAGCCATGTATAGGCAACCCTTACAGCGCCCCAGCAGAGGAAATTGCCTAAAAGCGTTCACGTGTCTTTTATTACGGAGAGAATGATTTTTAGTCTGTATTTTATTCACAGTGGCGTAGCCAAGGGGGGGGGGGGTCGGGGTTTAACCCCCCCCCCCCCCTATGAAGATCGAGTAATGACTGGATATAAGAAGAAAAAAGGAAAAATTATATAGAAATTTGAAAAAAAAGTTAAATAAAAATTGAAATTTAGGGGATATCAAGTAGTTTTTTCTTTAAAATAAACAAATTAAACAAATTATAAGATATATATAGTTTCTAATTTTAACAGGAAAAAGTGCGACTTATAAATAAATGTTTTATTTCCCTTACAAACTGCATGCATATAACTACTATTGTACACTCTCACTCTTGTGCTACACTTTCATTAAATTGGTTGCTCCACGCGGTGCAGACAAAATTTAACAAAAATAAGAGAAGCAATTAACTTTTTTATTTATTTTTATTTTTTTTTTTTACAATATCTTAATGATGTGAACTTGGATTATTAAATAAATTTTAAACATCAAATTCAATTAAATGACACGTACACTGATTCTATAAATAAATAATATAAAAGTGTATGGTTAAATGAATTACTTGATTTAATTAAAATGATTTACTCAAAGCTTTATTTATTACGCACGTATTGAAAAGAAATTAAAAAATGGGGTGAAAAAAATAAAAAAAATTGCATCAGGCCATGTATTTTATTGTCTAATATAACAGTATTTTTTCATGATTTTACCCTAAAAAAGGGGCGTGTCCTTAAAAAAAACGGAGAGGCAGATATTAGTGCCTAAAAGCCATAGAAAAATTTTCAAAATAATTAAACGAGCCGATTTTTTTAAATAAATTTTTCAGTTTGTCTTTCCATGGAAAAGCCCTATATATGCTGAAAATTAAAAAAAATAATAATTAAAAAAAATCGGTTCGTTAAATTGCAGTTTTGAAATTTTTTCTGTGGCTTTTAGGCACTAAAATCTGCCTCTAAAAAAATTTCAGAATTTTTGTGAATTTGCTAAGGTTTACATGTTAATCAAAGTGACCTACGTCGAACAGCTGACCGGCGTTATCTCTACCTTAATTGATAAATGGAAATATTTTTCTAATTTGTGTGTATTATATAATATATATATATATATATATTATATGCATTTTTTTTTCTACTTTTAGTTTTTAAGCTAACATGCAATAATCAAGGTTGATTTGAGTGTATAGATATTTTTATCTGACTCGACTATGTGTATCTATTGCATGCATGTACTGTGATTTTTAATACAATAAAAACCTTTTTAAACTGAAACTGAAACAATTTTCAGGTAGGATATTATTGCTTTAAATCGCAGTATTGTGTTGGATTATGTATATTTGAAATAAAACCTATTCTGAATATATTCTTAGTTGTGATCATTTTTACATTCACATATTATATATAACAATTAATATTTAAATTAAAAATGCATAATAATAATAATAATTATAACAAAAATAAATCGAACTATAAACATATTATATATATATATATATATACATATATATATATATATTATAACAATATTTAAATTAAAATGCATAATAATAATAATAATATATATGTAACAAAAATATATATTATAAGATCGAACTCATAATTGTTTGTGAAACTTGCCAAAAGTGAAAGCTCAGTATAAAATGAGCGTTCGTTTTAATATTAATAAATAAAGAAGAAGAAAAAAAAGGAGAAAGAAAGAAATATCGATTGCGACGCGGGCATGCCGTGACCTCAGTCGTATCGCGTGCCATCACCGAACTCTAAAGCCAAGGAAATCTCCAGCTAGATAGCTTTAAAGAAAATGACCACAGCCACAGCATACTTCCATACCGGCGCCGCTCGCAAAGTTAACCAAGTAAAAGTAATGATACACTACTGCAGTCATATATATGTATATAGTACATAATATATACATGTAGATAAAATTATAACATATATATACACTCACATAATTATATATTATACTGATGTATATAATATATAAAGACACAAAACCTTTCTCAATTATACTCAAAAGAAATAAAACTTCACTTTTGTATATAGTTCTCTACATTTTTTTCCTTCTTTGATATAAATTATATAATATATAACTCACATGCAAAACGAACAATCAATAAACATTAGCAAGACCTACGTATCATACCACTAACAAGTATAATTATATAATATTATGTATGTATCTTTTATCATGCATGGTTATTTCATATTTTCAAGGCTTTTTTACAATACGCATTTTACATAATTTTCTCTGATGCATTATATATGTGACACTACACTTTTATAATTAAATAAATAATGCGAGGTTCAGTTTATTGAATTTTATTTTATTGATTATTTATTGTCTTCTAGGAATCTATATTATTATATGTTTCATATCATATATAATTATAAATATAACTGTATATAAATATACCAATTAAAACAATTTTGATATTATAAATTTAGTATAGATTTTACTATGGATTTTCTTATTTAATATTTTAACAAGCACACTTTTATATACTGTATAAAATAGCTCTACCTTGTGATGAAATTGCTGCATTTTTTTAACGATCCAATTGTATTAAGTTTTAAATTATTTTTTTATTATTTAATTATAAAATGTCCACGCATAATCATTAAATAAATTTAATAATTTATATTTATGTATTTTTGTGGTTTCTTCTGATTCTAACACAAATTTATTAAATTCATAATAATATAATTATGTTGTATATATAATAATTTTCAAAAAATAATTAATTTATTTTAATTCATTGCCATGCATCATCATCCGGTGTTGCTTTATAAATAATTTTCTATACATAAGTAGATAATGATTATTGAATGATTAAAGTTATGAATTTTAGAATACATAATTATAATAACTCATAACACTTTGAGAAGCAATAGATGTTATATCAAAATGTTATACATACAGAGGCACATTGACATCAGGCTACTCTTCAGACAGACGGGATCAGAGAGGTTGAAAGCCACTTTGTTTGTGCTAGCTTATAGTGGATGGTAGCCTAGGTAATCAAGAGTACGCTAGCAGAGGAAAGAGCTGCCACTGCGGGCCCTGAGGATAGCTGTTGGACGCCACCAAGCTGAGGTCAAGAAGGTTATTTACTTGACACGAGAATGAGGCTTCATCATGGTTTACGAGACCTGCTGCGCTTGCGCACAAAAACATATATCTAAGGTTGCATGTTGTTAATAACATTAAATAAACAAACAAACAAATTGAAACAAAAAATCAATCTACACATTTTCTTAAATAAATAAAACATAAAACTGCATTTTACTTACATAAATAATAATATAACGTAATTATACATTTAAATTTATATATTTCATTCAAATTACAAAAAGAAATAAAGTAAAAATGCATATATATGGTATGGATCATGCCCAGCAAAGCATCAATTAAGGTACATAATATACATGCACTGTTGTGGCTGATTACTGATTATAAAGATTATTGTAATATATACCATAAGTTAATAATTAATATAATCATGGCAATCACATGAAATTTTAAAATTAAATTATTTTTTAAAATGAACTGGGTGAAATAAAACTTACGTCTTTTATAGCTTTTACGCTTTCTAAAAAATAATGATCAAAAATGACATGCAGAGTACATATTGTGATTATTTGATTACATTCACAAATTACACTGCAATTAATATATATATATATATATATATATATTATATATATACATATATACATACATATATATATATATATATATATATATATATATATAATTATATATACGTATAAAAATACGGACCACCTTTTTTTTTAATTAATATATATAGTTAATCATTCATTCATAAAATGACGCCATATCTCTTGCGGGGTAAGCCGGTAAGCCAGCAGCATTATTACCTCGGTCGTGGATATCCAAGGCAATTTTACTCTGCTTTTTAGTAAGATGTTATTTTTTAAGTAGTGAAGCTTAGTAGACCCCACGTACATGTACCGAGGACATGTTGCTATATAACGGCTTGCCCTGCCGACTAGACTGTGATTAATTTAGCTGCTGACCCACAGAGACAATTTAATGTATAATACTCATTCCCTTGATAACCAGTTTTCCTGCTGCCGCAGGAACTGCCTCAAGGGCCGGGTCAGCGTTGCTCGTGTTCAACCACTATATATTTATATATAGGAGCTAGGTATAATAATTATAATCAATAATAATTTATTGATCAATAATTTTATTGTACATAAAATATATTAAACTTTTTAAACTATATATAGTATTATATAGTATTGAATTATTGAATATTCCGATTAATTTATATAAAATAAAGTTGATAATTCTATTATATTTTTATATTTATCACTAATTTTATTATATATATATAATAATATATATATTTCATATACGTTATTTCATTAATTTTTACATATTATTGGTGCTGCGTTGGTCGAATGCCATAACATGTGTGCATGCATGATGCTGCCTATTAATAATAATTTGTATTTTTTTTTTTAAGAGATACACCCCATAAGAGCTTACAGCTCGCGGCGGGTTGGGTAGGGATGATATAATTACACGTACCAAGCACGACAGCACGGGTACCAATCGCGATCGGACCATCAGCAATAATCACTAAGTACCCCCCAGTGTAATTCTGATGCATATAAGCATTCATGTTTTCCCTAGATTGGTCTCCATTTTTAATTCACTCTCTGAATCCACCAAGAGACCTTACTTGGATATGTTGTAATTTATAATATGTTGTGATAATTGTTGTTATATTTATTTTGACGAAGTAGTTGTTTTCATTTCGAAATATCTGATATATATCTAATTGTTTGGGTGACTGGACACTTTTGTGAATGGGATATCCTTTTTCACGTCACCCATTGGGCTTTGTGTACTGTTTTTTTTTTTTTTTTCCTGTACCAATTCTCAATAAACAACTATTATTATTAATCAGGTCCGTCGCTGGGCGTTTGGGTTTTTGGGGCCATATGTGAAATAGAAAGAAAAAGAAAAGGAAGCCCCCACACCACAGAGGGGTCCGGGGGGCGGAGCCCCCCAGAATAGCCCGCCGCAGAGGCGAGATTTTTTTTGGGCCACGCTACCTTTTTAAACAGTTTTTTCACCAAAAAATTTCATGTCTGATTTAAACGACAAGTTGCATACATGCAAGGGGTTTTGGGGAACGTGCTAAAATTTCCAATCTTTCCATCACCAGTGCAGCTAGTGGCTATAATAATATATATAATATATATTCGATCTGTCTATAATTATATATCATGCACTGCATGCCATAATGCAGGCTGAGAGCACCAAATGTGCATGTTGTAGGTACTTTATATGCACGACAGTATTATATATAGTTTTATATACTCTAGCTGCATGGTTGCAATTAAAATGTACTGTATACCGCCGCGCGTTGTAAAAGACCCTGGGTCCCCATGCAGCCGCCTATCACGCCTATATGACATCCTCTCTGATTCCTCTGAAACCTTTTTGCATGGTAAAATTTAAAACTTAAATTTCTTGCACTATATATATTATTAATAATTATACATTATAACTATATATAAGACACGCGATCGAATATAGTTAATTAAAAGACACGTACGTCCGCGCCTTTCGGCGCCTTTGATGCCATGATGGTCTCTCAGGAAGGAGCAGTGCTCAGACCTCTAGCTCTTCATGTATTATGATTATGGTTGCTGTATATATTATACACTCGAATCTGTATGCCATGGTTTTATTTAGCATAGCTTTAATACGTATATGATACTTAGAGATCGACCGCATGCGGTCTCGATTCGTGGATTCCGTGGTTTAATAATCAGCAAGGAACTTTGAATAATCAGTCAAAGAAAGTTTTTAACTTTCGCGGTTTATTACTGCCAACCAATTTTATTAAAATATTGGTGAAATCGGTGAAATTAGAGTCACTTTTTGAACTTATTTATTTTAAAAAGAATTTAAAATGAAAACAATAAATCTCTGTTTTTCCTATTCTATTAGAAATTTAATATTTTGTGTGCTAAAGAAGTTTAAAAAGACGTTTTTAAACCTTTTCATGGTGGTCACGCATTGTTGGCCGTGTTACGAACAGCTGTTTCACCGGAGTCCGGACGTTCTGAACAAAAATTTCTGCTTACGTAATGTAAAAAATGCCATGCCTACAGATAAGATAACACGCTGGTTTAATCTTGTTGAATGACAACTTGTTTTTTATTACAAGGTTTATGTTATAAGTAGTTTGAAAGTTGCTTGTCATTGGTTGTAAAAAGGGTGTGTCGTTGCCCTACAGTACTCCTCACAGTTCATCATATCATACAGTTTGTTGCTTATAGAGTCGAAAAGCCCTCGCGAGTGGGCGTTAATTTTTTTGATATAATAGCTTGCTGACATGGGTCTGTTAACAGAAGGAAGTCCTCTTACTTGGCCGGAAACCAAAGCGTTATCTGATCACGTTCGAAAACATGGTATCATACAATTTATTAATTTATACCGCAGGGTTAGGGATAGACAAGGTGATGTTTTGAAATGGGGTGATGAGGTAAGTTTCATATATATTAATTTAATTGCAGTGGTATGCAGATCATATTTAAAAATATTTAACAGACCTACAAGTTTCAGATGTATGCTCTCTGCTCTGTACACATGTATCATTAATTTACTCTTATTTTTAATTTAGGTAGAATACATTCTTGTGAAGTTCGATCATGAGAAGAAAGCAGCACGGGTTAGCTTGCGAGCGAATGATATTCTAAATATACTTCGAGAAAAGGAATTGAAAAACCCAGAGTAAGATTTGTAATTATTATGTCTATTAAGGAGCTTTCATATAATCAAAAATTGCCTGCTACGGAAATACGCCACAACATGCCATAGCAAAAAAGTTGTTGATTACACCATAGAACCTCACAAGTTGCTGACACATTCTATGGCACTCTGTAGTTTGATTTTTCTACAGCATTCACATGGCAGCAGTCACAAACAAACGAAAATATGTAAAAGGTGTATGACATTTTTATAGACTCTGTAGCAATTTTCGATTATGTGGAAGCACCTTTATTTGAGTAGCACTATGCGACTATGCGTAAATGTGTATATTATTTAAAGTTGAAATATGTACCGGTAACAGTAAATTGATAACTTGTTATTAACATCTTCCAGAGCAAATATGTAAGTGTATGCAAATCATACAAACCTGCAGCCACAGACAAACAGACAAAGCACCGTGTGGGAATTTTAGGACTTTTTAGAAAAGCCGTGTTTACGTCTAGCATGATATCCTCTGGACTGCCGTGAGAGGGGTATCAATATGGAGGGGATATGTTAATTAAGAGATAAGGACAACCAGTACTGCCTTCTGCAGTTATGTACTGGACACTAATCATACAAAGGAATACTTACCATACTTTGAGATGAAGAAACAGACCCAAAATCCTGCTCGGTGCTTCGTCTGTGCTGCAGTCACTGTAAACATTGGGATCTAGGACCATCAGTTGTAATTAGTTAGTAAAGTGCAAAATCAGGCTCTTCAAATAATTAATGGTGCGGTAAGATCTACTCCAATTAATGCTATGGAAATCAATGCCAATATAGAACCACTGCAAGCAAGAAGAGATAAATCAGCAATGAAATTACATGAAAAATCGGTAAGATTAGAAGATCAGGACTGGAACCAGTATCAACCAAGTTCAATGGAAACTCGAGAAAATTTTATAGAAAAAACATTTAAGTTGAAAAAAGAATATCTCAACCAGGCTATCTTACAAAGAAAAAGCAGAGAACCAGCTTCAGAAAATTATCTTAGTGTGACGACGGTGAATGTCCAGCATAGTATTTCAATAGAAGGCATAAGTAATAAAAACTCTCTCCTAGGAGAAGAACTCTGGCATCTTGCGAATAAGGAAATACACCGGAAATAGATAGAAATACCCTCTACCGGACTGGTTCTATATCTACACAGATGGTTCTGCAACTCCAGGGGTGGGCAATGCAGGGGCCGGTGTTTATTGCAAGTTGTTTCAAGAGTCTGCCCCAGCAAGCAAATATGGCAGTAACTTTGACGGAGAAGTCCAAACAATAAAAATAGCATTAATAAAAATCAATAGTCAACCTAAATATAGCAAAATAGTCATACTTTCAGACTCAACTGCAGTAATACAAGCAATAGCTTCTCCAGATTCTCAATACAATTTAGTAAGTGAATGTAAAAAGCTAATTCAAGATCTCCAAGAAAATGACATAAAAATAGTTTTACAGTGGATACCAGATATTCACGGCAACGAACAAGCAGATTACTTAGCCAAGATGGGCAGCAACATGACACAACCAGTAACAAGTACATATATCCATTCATTCATTTCAATCTCATATTAATAGTGCAGTGAAACAAAAAGTTAACTTAGGCCCCTAACTTTACTTACGTTAGTTAAAGTGTGGGGGGACGTTGTATTTAAATTTTCTAAAATTCATAATTACAATAGACAATAGACACTGATAAATTCAGATTAGACACAGGTCATAACTATCTTGGTTGCTATCAGAAGAGGTTTAAAATCCAAAATAGTGACATTTGTAAATTATGTAAAAATGAACCTCAAGACAGAGGGCATCTATTTACTATCAGAACCAAAAAGGTGTGCCCCTCTCCTTATGGAACTTGTATGCTACATATTCAGGGGCACACCCTTTTGGTTCTGATAGTAGATGCTCTGCATTAACTACGAACTTGACTTATTGCCAGGCAACATGAAGAGAGAAGAGAAAGAATCCTTTCTCTATATTGGCTTGCTAGAAGTAAAATAGCTTAAACGCCAACACGTGCAGGCGCAGATCCATGGGGGGGGGGGGGGGGGGGGGGGGGCAGCCCCCCCCCCCCCCTGAAATTTTGGATTTAACATTGGCAATATAGGCATTTCCCTCACTCCATTTTTTTTTTAACATTGGCCTTTGGAGGCAGCCCCCTTCGAAATTTTTTTCTGGATCCGTGCCTGATCACGAGAGCATAAGAAATGAAGAAAGAAGAAGAGTTGTCACCATGTATTCTGAGAGTAGGTAAAGAGGTCATCTATGACAAATAAACTAATACTCTCTGATCCCAATATTCATTATGGCCAACAGAGGGTAGCTAGGAATAGTAAACCAGTGCGCCCCAGTGGGGCGCACTGGTAAGAAAACATTAGTTTACATTGTAGATATAGGAATAACATTACAGTGCCCTGGTAACAAAATGAAATAACTTTCATCAGTGTCTAGACTGTATAGGAACTTATGAGGGGAGGGGTGGAATACATGCATTTTGTAGCAGCCACTATTTTGTTATGTACTGTATACATACAGTATACTGTACTGGTAATAATTTTCAAATACCTTTTCAGCATCACATTCTGTCATGTTCTTCTTTTATTTATTTATTATAGTTTCTTAATTAATAAACTTCTTAAATTGTGTCCATAGCACTGTTAAGTCTCTGTGGAGGCCTGAGTATGGAGCTTATATGGTGGAAGGTACGCCTGGCCAGCCCTATGGTGGCTTATTGGCTCACTTCAATGTGGTGGAAGCAAACATGCGCTATCGTCGTGAAGAGGCTGCTACACAGCTTCTACCAGGAGAAGTTCTCATGTCACTTACTAGCTTCCCCAGGTAATTGAAAATTGCAGTGCTTAGAAGGATAGGGTCACAAAAATTTTCAAATACAAAAGACACAAATTCACTAATTGAACGGGTGAGAATAAATTTTTAACTACCCTGGAAATTTTATTCTCAGCCTATATTTTCTTATGACTAATGCATTTCAATTTACAGGCTTGGCTGTGAGGGATTCACGGACCCTCCTCATAAGCCAACACCAAACAGTGGTGCAGCTCAATCACTTTTTTTCCCTGATGAAGCCATCTTTCCTGGTCACCCTCGATTTCGTACCTTGACAAGCAACATCCGTGAACGTCGTGGAGAAAAATTCAGCATCAATCTGCCTGGTATGTAAACCAGAACTGATACTTGCATTCATTGTGCTAATGATTCATGTTATAAATTAAATGTATTCTAATATCACTTGACTATGATTTTGCCTTATTTTGCAGTGTTCAAGGATAAAAACACACCAGATCCATACATTGAAGATCTTTCTAAGCTAGGAGACGATGGTAGCTCTCAGAAAGCTGCTTTGCAAGATCATGTCTACATGGATGCCATGGGATTTGGAATGGGGTGCTGCTGTCTGCAGGTTACTTTTCAGGTGAAGCTCTTCAAAATATGTTAATTTTCAACAACACAAATTTTAATTCTTTTAATTTTAAAGTATCTATGAACACTGTAAATATTTCTCTACCCATTTTTAGGCTTGCAACATCAAAGAAGCACGGACTCTGTATGACCAGCTGACACCCCTCTGTCCAATAATGGTAATAATTCAAATAACTTTAATGGAGGAAAGAAATGAGACGATATATTTCCCAGCTGGCTCTGACTGCGGCTTCACCACTACACCGAGGCATGGTGACCGATGTTGACTGTCGCTGGAACGTCATCTCTGGCTCGGTGGACTGCCGCACAAGAGTGGAACGAGGCCTTGATCCACCCCCACCAGGCTCAAAAGAACGCAAGATCCCTAAGTCTCGATATGACTCCATTGACTCCTATCTTTCTCCTGATGGAGAAAAGTAAGTTTTTTTTCTTTTTTTTTAAAAAATTTTTGTAAAATAAAAAAAAAAAAAAATTGTAAAAAAATCAGTACATTGACAAAAAAAAGTAACAATTAGTTTAAAATATGAAACACAATAACATTAAATTAACTTCATAAACGATGCAACTCATATAAAGAAAATATTAATACTTTAATAATGTACAGTAAAAACTTATTATTACGTAAGGTCAAGGGACCTAGGAAATTAGCTCGAGTTGTTTCTATACCACACACATGCTACATTTTTGATGGGACTGCGATCTCCTTTACTCAAAATTAAGTTTTACCTAACAACAAGTTGCGTAATAATGAATTTTTGCTGTTTATTATTATACAATAATATACATGTACGATTAATACAATTTACATATACATAATTATATTATATGTTCAAAGTGTAAACAGAGCACAGCATTATTACCTCCTAGTGGTTGAATACGGACAACGCTGACTCGGCCCTTGAGGCAGTTCCTGCAGCAGGAATCCTGGCTCAATGAAAGGAGAACATTGTCTCTGTGGGCCAGTGGCTAAATTCATCCTTAAGTCTCATCAGCAGGGCAAGCCGTTAGCAACATGTCCTTGGTACAGTACATGGGGTTTAGTAAGTAGTAAGCCTCACTACATACTTAAAATAACATCTTACTAAAAAGCAGAGAAAAATTGCCTTGGACATCAACAACTGAGGTAACAACTGAGGTAATAATACTGCTGGTTTACCCCACAAGGGATATGGCATCATGTTATGATTGAACATATAATAATAATAATGTAGAATATTTTAATAACAGTCTATTTCTTTATTTCATAAATTTTTGCTCATATTATGACAGAATCACAACTATGCACTGTTGTAATGGGTATCACATGACACAGGTACAATGACGTACCACTGTTGATGGATGAAGAGGCATACTCTCAGCTGCGAGAGGCAGGTATTGACCACCTGCTGGCCCAGCACGTGGCTCACCTCTTCATCAGGGACTCTGTGTCGCTTTTCAGCGAGAAGGTGCATCAAAATGACGAGCGAGACACAGACCACTTTGAGGTATGACAAATTGATAGGCCAGCTTTGAAAACAGTGCAGTGCAAGTTATTATGATAACCTAATTACAGTATAATATTATGATCAGAATGATTAATAAAATAATTAAGCACTGTGTTGCCTAACTCAACATTAAAATCAAATCAGTCAATTAATTGCTTGAATTTAAATTTAAACAGCTCATTGCATGAAGTGTCAAAGGAACTAATAAAATATTGTATTCTACTTACACTTGTTAAATATATATTTCCAGAATATTCAGAGTACCAACTGGCAGACAATGCGCTTCAAGCCCCCTCCTCCGTACTCTCCAATTGGCTGGCGAGTTGAGTTCCGTCCATGCGAGGCACAGCTCACTGACTTTGAGAATGCTGCCATTGTATGTTTCGTGGTGCTTCTAACTCGTACAATACTCTCCTACCAACTCAATCTACTAATCCCAATCAGCAAGGTATGTCTTACCCTAAACCTTTTTTTTTTTTTTTTTACTTGGCAATAAACCATACACACCATACTTAACAAAATTTAATTTAAACCATTAGTTGTTTTCTTATATGATTACATATAATATAAAACAAAATAATTATGTTCTAGGTTGATGAAAACATGCAGAGAGCTCAGCTCCGAGATGCTGTGAGAACACAGAAGTTCTGGTTCCGAAAGGATGTTACAACGGGCGATTCCCCAAGCTGCTGTCAGACTCCAACTAACTGCCAGTCTCCATCAGGTTGCCCGACAGACGGAGAATACACTCTGATGACAGTCAATGAAATCATCAATGGCAAGGTATGTCACATTTATACTCCCCCCCCCCTCTCCCAACTTTTTTTTTATGTACTGTATAATAGAATAAATATTAAAAAATCAAATATTTCATTATATACTGGAATTTGAATATAATAGATGCTAGTAGCACACAATGTTGCCTGGAAAATATACCAGTGAGGATTAAAATTCACATAGTTCTTTTGTGTTGATTATAATAACATCTACAGTTGATCTTACATTAGTATTTGTATGCCTATTTAAATTGACAATAGCATCTCATATGTGATATGTGCTTATGCTTTAGGAAGGAGAATTTCCGGGTCTGATTCCGCTGGTCAATAGCTACCTCTCTAGCATGGATGTTGATGCGGATACACACTGCACCATCCAGCAGTACCTCAAGCTAATCCAGCGGCGAGCTTCGGGCGAGTTGCTCACCACTGCACGCTGGCTTAGGCAGCAAGTACTTGCACATCCACAATACAAGTGAGTCTCAGTAAATAAAAAAATGACATTAAAATATCAATAATCTAGAAGATTTGTTAAAAAAATTCAAAATTCAACTCAATAGAGGCTTCAAGTCAGCTGATTTTGCGGTGATCCCACTGTTCTATTTATTTATTCACATTAAATACAAGTTGGTACATTGTGACTACATAATTAATTTAACTGAAAAAAATAAAGAAAAAATACAATACATACATTAATAATTAAAACATACATTATACTATTTACATAAACATAAATAAAAAGACAAAAATTTAGAATTACAAATAAGAATTGACCAATTCATTGTTGATCATCTTTTTGTTAATAGAATAATATTTTTTTTTAGAAGATGATTAAACAATTGTTTCTTAAAAAGAGATATGCTTTCAATTTTTTTTAATATAATCTGGAAGTTTATTATACAGTAGCGAGCTCAAATATAGATATCCTCTTTTAGTTTGCTCATAGCCACCGTACCTTTTATTAATTTGATTTGACTGTCTAGTATTATATCCAGTTACATCAATATTAGTTTGAAACAGATGAGAATTTCTTTTAACATACATAATCATAAGAAATATACAGATACTCGGGGAATTTAATATATTAAGTTCCTCCCATCTTTTCTTGCAACTCTGTCTCGCCTTTGCTTGAATCATACTTCTAATAATTTTCTTTTGACAGAGAAATACACTTTCAGCATGTGTACAGTAGACGATCCCCACAGAAGAACGCCATAAGTAATAATAGAATACACATATTAATAGTACACCATTTTTGGAGTTTCTAAATTACATACCTTTTGCAATTGCTTCATAGCAAAATTTATTTTGCCAAGTTTTTTATTCAGTTCATCAATATGTAATTGTCAGGAGAGTTTTTCATCAATGATCATTCCAAGATATTTACAGTTCGAAACTAATTTGATATTGGTCACTGATTCAAAATTCTCCTTGATAGTAATAGATCTATTAAATAACATAAAATTGGTCTTTAAAGTAGAGTGAGCGATTGCATTTTTTTTATATTTGATTTTCTAAAAATAGTTTAAGCTGCCCTCTATTGAGAAATGAAAACCAAAAAATTCCATCTCAAATAGTTTCACCACAAAAAATTCCCAAAGTTGGTGTTTCTGAGGCCTTTAACGTGCAGCCTTATGGAACATAAAACCGCGTTTTACTCCAACATTTTCTGAACTATGCTACCATTTAAAAAATACCTACGTAATCTGTGATGAATTCTTTAATGGATTTTTAAATAAAAAAAAAAAAAATACGGAGCCGTTTTTTCAGAAAAAAATCTTTAAGTTTTTGCGGGTTAATTCCCATAAGGATTTTCATGATTTTTTTCCAAGAAAACGATCCCGTAAAAAATTTTTTTATTTGAAAATTCAATAAAGAATTCATCATAGATTACGTAAGTATTTTTTAAATGGTACCATAGTTCAGAAAAAGTTGGAGTAAAACGTGGTTTTATGTTCCATAAGGATGCACGTTAAAGGCCTCCGAAACACCAACTTTGGGAATTTTTTGTGGTGAAACTATTTGAGATGGAATTTTTTGGTTTTCATTTCTCAATAGAGGGTAGCTTAAACTATTTTTAAAAAACATAATATTAAAAAAAATTAACTCGCTCACTCTACTTTAAATGATTAACTACAAGATGGTTCTTATTGAGATATTCCTCAAGAATTTTCATAGCAATGGCCTGATTCTTAATAAGCTCCTCAAGAGTTTTAGCAATGGACAAGTAGCATAATTTTTTTTTTTACTAGCTCAATCGAAAGAGGAGGTCGAAAAATACACCTGTGAATTTTTTGAGATTTTTATCTGTCCTGCATCATGCCTAAAATAGAGATGTAAAGAGGTCATGTGACCTGGAGGCGGCGCCCGTGATGCCTATGACGTCATTGAACTGTCCGGTCAAACGAACGATCGTCTATATAACACTTGTAAACAATACATTAATGGTTGCTTGTTTCCATAGCAACATGGTTGTTAAGAAGCGTTATAAAGTCGATCGTTTGTTTGACCAGACAGTTCAATGACGTCACAGGCGTCACAGGTGCCGCCTCTAGGTCACGTGACCTCTTTAAATCTCTATTTTAGACATGATGCAGTACAGATAAAAATTTCAAAAAATTCACAAGTGTATTTTTCAACCTCCTTTTTTGATTGCGCTAATAAAAAAAAATATGCTACTTGTCCATTATAAGCAAAACAATATCAGCCACATAAAGAATTAGTTTGCAGACACCTTTGAGTGCTGTTTCCAAATCATTTATAAATAGTGCAAAAAGTAGAGGCCCTAGTACTGATCCTTGAGGGACACCATAATTACAATTTAATTTCTCTGATTTATAGCTAACTCGAAATTGCTTTTTTAGCATTAAAGAAATTTTAGAGGAAAATAAATTCTTGATTCATTGTCAGAAGACCCCTAAATAAGGAGGTAGGTGATGGTTTCATATTAATAGCTTTAATAGTTACGGAGAAAAAATTCAAAATTTCTAACATGGGTAGCTTATGGAGAAAAATTTCCTGCCGGAAAATACTGAAAGCCTCTATAGTCAATGATATATTTTTTCCATTGAATAGTTGGACAGAGAACCTCGAATTATGTGTAATTTTTTTTTTCAGATTTTTTTGAACCCCTTCCTTAAAATGATAACATTTTAGTCATGCAAATATTTAACACACCAACACACAGAGAAAGGCGTTACGTAACTAGATATCACATATAATATGTTATGTTACATATTAATAATTATCATAATATTTTGCAGCACAATTTTAAGGGTGTTGAGGGTTAAAAAGAAAATGTGAAAACAACTGAAGGTCCTCTTTATCAAAATTTGCAAACTACAACAACATATAGTTTGTTCATTATGAAGTGCTTTTGTAAAGCTTTGTTGCAAAATAAAACCCCTTTTTCTTTTTACAGTAAAAATTAAAATTTCCGCTACAGAAATTTCGTAATATTATATTGAAAGATCCCGTACCTCAATTTTACTTTAATCTCCATGAGAGTTTTAAATACTAAACAGTATGAAAGTATGAGAATATAATTATATATTGCTTTTCTGGTACCTTGAATGAGCATGTTACCTCGTGAGCATCTCGTATTGCATAGAAAATCTAGTTCTCAAGTTAAGTTGTGACAAGCTTTGTGACCCCTGTGTTGCAGGCATGACTCGGTGGTGAGTGAATGTGTGAACTACGACCTGCTTTGCACGGTGGCTCAAATTCAGACTGGTGAACGTCCGTGCCCAGAACTGCTGGGACACAGCCTTGTTTCGAAGACCAAGGAGAGAGTACCCGAGGCTGTAGAGAGAGCAGAGGGTTGTACAGAAACCACAAACTCTGGCTCTAGCTAGGAACCTTAACCAAGGCATAATATAGCAGCACAATTGTTAGTATTCATTAATGTCAGTTGTGGTGAATAACTTCATAATATTTTCAATTTAATATTCCATAGCTTTTTTTCTTTGTTTAGTTTTTTATGCAATGTGATTGTATTTTAAATATTTATAAAGTATGCTTTTACTTGTTTGTTTTTATATAGAAATATTGGGATACATTTGGGACTTAAGACTTATTAAACGGTTTAATTAGTTTTATTTTTAGATTACTTTTTCAATATTTTATTTCGACAAAGCCATCCTTGACGCGCGTACTAAACAGTATATTCAAGCTTTATAGACTAAACTTAAAGTTAAAAAAGTGACAATTAACTGTGAAATTTTAGTGAGAATTTTAATAATTTTTATTCTTTTGCCATGTATTAGGATCTTTGTCATACTGTCTGATTTTCTTTAGCACTATATTGCATTAAATGGTGTACAGGTGTATTGTATTTTGCTTTCAACTTGTGCCATACTAAATCTGTGAGTTAACATTTATTCTCAATTTAATAGCACTATATGAACTGTTTTTTTAAAAAAATTATTATAATTTATCAAAATGTATCTTAGACTACCACATCAATGTGAGAGATCTGCTAAATTGTCGCCTCAGAATGTAAATCACATAACTTTAGAAAAAAATTGAAAATCTAAACCTTTTTTTCAATAGAATTAAATTAAAACGTCAAAGTTAGTTATGTACATAATTTACTTTGCAAGACGACAAAATATATAACTGTTTAAAAGAATTGTCTATTCCTTTTTCTCTATAAGAGAATGTTTAAGACAAATTTGGAATATTTTTAAATTAAAGCAATAGGATTAAAATATGTAATGTCGGTAATGTGGTAATAACATTTCCTAGTATTGTTATTAAAAGGGTAATTTTTTTTAACTACAAAATTACAGACCAATATTAATAGTTATTTCATTTTATATACATTTTTACTAATTAGAAAACTTACCTTTACTTAAATTTGGAAACGTAATATTTGTGTTACCATTTTAAGGGTAAATTTTCTTTGGTAACCAATGCACTGCTAAAGAGTTAACAGCAACTACAAATTAATCATATAACATATTGCATTATCGTCTGCAAAAATTCTATTGCAACTAGTGTACAATTTTATGATTTAGGTTATTTTTATTCGAAGTTTTAAAAAAACTTTGATGCTTCTACAGTATATTAGTTACAAATTTCTCGTACTTATTTTTCAGTGCAATTAAATTTAAAGTCTTGTAATAAATATTCACGTAAGCAAATTGCTAGTTTAAATTTAATTGTAGCCTTGAGAAAGAATGACCTCTGAAATCTTTATATTTTGGTGGATTAACACAATGTAAGGGACACGGATATGGCGTCATGTTATGTATGTACACAAAAGGTACTAAAGATGCTGGTATTTTTTATTTTTGTTAATTTCAGTTTTTAGACCAACTAGCTGTGATCTAGTGATCTAAAAATTTTGTAGTTAACACTTAAATGGGAAACTTCTTTAAAAAATCATTTTTACTTGTGAAATATTTTAATGTTATGTTATCACAAAACAATTAAAATGGTATATATTACATTATTAATATTAACCTAGGTACTGCAAATGTGTATCATAATATGAATGTATTCAATATAATATATCTAATAATAATAATAATAAAATCATATTAAAACTTTTAGACAGTTCAGCAAATTTGTGTAAGTTTTGTTAATTAACATTCAAACTTTTTCTAGATACATAAGAAAACCCGACATGAAAACTATTAAATTGCATCAAATTAAATTTATGAAGATCATTATATTTTTGATTCAGTGATACATTCCAAAAAAATGTTGTCAAAAATATTTTTCTTTTTTCTTTAAAAACATTTGTAATAAATTATGAAAATATAATAAGGGAAAAGGGGATCCACTAAAAAGTTGTTGAATTGTAGGGGTTTTATATTTATAATTTTATTACAATTTATTGTTTATACAACTTAAACTTTATTGAAAATAAAAGTTATTTAAAAAAAAAAATACAATACATATATTATTATAAATAAAATTTACATGTTTCATTCTACACTTACCAGCTAGCTATACTAATGTAATGTCCATATTTCCTCTATGTTTGTGAGGACATCACGTGCACTGTTCTTGTAGAACATGAAGTAGCCTTGCAACATGGCTGGACTCACGGACTTTTTGTATGCTACCACAGCAGCAGCAAACTTCTTTGCCGTCTCCTCAGACTCTCCAGGATAGAATCTCAGGAACATTTTCCACATTTGGTGCTCTGAACAGTAACCAACGTACTCTTTGAAGTCCACCCTTCCTGGCCTGATCAGAGCAGGGTCAAGCCTACAACAGAGGATTAAGTAACTAAAAGTTTGAAAGTCTTGTTGAACTGTTATATTGTAAAATTATTATCATTATTGAAAATTGATAAAATTGTCTCAGTTCTAGTATATATTTTTATGATGATAGGATCAGTATGATTTTTTAAGACTGTTAGTGCAGTGTGTATTACCTTTCCAAATAGTTTGTAGTCATAAAGAGTATTCTGGCCTCTGTTGATGCTACGCCATCTAGGCAGTTGAGTAATCCACTAAAGGTGACTCGGTTCAGGCCCTCATAGGCTGCTTTTGCTTTTAAAATAAATCAACACAACAGGTCAGGTATTTCAAGAAGAGCATAAATATTTCACCTAGCTTTAGCATGTAATAATATCATGATGCCATATCCCTTGTGGGGTAAGCCAGCAGCATTATTAACTTGGTCATCAATGTCCGAAGCAAATTTTTTTCTGCCTTTTTAGTAAAATGTTATTTTAAGTAGTGAGGCTTACTAGATCTCACATACCAAGGACATGATGCTAACAACTTGCCCTGCCGACCAGACTTTGGGATCATTTTAGCAGCTAACCCACAGAGAAAATGTACTCATTTCTTTGAGCCAGGAATCCTGCTGCAAGACCTGCCTCAGCATTGCCCGTGTTCACCACTAGGTGGTAATATGTAATGCTGTGCTACTGCATTACAATTTTTTTTCTTATTTAAAGTATGCAAATTGCAAAGCCAATAATATCCACCAGTTAGGCAGGAAAACTTGCATAATATACTTTTATCCATTTTTCTCAAAAATTTATGTGGTGACCTATTCTATTATTTAATTTAAACTTTTTTATAGATTTAGCTGTAACTAAAATTAGTACAAACAATGCCTGCTAGATTCAGAGAAAAAAACATAATCATTTCTGCTATACATGGGATGTTATAATTTAGGTAAGGAATCCTCATGATGTTTGTCCTTGGCTACTCTTACCTTGAGTTGTCTCCTCACGACTTCCAAAGGCTGCATCAACATCTTCTAGCAGCAGCAGGCTCTGAACAGGGGCTACTGCAAGCAGGTGAGCGAGACGGTCGTCACTCAGGCCTCGCTCGCTCAGGTTCATCACACAAACAGCCATCTCAAGCTCGCCAGCCAATGCCGAGATAAAGGAGGACTTGCCACAGCCGGGGGGCCCATGGAGCAGGTAGCCACGACGGTATGGAATCCCTGAAAAGGTAAGAGTTTTAGAGAATTAATAAATTTTGAATTAGAATATGGGGAGGTTTATTCCACATTTTACCTCTTTCAGTGTACCATCCTGGATTGTTAATAAATTCTTTCACGTCTTTAACCACCCTTTCAGCCACTCCTTCATCTAAAACTACAGACGATATAGGTCTCTTCCGACGAGCATGACCGAACTGTCTCCACTCTGAGCCCATAGCAGTGTACATGATAATTTTGCCCTCATGTTGTAGCAGTGCCATTTGGCGAGCTGGGGAAGCAAAGATGCATTATAAAATAGTTATCATCAGGGAATTTATACATTCATTGAATTTATTTGAAACATTTAAATTTTAACCACATCACTTGCCTTCTTCTAAAATTTTGAAGTATAAACTTTTATCTCTACCAAATGCCGTCAGCGTAACTGTTTCCCATGGGATACCCTGTGTGAGATCTATTGTATGCTGCTCTCTAGTTCTCTCCACTTGAATCCATGTCCCTCCATAACTGCAACGAGTTTTAATTTAAATAAACATTAAGGTCATACAATTTTTTAGTCTACTGCTAGAAATACGTACTGTTGTTTTTTCAAAATTTCATAATTGAAAATACTAAAAACATGCTACAAATCTTTACTTGATAGTCTGTGCCATGATGAACTCATGATATAGTATTTATATTTACATATTGCTTTGTTATTAATATTTTTTTTTTCTTACCGGAAAAGATGTGTGCCTATACTTGGAATAAAATCATATTTTGTGTTGATATGTCCTGTGTCTCTCTGCTCAAAACTAGTTTCTACACTGAGATGTTGAGTTTTTCGAGCCCCTTTTAATGTGATCCACTGCAGTACCCACTGGTAGCTCTTATCTTTGCAAGGTACCTGAAACATAACAGTCAGTATCACATTTAAGGCAATTAAGGAGAGTGGAACCTACTGGACTGAGAAGTGGTGGAGGCGGGAAGTTCCGGGAAGTTTAAGAATAGGTTGAGGAGCTAGCAGCTATATAGCTATAAGTATACCATATTATTATAGCCTGCATAAAGCTAGCCACCATGGTTAAAGGTGCTTTTACATAATCAAAAATTGTTCATATAGCGCCACAACATGCCGTAGAATATCGCAATTTGCTGTGACACGTTCTGCGGAACTCTGTAGAAAAATCAAATTTGGGGATCGTCTTGATTTTCCTACAACATTCCACGATTTTCCACTGCAGCAGCCGCAGAGGAACGAAAGTACAGTATGTGAAAGGCATTTCTACAGACTCCGTAGCAAATTCCGATTATGTGAATACTCCTTATCCACAATTTCCTCTGCTAAATAATATTATTATACCTTTGATGCATGTCCTTGCTCTGTATCCCAGTACATATGGGTATATATATTTGAATACTGTATATTTACTTCCGATAAGTAAAACTGGATCCAGTAATGGTTAACTGAGATTTAAGGTAGGAGATAATACGGATCAGCTGGCCCAATGCTAAAAAAATCCTATTCATAAAAATTATGAAAAAAAATTAAAATGTTCTCCTCTACATCCCCTATCAGTAGGTAAAATATCAGGTATACAAAAACGAGCTAGTTTTCGAGTTATTAATTTTTAAAGTTGACTAATTTAACATGGAAGTTCCATTTCTCCATGTTAAATTAGAGAACTTTAAAAATTCATAACTCGAAAACTAGCTCGTTTTTGTATACCTGATATTTTACCTACTGAAGGTGCTTTCACATATTCGAAAATCGCTACGGAGTTCCGTAGCAATGCCGTAAGCCTTTCACATATTCTTGTTCTTCTGCGGCAGCTGCGGCGGAAAATCATGTGAATGCCGCAGCAAAATCAAACTCGTCTTGATTTTGCTACGGAGTTCCGTAGAACGTGCCGCGAGGTGCTACGGAACAGCTACTGTGCGCCGCAGCAAAATCAACACATTTGCTACGGAGTAGCTACGGAGCGTTTCCGTAGCGATTTTCAAATATGTGAAAGCACCTTTAACTGATAGGGGATGTAGAGGAGAACATTTTAAATTTTTTTCATAATTTTTATGAATGGGATTTTTTTAGCATTGGGCCAGCTGATCCGTATTTTCTCTACCTTAAACAGAGGCAGCAATTAATTTTTTAGCACATATACATTAGAATCGTGGACATGGATGTTTAGAATGCTTTTGGCACATTTACTTGCATGGTGATAAACAAATAAATTAATTGTGAGCTAAAGAAAACTCAGTTTACCATTTCTCCACCCCTTACCATTACCCCCCCTGTTACTAATTCCCTGTATAATTAAATTCACCTCCAACGTCATCATGTAGTGTCTCCTAAATAAAATAGTAGCACCTTGCAAGGCTCTTCTCAAAATTGCAGCACCAGCTCCTATACCAAAGAGACCAAAACCAGCACCAAAATATGGGTTATCAGCTAGGCCCGATATTAAGTCTGTGATCGGCATAATGAAATATTAATAAATAAAAACAATTTTTTATAATTTAAAATGTAGACACACTGTAATATGATTACAGAACACACACATCAGTAAGGAGCTCAAAGAAAAACGATGGGAAAACGAAAAATTTGATTTTCAATATTTTTATGAAACACATCACACATAACACATATTGTGGAATTTAAAACAGGGCGCTATATTCCAGCAGCTGGTTGTATTTTTCAAGGTAGCCAACGTAAACGACGTAAATTTAGTTTCAATTCATTTCTTTACTTTTGAAATAAAAAGATTGACAAATCAAATCAAATTTTCGGCAATGTTTTCTTATTAATTTAAATTAATTAGCATATTAATGTTGAATAAAATTTCCAAATATTATATCTTAATACAGTTCAATTAGTACACTAAATTTGATAGAAAAATGTGTAGTTGGCAAATAATGATGTCTTGAAAGTTCGCATTTCATTACACAGATGGCGGAAATATTAATCAAATGTGTGACGTCATGAAAACGTCACAATCATTTTCATGATGGCCGTCAAATAGACTTGTGAAGGAGCTTTTTCATGACGGCCATGAACTTGTGTTGTTTTAAAGGTGTTCACGAAAATAGCAGAAGTGATAAATTTAAGGATATAAGTAATAAACAAGAACTTTTTTACTGCGGTAAAATTCAGGTAAGAAACAGTGTTTATCAACATCTTCCCATCATTCCCATGTGTTGTTGGGATGTGACATTTTTCCTGTCAATTAAGGTGTATGCCTTTGAAGCTCGCGTTTAGCATGATAAAATTAATGTAAAGTCAATTTTCTTCAATGTAATATACCAGTTTTATGGGCTAAAATTCTGTGGTGAATCGCTGCCATAAATGGTCATGCGACAAAAAAGGCAGCACCCAGGCCGCAGGGCCGACCGCGAGCTCACATCTCACCGCGATAACCTTGAAGGTATACAGTACCGAGGTGTATGCATACATCAGATAACGAATACGACTCATTTTCCTGTCGCACCTTGAGGATACGTGCAGTAAATATCAATTGGTTAAGCGCTACTGGATAATATTATTTTTGGCTTCCATGTACATAATTTGTTGTCTTTTTTTTCTCCTAAATTTTTCATGATGGAAGTTTGGTATATATATAATATGCATACAGTGTATCATGCATATTATGCATGATGTATGTTATGCATATTATGATAATATATTGTAACTCTGTACTGTGGGTATCATATGCACACTGTAATACAGTTTTTAGGTCGCCTATTTCCTCTATCAATTAATGTCATCTTCAATGTCAACTGTACATATTATCACACTTTGAAAGTTTTGCTGGAAAGCCTATTATCATACTCCCACATAATGTGTTTGTTGTTTACAGTTCACACATATGCATTTTGTTATCATATGTCATTAATATTGTGTATTAACATGAGACTATTGATTTATGAATATTATGAAAAAAATAAAATTCAACTTTTCAAAAAGAGCTACAGTATGCCAGTATGCTTATATATATATATATATATATATATATATATATATATATATTATACTGTATTGCATTATTATGACACTTCTTGCGACACCATCAAAGCATAGTACATATCACAAATGTCAATGTCAGTTATTTGGTTTTGACACTAACAGTCTTGTGCATAGCACTCGCTGTAGAATATCGTATTGAATCAATTGTTCTGTTTGCCAACCCTGCCTGGTGGTTACCGGTACCGTATGTACTTGGACATAAAGTCGATCAAGTAAGAAAATGTACTGGCAGGGGACTTAAATTTGTTTTTTTGTTTACATCATATCACCAATGTTGTGTATTAAATTTATGGAATAAAAATCAGTTTTTCTTATCACTCATACCTTGATGCCAAAAGTCTTTCATGATGTCACTCATAAGGTCTGTGTATAGAAAAGTTTAAGTCCCCCGTTGGTACATTGAGTAGGTTTTACAAACAGACCTCATTATTAATAGACTGTTGTTGTTGATTCTTACTAATACTACATAACAACTTTTAAATCAGGTCTTACGGCAGCAAAGATAGAAGACTGCAGTATTGAGGACCATAAGGCAACATGTCGGATGATGAAGACAAGCCTCCAGCACCTCCTGTGCGCCTCACCAGCAACCGGTAAGCAACAATAAAATTTTTGGCTGTTATGCATACCATAAAACACTACCCTTATTTTCAGTTCTAGTATTTTTACCTAAAAATGACAATGGTACTTAACAAAATTTCTACTTTTAGATAATTAGGATACAGAAATTGAGGCAGAAATGGAGGCATGCTGTCTGTAATAAATTAAACTGTAAAATACTTACAACTAAGTATTGAATCAATTTACGTAATTAATTACTTAATAGACAATAATGGTTACATTTTTTTATTTCATAATTAAAAAAATATACATAAAAATATGCTTTTCTGAATTTTTTCAGATTTTTTGGAGTGCGAGAACTAATTTAAAAAAATATATATTTAAAATATCTTAATTAGGGTGGTACACCTGATGGGACAACCGTGACATCATTTTTTTGTGCTGTGATTGGCTACTGATGACATCACGGTTGTTCCATCAGGTTGTACCACTCTAATTCAGATATTTTATTATTATTATTACTTTTTTAAATAGTTCCTGCACTCCAAAAAAATCTGAAAAAATTCAAAAAAGCATAATTTTATCTGTATTTTGTATTTTCTAATTATGAAATAAAAATATGCAACCATTATTGTCCATTAATGTACCAAGAAGAATACCTGTACACAAAGAAGCATGATAAAAGAGATGTGTATTTTCACCAACTTTTTTTCCTGGAACTTGCTATTAATAATTATCAAATCTTAAGACTTAATCAAGCTTGAGGTGAGTTTGTGAAATTAAGAGTGTGTTTTTACTTGACAGCGGGGACACTGCCCCTACACTGCCAGTGGACATGCGGCCGCTCCCCAAGGAGCCAGATGCTGCAGATGAAAAGAAGAAACAGCGAGCTCTTAAGGCTGCTAAGCTGGCCAAGAAACAGCGTGCAGGGGCTGGAGGGGGAGTTGGGGGCAGCTTTGGAGCAGGGGATGCCCCAGAGAAACCCAACATTTCGTACCCCACCAACTTTGAGCACACAGTCCATGTTGGCTTTGATGCAGTGACAGGAGAGTTCACGGTGAGATTCAGAATACACTGTCAATTTTAATTGAGCGTAAAATTATTTTCAAATTCCAACCACAGTCAAACCTCTCAATATGCTGCATGTTAGTATGTGTATTGATAGGACTACATAATGCTTTTTTTTTAAGATAACAGTTAAATATGGATGGTGTGTTATAAAACCTACAATACATATTTTACGTATTAATATCAAGAAAAATACAGAAATAAACTTACCAAAAAATGATAAAATGTTATTACACTGTTTTAGGAAAGGTCAGTAAGTAGCATTTCATCATTTTACAGTATTTTTTTTTTCTTTTTTATTATATATTTATTAATACAGTAATCAAACTAAATGCATTTTTCAATCAAGTAATTATGGTACTAATGGTTATAAAAAATAATTTTAATACATGTTAGCAAGGTCACATTGCTTCATAAAATATCTTAATAAATTTAAGACTACCGACAACTGCTTTTGTGTAATTAGTGTTACAATATCATCATACACTATATTTTTATGTGACAAAGCAAAGTCTTTCTTACATCAGGCTGACAGAGTTATTTGTTGCTAAATTCAGTAGTGGTTCATAAAATAGGCAGCCCACAAAGTTTGCCTTTATTGCACAGGCACATTGTGAATGCATGCTTCCTTGAGTTGGCATGCACCTTTGTTCTTTAGTTACCTATGCAATTAAGGCAAACCAACACCACTGGTTGAATTCAATTAAACATTTGAAGTGGATAGACGTTTTTAATAAACTCAGTTAATGTAATATTGATTCTCCAAATATGAGAATAAATTTAAGGGATTTGATGGACGTACCATACAGTTTTGATGGCAAAATGCACTGACAATTTATAAGTATTTTCCTGTTAGTTGGAACTAATATGTACACATACCCATTTACTAAAAAAATATTAACAATTGTCTTATGAACGTCACCGTATCATACTGCCCCTTCCTGAAATATATCGAAGCACAACCTTAACCTTACATCAGCATGCATTACCATTATTAATAATATTATTATTATCAACAAGTTAATCATATTTTTATTTGTTGTTCCATGCTTATTATTAAATGATTTGAGTTACTTAAGTTTGCTATATAATAATTTGCTGTAACCTTACACCCTTTTTAAAGTATGGTTTCTCTGATTTCAAGCTGCCATTAAAAGTAAGTACCCCTTTTTGTTTGTGCATGGCGTCTTATGAGGGGTATAAATTCCATTAATTTTATGCAACTCATATGACAGTTGTAATTATAAGTTTTTATTCCTTAATTTAAGTTGCCGCTTACACAAAATCACCCTTACATCTCACATTGTAATTTCATACCCATGTTCACCTACAATTCTTTGCTGAAGGAACAAAATACAAATAACTAAATCACTGGTAGATTTAGCTTTTTTGACATAAAAATTCTACTCCCATTCATAATTCAGTATGTTCTTTCTTATCTGTCAGAACAAATCTTTAAAAAATACTTAACGAAGAAGAACAGCTTCAGCTTTTATATTAGAATGATGTTGTAAGCCCCACTTTTGCTCACATTGCTTGTTGAATGCCAATTGCTGAAAATCGTAAAAGATGGAGGGTGGTAATTTTTTTAGGTGCAATAATACGTTTGGCTTGATTTATAAGACAATGGAAATGTAAAAATTGAAGCCGTTCCTATCCTTTAAGAACTAAATAAATAGAAAAATGTATAAAATCGCTACAGTGTACAAAAAAATATGAAAAATATATATTTAAAGAAATACAATAATATGTATTATAATGGACAAGTAGCATCAATTTTTTTTATTAGCTCAATCAAAAGAGGAGGTCGAAAAATATACTTGTGAATTTTTTTTAGATTTTTATCTGTACTGCATAATGTCTAAAATAGAGATGTAAAAAGGTCACGTGATCTGGAGGCGGCACCCGTGACGCCTGTGACGTCATTGAACTGTCCGGTCAAACAAACAATCGACTTTATAACGCTTCTAAATAACCATGTTGCTATGGAAACTAGCAACAATTAATTTATTGTTTGCAAGTGTTATATGGACGATCGTTCGTTTGACCGGACAGTTCAATGACGTCATAGGCGTCACGGGCGCCGCCTCCAGGTCACATGACCTCTTTACATCTCTATTTTAGGCATGATGCAGGACAGATAAAAATCTCAAAAAATTCACAGGTGTATTTATCGACCTCCTCTTTTGATTGAGCTAATTAACAAAATTGATGCCACTTGTCTATTATATTACTTTGTAAAAATTGTATATAATTATATATACAGTATAAAGAAAAGGTTAGACAAAGCGCAGAAAAGATAGCAAAAAAAAAAAAAAAAAATCATTTTTCTGTAACTCTTCTGAATATTCAGTAAAAACTTGTTATTATGTAAAGTCAAGGGACTTAGGAAATTGGGTTTACCTTATATCGAGTATACCTTATATCAAGTTTTTCCTATACCTGCAATACTAATTAATTTTTATGGGACCTTTCCTCCGTTACTCAATATTGAGTTTTTACCTTATAACAAGTTACGTAACAACAAGTTTTTACTGTATATGTTTTTTCAAGGGAGTTGTCTATCCTTTGCTTTGATTAAATCATGCAACATTAAATGATTGGGAACAAAACACGAAAATAGAATAAAAATACATTTTCTTTGATTGCGGTTTGGAGCCATTGTGCTTTAAAATTTTAATTTCAGTACATTGAAGTTAAATGAAGAAATTTTATTACTTTTATAAAGAATAAAGTCTAATCAAAGTAATAAACACCATCAATATTAACAAAATGTACCTGCATCAATATTATTTAAGTTAGAAGACATGACATGTTATTAGACCACTAAACAACTTACTTTTTTCTCTACCTGCTCCCAAGCACAGATCATAAATTTTTAACGTTCTTGTGTGTGTGCAGGGCATGCCTGAGGCGTGGGCACGGCTGCTTATGGCCTCCAACATAAGCAAGTCGGAGCAAAAGAAGAACCCCCAGGCAGTGCTTGATGTGCTCAACTACTACGACAACTCTTCCAAGGAGCACAAACCCTCCAAATATATGACCTCGGCAAAAATTGCAGGTTTGTAAAACTTATCTATTGTACAAGCTACAAATTTAAAGAAATTTGTTAATTTAAACAAATTTTTTAAATTATAATATTTTAAGGTTTGGTGGATTATACAAAAAAAAATATGTTTCCGATAATTTTAAAGCTTCTCTCCATGAATGTAATCCTCCCGTGTTATGTATATGTTTAAAAATGAAAACATTAGCATTGACAGCAATCATGTCATTTTGTGTATGTATATTTTCCAAATGCAAGCTAATGACCGTTTGATTATTTCAGTTGAGGCTCCTCCTTCCGTGCCTGTTGTGACTACGCCTGCTCGAGGACCCAGCCAGACAAGTGCTGCTTCTGGGTCAAGCCATACGCCCACTGGCTCAAGTCACCCCTCATCCTGCAGCCCTTCAACCACCCCCGACACGGAGCACACTGGGGGAGAGGACAATGAAGAGGAAGAGCCAAACTCCTCGCCCCCGCCACCAATTGCCACTCGCCCAGAACGCACTAAGTCCATTGTAAGTAGCAGTGCTGTCTCTTACTTGCCACATTTTTTGGGACAGCTAAAATACACTTCTTACCTTCCCCAAAATTACAAACTGCACCTTTGTCTCTTTGAGCAGCAAATCAGACAGCTTGTGCAGTCTCGAGGTGCATATTGTACATAACTGCTCCCTATCCTTCCCCTTTACATGTCTAGACCTATGTCAGACCTCTCTTGTTGACTATCACAAATTTTAGATTGATTATTCCTCGATAATTATTGAATTTATTAAAATATTTAACTTGGGTTTGTTGTTAAATAAAGAAATCATTGCCCATTCCTACTTCAAGATAACAGCTGTTTTTATTCATGACCCAACTTGTCTAGATTTGATTTCAGATTACTCATAATTCATAGTATATTTTTAAAAAGAAACAGTATCATTTGACTTACTATGAATTCAACTTTTCAGTACACAAAACCCATTGAAGAGGAAAGTGGCCGAAACGCCAACACCACTCCACACCACTTGTTACACCAGCACACGAATGGCACAGCGCCTCCGCTCCTTGATAAGAACAAGAACAATGCTGTGCCCCTACTCTCGTCATCGTCCTCCTCATCCTCCCAGCTCGGACCCACCCCACCAGCAGCAGCTGCTGCCATCCAGCTGCCAACCTCCCCTGTGGGCCTGCAGTCTGGTCTTGAGAGAGACAAACCACGCAAGAAGAAAATGTCAGATGAGGAAATTCTAGAAAGGCTTAGAACAATAGTAAGCGTCGGAGATCCAAATAGAAAGTACACCAAAATGGAAAAAATAGGACAAGGGTAAAAAAATATTTAATTTGCTTCTAAATGTAATAAATATGTTTTCTTAGTGTAAAGGGAAAAAATCAACTGTAGAAGACTGTCTTTGGAATATTTAATTTATTTTTGACTTCAAGTTGCAACCTCTAAATTTAATATTAATTCTAGATTATCAATGTTAAATGCAGTGGCAGGAAATAGGTGTTGTTAGGTGTGGCTGCATTGGTCAGACAAACAGACAAAGTATAACATAAAAATTTGTTTTAAAACGCGTCTTCGTTTTCCATACTAACATTCTGGTTTAAAACCAATCTTTGGTAATAGGATTTTTTTATTTTATTATTATTATTATTATTTTTTTTTTAATTAAAATTGTGTAATTTTATTTTGTGTGTGTGTGTGTTTTAACGCTGCAGAACCTTTTAAGCTGAAGCCACTACTGGCACATGCATAAAAGTAAAACAAAAAAGAAGAATATTTTAATTCATACTGTCTAATACGTAAATCAAATTTTAGGGCATCTGGTACCGTCTTCACTGCTATGGAGACTTGCACAGGTATGGAAGTGGCCATCAAGCAGATGAATCTATCACAGCAGCCCAAGAAAGAGCTCATCATAAATGAAATCTTGGTGATGCGAGAGAACAAGCACCCCAACGTTGTCAACTACCTTGACAGTTATCTTGTTGGGGAGGAGCTCTGGGTAAGAAACAAATGAGGATGGCTCATTTAAAAATATAATAGAGTCTACTCTGCACATTTAAGGCTTAACCTGAGATATTCGGACGAAAAAAGTCGTATCGACAGATGTTCTTGAAATTAATTTGGTAGACTTACAACAATTGTCCAAATACTACTGATTTTTTTTAGATTTTTTTAACCGTTGGTTTAATTATAATTAATTTATTAAAATGTGTATTTTGTATCCTTTCAATGTTAAATTTTTCAATCAACATTGCACAAAAACGGCTCGAGAATTTTTTTAGAATTTTACATGGATTAAAAGCTAATTTTTTGGACTATTTTTCTGAATTGTTTTCATATATTTCAAACCGTGGCGATGATCGTTTCTGATATGTCCTAAGAAACTTGGCAACGCTCTCAAGGACTGTAGTTACCACCCCCTCCTAAGCTTTTGTTCGCATTACTATTGCAACAGTGTTGTCAGATTTGCAGGTGTAGCCACGCCTCTTGACCTTGACAGACAAATTCTCAGGTTATACCTTAACCAATAATTCATTAATCTAGTTTGTATAGAGAATTTAAAGGGACAGGGGGCCATAAAAATAAATATTTTTTATTTAAAAGCTACCCATTAAAGGTGAACTGAAGGGATTGCTTTTTTTTCCCTTTAGGGAACCTTATATTACCTATCCCATCCATCTGCACTAATTTTTTCATGGCAGATACTTATTGTGCTGCTGTAGGACAATTAGTGAAAAAGTGAAGTTGTGACGTATCAGCGACGGTTGGTTGACTTAAAACTCGCCGCGGTGAAAAAACACACGAGCGACCGCGGAAACTGCCGAGGGAGCGGCGATCGCGCTTCACCTTTAACTGAGTATGAATACATGCCGCACGGTGGCGAGTGCCTCAGGGTAAACGCCCAGCGAGTAACTAAAGTGTGGATTGCTGACGTCAGCAATCACGAAAGGCAACATAGCTGCCTCTTTTCCATGGAACTCACTCCCCCCTCCTCCCGCCCAGCCATGCTCAGTGTGATGTTTCCTGTGCAATTGCCCTGCGGCTATCTATATTTATTTAATTTTTATAAATTCGGGGGATGGTCCGAAAACGGAAATTTACTGATTTCTCGCATTAACATATCTTACATAAACTTTTTATTCATTCATAATTTTATGGTTCCCTGTCCGTTTAATAATGCTGTTTAACTACAAAACAAGTTTTATTTAACAAATCAGTAATCTGTTCAAAGCTAGGCCTACTCCTTATTGTAAGTCTATCATAGTGTGCCATAAAAACAGAGTTTGGGAGGGGAGAATTACAATAGCAAATTCTAGCCTTGAAAAATACTGCGGTTTTAAAGATGTTTTAAATCCAAGGTTCATAGACAGTAAATGTCTTCTCTCATCTCATTCAAAGCCAAAGTTGACAAAATTGTGCTTTTCAGGTGGTGATGGAGTACTTACCGGGTGGCTCATTGACGGATGTGGTAACTGAGACTTGTATGGACGAAGGCCAAATTGCCAGTGTGTGTCGTGAGGTGCTGCAGGCTCTTGAGTTCCTCCACTCCAACCAAGTCATCCACCGAGACATCAAGTCAGATAACATCCTGCTTGGAATGGATGGCTCCGTTAAGCTCAGTGAGTGCCCTTGCCCAATACTTTCAATATGAACTACATATGTATAAAATATATGTATATGGGAAGGGGGGGGGGTTAATACTTTATTTTAATTACAGAGTATTTTTTATTTCAAAAAATACTATCTAATAAACTAACTGAATATTCATTTATACATAATTGTTCAACATGTTGTGCTTGTACAGTCCGATGATTATTGAATGTAAACTAAAATATCTTAAATAAAAAAAGGAAGAAAAAAAATAATGTTCATACCATAGCAAAATCATTAAAGGAGGGGAACGGCTTCAGCTTTTATATTTTTATCGTTTTATAAATAATGTCAAACTTACTTGTGCACCAAAAAAATAGTCACCACCCTCAGCCTTCCACCAGTTCAGCAGTTGACATTCAAAAAAAGTGCCAAAGAAAATAGGGGCTTGTGACGTCAAGGGCCATGATAGGTCAAGCGCAACCAATCGAAGATCTTTACATAATAAGTCCCAATTTTTGTTGGGCGCGCTTTTTGAATGCCATCTGCTGGACTGGTAGAAGGCGGAGGGTGATGACTATTTTTTTGGTGCGCAAGTAAGTTTGACATCATTTATAAAACATTAAAAATATAAAATCTAAAGCGTTTCCCCTCCTTTAAGCACTAGAATTCCATATTATTTTAATGTGTTCGCTCCATTTAGATTTAATTTAAAATTTAAATATAAATCTATTTAAAATGTTTGTTCCGTTCCAGCTATACATTAACATGGCTAGATCGGACATTTTTATTTGCATGGAGTGTACACAATTTGTGTTTAATTTTAAATATTTATAATTCTATATTGCATTATATTTTATCCTATGATAATCTAACACAATATAATTGGTTACTATTACTTAAAAAAAAATAGTAAATTCGTCTAATATATATGTAGCATTTTACTAATTATTTGTACATTTGCCTGCAGCTGATTTTGGTTTCTGCGCTCAAATTTCTCCTGAGCAAAACAAGCGCACAACAATGGTTGGCACTCCATATTGGATGGCGCCTGAGGTTGTGACAAGGAAGCAGTATGGTCCAAAGGTGGATGTGTGGTCGCTGGGTATTATGGCCATAGAAATGATAGAGGGGGAGCCACCCTACCTCAACGAGAACCCGTTGAGAGCGTTGTACCTCATCGCCACCAACGGCAAGCCTGACATTAAAGACAAGGACAAGCTGTCTGCAGTTTTTCAGGACTTCCTGGACCAGTGCCTCGAAGTGGATGTGGAGCGGAGGTCCGCTGCCTCCGAGCTGCTCAAGGTAGGCTAAACCCAAACATTTTTCCTGATCTGATAGCCCTTCCTCTCTCTTGTCATTTGATTCATACATATTTCATGCATGAATTAGAAGAAATCTCCTTTTTGTGTATTAAAGAAGTGATACCTAAATACAATAGGATAACATAAAGAATTCCTGTTTCATTATTTTTTATAAATGACAGTAAAATAAACAAAGGAAACAAACAATTTTTTACCTTCTCTTTAAATATTATTGAACAGTATTATTACTGCTTTATCTTATTATATCATAAATTTAAGTATAATCTTAATTGTTTTAGTATAAATATAATATTAATATGGCATTCATTTAGATTTCGATCCACAAAGTTTTTATAACAGAATGTTTTAAAATTGCTCATGTTAAGTTTCAAAATTTTATTATTCAGCATTCAAGCTAGAATCCCTGCAATGGTCAACTAAAACATACAGTATTATTTGTTATCCTATTTAAAAATATAAATAATATAAAAATATATTATTGTTACTGTATTGATTGAGTGATTGAAAACTCCCTTAAGCATCTTGAGGCATTACAAGCCTTGTGTATTAATGACACACACCTATGACATTGCACAATTGACAATTATCATCAAATTTTTTTATTAGTTCAATCAAAAGAGGAGGTTGAAAAATACACTTTTTTTTTTTTTTTTCAATTTTTGTTAGTACTGTATCATGCCTAAAATAGAGATCTAAAAAAGTCAAGAAATCTGGAGGTGGCGCTTGTAACGCCTATGACGTCATTGAACTGTCCGGTCAAACAAATGATCTACTTCATAAAACTTCTCTACAACCACGTTGCTATGGAAACAAGCAATAATTAATTTGTTGTTTACATCTCTATTTTAGGCATGATGCTGTGCCAATAAAAATTGCATAAAATTCACAGGTGTATTTTTCGACCTCTCTTTCGATTGAGCTACTTGAAAAAATAGTCTAATATACTAGTACTATTAAGTATTAGATATTAATTATATCAGTCTTAACATTAGTACTACGGTATAAATTAATTGACAAAAATCGTGTTTCACGTATTTAAAAAAACTTTGTATGCCTATTCATTTATGCAAAAAAAAAAAAAAAAGTACAAGCTGTTAATTTCCTCTACTTCTGATGCAACAAAAAAATGAATATGAGTAGAGGCAATGTACTGTCGTCAAACTTCCTCTGAAAACTTGTAAACTGACGTTTTTGTTCGTTTGTTTGCAGCATCAATTCCTAAAACTTGCAAGGCCACTGGCAAGTTTGACACCTCTAATCATGGCTGCGAAAGAGGCTGCTAAAAGTCACTAGTGACAAGCCCTTGGGCAGCCTGACAACAGAGCGCCTCCTGTGATAGAGACACAGTGTGTGCCCATGTGTGTGTGACGAATAGCAGCTCAAATTGTGACGTGAGAAAGAGACAACTGCTGCTGCCACTTTTCAGACACTTATCAGTCGGTAATATTCCTTTCCTGACCAGCAATAATTATTTATTAAATTCCTATATATAATATACTGTAGTGCACAGATGATAACACTGCTTGTATAAAGTAGGGTTAATAACATTTTTGTCTAAGGCAATATTTCAAGTTATATATTAGATCACAAGAATATATTTTTATCAACTTATAAAGGAAGAAATTAGATTTTCTTCCCTATATAAACACAAGAAAATCACATCATCCTCATTGGCCAGGAAAGGAATTGACACTATCATACAATCTATTAAAGGTCACATTACAATAAAAGTAATATTGTATTTACTAAATATTATTAACACATAAGCACAATATATTGATTGTATAATTATGATAACAATAAGTTATGCATCTAAAATAGAAATTGCCCAAAGTTTTTATGATATTAGTGTATGATATGAAGTATGCAACATTTGTTACCGACTAGGTGTCTGAAAAGTTGAGCCCTTACAATGAATGCAACAATAAAAAATAATTCTTGTTACATATTACATCGCTAGGAACAGGTGAGCAGGTGCCTGAGCTAATAAATTATTATTTAATTATTATTATTATTGTTATATAAATACAAGTTGAGTAATTAAGCTACAAATCTGAAGCATCCCACATTTCTTTTCATAAAATTTGAATCACTCTCACTTTACTCTGTGTATCTTGAATCTTGTTTTTATTATTTGAACATGAAGCATTGCTGTGATTCACTGGTATTAATACGAGCAGTGTTTTAACTGCATCGATGAGTTAAAGACTTAATGTTTGTCCAACTAAAAATATTTTGTGTATGTCTTTTTTTTTGTCAAATTTGAAGTGAAATGTCAAGTTATGTTATTAGTCTAGATTTTTTGACAATTTCCCCACCAGGTGGGTATTGTAGCAGCTCTGACTCTCTTTCTCTCTATGCTTCTTGTGGTGGAATGTTTCACTTTTGTAGAAGATTTACTTATCTTTAGACAGGACTGGTTTGACCATAAAGTCTTTGGTAACGATCATAGCTCGGGTCACAGCAGTTGCAGAAATCTTCAAGATCTATTATTTCCAAGACCAGGTGGACCTCTTTGAGATAGTATAGTCCATCCTTAATCAACTGCGGTCCGAGCAGCCTCAAGCCAGTCCTGCTATAGCTATTTGAAATGAGAATACAATTAAAGGTGCTTCTAAGTTTTCTCTATATAATCCTCTGTATATTATTAGGTGCGTTTCATTACTACCTTTATTTTTTATTAGTTATATTTTAAGTACCTTAAGTGCTTAAAATGATCAGAGTCAAATGGCTTAGTATTTTTATTAATTGATGAATGTCTTCCTCCACCATTGCATGAAAACCTAAGAATTTTGTCTATTAAAAAAATAGAAAAAGAAAACAGTCTTGACTCCTTGGCTTGGATCTTATCTATGAAAAAACCTAAAACTATCTTGGAAAAAGGGGAGTAAAAAAAGTACTGCAGTTTTAAACAATTCACTGTACTTATGGATTCAAACACTTTTTTTCATCTTTTTTTTTCCCCCTTAATTATTTGTTCTCCATTGATTTTTTTTTTTATATATATATATATACTGAATGATGCTTCGACCAATTGGCATATTTTTCTGTGCAAATTAAACTGGGTAAATTAGTTTTTATTTGTATGTTTGGTTTTACTGTAATCACACTACTTTGAAAAATACTAAGCAATTGACTCTAGTAATTTCAAGCAATTAACTATCTTTAAACTGTATTAAGGGTAAGGTAACGCCACCAATGTTAAAAAAAATCCCTCTCACAAAAATTCTGAAAAAAATTTAAAATGTTCTCCTCTACACCCCCTATCAGTAGCTAAAATATCAGGTATACAAATACGATCTAGTTTTTGAGTTATGAATTTTTAAAGTTGACCAATTTAACATGGGAGTTTCATTTCTCCCATGTTAAAGTAGTCAACTTTAAAATTTTATAACTCAAAAACTAGATCGTATTTGTATACCTGATATTTTAGGTACTGATAGGGGGTATAGAGGAGAACATTTTAATTTTTTTTCAGAATTTTTGTGAGAGGGATTTTTTTTAACATTGGTGGCGTTACCTTACCCTTAATATTTCATTTTTGTTTAAATTTTTACAATAATCACAAGTTGCTGTAGACTTGCTAGATATTTTTGTTATTTTTTCCCATATAGTACTAATTTTTTAATATATCAGTTAGAATTATGGAATTTAGTCCAGTATTTTTAATTAATGGGTATAATTAATTGCCTTAATACTTGCGTGTTTTTTTTTTTAATTTATCAAAAGTATTTCTTATTTTTAAAAAACCTTTTATATATTGATAAAAGTAATAGTCCCCTTTATTAATTATATTACTTTCTATAATCCAGCACCATGTTTCAAATATTCTCTTTTTAAATAACGGAGCATAATTATATACTTCCAAAGCTAATTTTCCTAGAGCAAATGCAAAGCAAATACAAAAAGGACTCTGTAATTAGTAGCGTGTGCCTCTAACATACTGTATGAATAATAAACAATTATTATTATAACTTAATTGTTGTCCTTCTGATAAAGCTTTCTTTTCTCTGCTTTAACATTAACGTACAATCAGTCTTACAATTCAGATAAAATATTATAATGTAATTGCAAAGGAAACAAAGCTGGGACAATGCCGCAGTACCACAATTTAATTATTTATCACCACAAAGAATGTAATAAAGAAATGTATATTGGACATCAAAATGTCGCTAATATAAATTCAAAACGCCAAAGATTTTCTTTTCTTAAATTTAGAATAAAAGGCAAAAATAAAAGCTATTAGAAAATGGAAATTTACATTGATTTTTTAGGATGCAGATTGAGAATATAAAATTTGGGGATACAAAAAAAAATATATAAATTAACTCATAAAAATGTTCATAAACAAAATAAATAATTGGGATTTTTGTCAACATTTTAGAGCCCATATCACCCCTTATCAGTCTGCTGCTTATAATTTGTTACTAGTCTGTTATGATTTTATTTATCATGAATTTAAGAGTGCCTGCCTTTTAATATTTGCAGCTTAAAAATATATATATATACTTATATATAAATATACTCAGCAGATCTTGATGGCTAATTAATTAGTGATGACTATTTGGTTTGAATACCATTGATTGTAATAATTTTAATATAATGGATCTGCCAATAAATGAAAAATGTTGTACATTTTGTACATTGAGGTGTCCAATATATTATGATTGCATTGTAATCTATATATTTGATGAGGATCATTTATCAATAAAGAAGTGATCTATTAAAAAAAAAAATGGTATGCTGTAAATTTTTTAAATTGTAACAATGTGAGGTAGATAATATTAAAATTGTTTTTATATGTAATAATATTTTTGCTTATTTTTTTATGTTTACTTGATTCGGTTAGTATTGTGACTTGAATGCAGTTCCACTGTGTATATATATATATATATATATATATATATATATATATACGGGGTAAGCCAGCAGCATTATTACCTTGGCCATCCACAAATGGACCTCCAAAATGTACTCGATTCTTACCTAATCCACTTGCTTCTGCAATAATCAACAACCAACAATACACTGGGTGGACGAGTTTGTTTACGTTTTGCTATAACATGAATCTGCAAGTGGTCTATTGCTGAAAAAGTCAAGTTCAAATTTTGGACACTTCAGGCTAGTTAATAACACGAACAATCGATTGTTGTAGTCCCATTTGATTAACATGTAAACCTTAGCAACCTCATAATAATTCTGAATTTTTTTTGAGAGACAGTTCTTGGCACCAAAAAAATGTGGAAAAAATTTCAAAACAATCAGACGATCCCATTTTTTTAAATGAATTTTTTAAATTTTCAGTATAGGGCTTTCCCATGGAGACCTAAACTAAGAAATTAATTTTAAAAAATTGGATCGTCCAATTGTTTTGAAATTTTTCCCATGTTTTTTTGGTGCCAAGAACTGTCTCTCAAAAAAAAATCAGAATCATTATGAGGTTGCTAAGGTTTACATATTAATCAAATGGGACTACAACAATTGATTGTTCGTGTTATCTTACCCTCTAAGAAATCCTCTAAATCTTCAACAAAGGAAAATGTTTTTTTTTATAAACTTTTGTAACCTTAATTATTGTAGTCTGCTTGAAATAATCGCGGACACAAAACACAGCTCTCCAACTTAGAAATCTTGTTCAATAATTACAGGTGTTTCATATTTATTTATATATGAGCCAACTGCTTGGTTATTAATAATATTTAACCATGCAGCGTTTTATCACTGACTGTTATCTGGCAAAAACCTGGTTGGGTTGTATACTAGCTCATATGGTGACTCCGAAATTTACAAAGAAAAGTCTAGTAATCTTTTCAAAAGCATTTTATTATGTTAGTTAAAAAATAACTTTGTTAGACAATATTCATATACTGTATTTGTTTAGAAACGAATAATTTAGACATTGATCAGATCATCAAAATTCAAGTCAAGTTCTGTTATATTTAGTACCTTATTTTACTTGATTGCTACAAAATATTGTGCAATTGCCACTCATGTTGCGCTTACTTATTATAGTATAATCAATAGGGTTTAGGAAAATATGCAAAAAAAAAAATAAGCTTTGGAAATCTAATTAAGAAAAATATTCCAAAGCTGCAAACTATTTATTTTATTTTGTTGTTATTTGCAAAATATTATAGACAGAAAAATATAATTATAAAACATTTAAAAAATGCAAAACTACGCTTCAAAACTTGATATTAATTATCTTAAAATATATCAAAATATTTATTCAATTACCAATTACTGTATAAAAAATTAGGCTAGCGTATTGAATTAATTATTAAATATCTTATTTTTACTTAAAATATTCTTAGCAAGGCAAAAACTACTGTTTTCATTTACTGCTGAGTTTTAACTGATATATTGAAAAAATTGTCACCTTTTTTGTGCAAACTCAACACTGACAAAAATAAGCCTATTTATTACCATCGATAAGATATTAGTATCAAGTGTGGTCAATAATATCACCAGAATCACTTTACTCATCAATCATATAAAAGTTTATCCCTCGTCTGGAAAACAAAGTGAAAGTGAAGCAGAGAACAAATGTCCATGATTTTGAGACACTTGCATTGAACGGTATTGAGTGATGAATAAAGAATACTTTGGACGACAATATTTTTTATCACGTTTTTTCAATCTTTAGATTACTTACAAATTGATATAATTAATATCCAATCAAGTCAAGTACATGAGGGCAAAATTAAAAAGTGCACATAATAATTAGGAACAGGAGTTGATTCATATTAATAAAAACAAAAAGAATAAATACAACCTTACCCAAAGAGTAGAGAGAAACTGGCCTTGTTCACTAATATTTAAGTTGTATCACACGCAACACAGGCTTAATGTATTTTACAAGGCAAAATATTTTTAATAACTAATATATTTTATTTGTTAAACACGACTGACTAGTAATGTTATAGCCATAAGTTTTTCATTCATAAAATTAACTGCTGTTGTTTTAAAACGAATTACATGTATTTTCATACAAACGTTAATAGAAATAAATATTAATTTTTGGAACAACTACATAGTTGTATGTTTATCATAAATAATTGAATTTTAGGCAAGTTTTATTAAGTAATTATTGATTAAAACAGCAATCCTATTTTATATGAGCTGTTCATAAGCTATAGTGTCTCACATGGTTTTATGAGAGAATACTATTCATTGGTATCTTCACTTACAATCTTACATTTTTTATGAGAATTGAACCAACATTCTTCATGAAAGGCAGAAAGAAAATAAGTTACGAAGATTTTTACATGGCATAAGATAATGAATGATTTGATTGAGCCATAAATTTATTAATAAAATTATAGTAGGATATCTCAATTTATATTATTTAAGTACATGAAATGCAAATTAATGCAACTTTTTTTTATATAAATATACATACTGTACTTTTGTACTTGTATTAAAACCTAGAACCCTTAATTGCATGCTAATATTAATACATTTTATAATATCATTATAATATTGACTTGCAAAATGTATTTTATTATTTTATGTTTCAGAAGAAATTAAATATTACAATAAATAATATGCAGCCCATGCCAATTAATTTAAAAAAAAATCATTTGCACAGTGCATTACATAAAAGCAATCCAAATTTTGTACTAACAAGAGTATCGTTGCATACAAAAAAAAAAAAAAAAAAATGATAATCAGCTCTAAAAATTGCAAGTAATATCTTCTTTAATTCTTCTGGTCATTTTTCTGGTCAGCAAACCTGGTGAAGTCGAGTGAAGCCGAGTTGATGCAGAATCGTTTTCCAGTTGGTCGAGGCCCATCTCCGAACACGTGTCCCAGGTGAGCGTTGCAGCGAGAGCAGCTCACCTCGGTGCGCACCATTCCTGGATTGGCGACCAGAAGCAGTAGATTGGCACCGACTATTGGTGAGTAGCGGGGGAAGGAGGAGCATTGCGGGCAGAGGGGCAGAGGAGGAGTGCCAAGCACCAACATAGACCCAACAGGTGGAGAGAGGAAGAAACAAAACACTGTGTCAGAACCAAAGAACTCAAGGCAAAATGCTTATGCATGCAATAATATTCCCAATAATCATCAACTCACTGTTATTTCTCTAAGCAGTGCTATGATAACGGATAAATGATTAAAAATGATTTCCAATATTGCTTAGAAAACAGTAAAATAGCTGGCACCAAAGAAAAACTCTTATCGCATGTATTGTGTGTATTAAAGGGGGACTCCGCGGGTCCAACAACATATTTTCTACTTATGCATGAGCACTCTGTTAACTGCTGTAATACAACAGGGTTGCCACATAATACTAGTTATCAATTTTTTTTTTTTCCCCTAGGCTACGAGAAACTTATCACTCTTTTAATTTACCTACAATTATTTAATTTCATGATTAGTTGAAATAGAAAATATGTTGTTAATACATCAAAGTTTATTATAGTGCATTGAGAATGACTTGTTTAATTTTAGTATCACCAAGCATAAAAAACAAAAATGCAATTTTTGCCAGCGGTTGTTACCATTTTTTCAATACAGATTTTACAAAAAGAATACAGTAAGTTTCCCATAAATTGCAAAGTTAACAAGATTATCTAAAAACCAGGAATAAGTACGTCTTTAAGTTAGACATGAAACTCATTTTTTATTAAATTTTGTGTGTAGCCAGATATGCTTATGGTGTCTTTATTTACTCAAAATGCAAATTTGATAATAATGTAATTTGATAAAACAATGCGGGGCATTCACAAAACACTTAAGCCCCCACATTATCTTAGATTTTTATCCCGGTATCTGTTTAACATTGCTCAGCACTAATTTAGCCCACATTTTTAGCACCAAAATTCACTCCTGGTTTAATTCCATGTTTAGTACGTACTCAATTTGACCCAGGATAAAAATGTAGAATAAAGTGCGGTTTAAGTGCTTTGTGAATGCCCTACATTGAAAATAATATGTATTTGTGGTTTTACTGGTTTTAGTAGTCTTCAGGTTGTATGTAGCAATGTGCAATATATTATGTATTATCATAATATATATCATTACTATTATTTGTAACTTACATTCTTTTTGAAAATTGAAAGTGTGAAAATTTGAATGACAAGTCATGCTTTTAGCAGATGCATTCTTTTTTAAAATAATTATGTATTTCAGAATAATAAAAATTAATAATTTTTGTAAACATGCGAAATTAAATATTTCTGATTTCAATACTTTATTATAATACGATTTAAATTATTTGATAGTATTATGTATAATAATTATTAGTATTAATACCAGACAACTTGGTGAAAGTCTTATTTAATATTGTTATTGATTAATACCTAATTGTGAAAAAAAGAAAATAGTCATTATAATATTCTCCTCATTTCTTCCTTGATCCACACCTTGGGTTACCTAAATTGTCTTAATGCATAGACTGAAGTCACAAACAAAAAAAGGAAGTAAAAAAAAAAAAAAAAGAAAGAAAAAAAAAGGAAGTGACTTGTTAAAAGAGATGTTAGCAGCATTGCATGTGATGCAAATCTACATGTTAACAGTCTGGTTGTGGTAAAGCAAGCTGGGTTGGGTGGTGAGGTTGACAGCAACACATTTAAATCACAAGTACTTACCATGTGAAGCGTCCTTCGTCAGCTTCACCTTGCCTTGATCCAGAACATTATTGAAAGCTGGCCAACCGCACCCAGAGTCAAACTTGGTCTCCGATGAGAACAGGGCCTCGTGACACACAACGCACGAGTAAGTGCCCGCCTCAGAGTTCTTGTTAAACTTCCCAGTGAAGGGCCTGAAACAGAAGTGATGCATAAAATCAGTTTTTTATAGTATGCATGGCATATTCATTCTGTAATATAACATACAGTAATTAATAATGTACAACCTTTCAAGTGAGAGTTTACATTCCAAATTAGGTAATTTTCTTATTTAATTCAGCAATATATTATATTTGCCAAGATAATTTTTTGTCTATAAACATACCAAGATATTTGCATTGAGATTGCTCCATTTGCAAGATGTTGTAACCTCTAAACCTTCTCGCTTGTTATATAGACTGTAGTTATTTACATAATCAAATTTCAGACTGATAATCAATGTAAAGTTTTTAATATTTAATGCTACATGTATAAAGTTAACTTGCCTTTCTGTACCCCTCTCTTGTGTCACATGGTACTGCATGGCTGAGAGACGTTTCTTTAGCTCCTCTTTGGAGAACTCCTCTTGGTCAGAAGCCATCCCTTAAAAAAAAAGGAAGAAATTGTCAATAACTAAATAATTATGCATAAAATTATAATTTTACTGTACAGTATGCATATGTACGCAGCAAGTTTTTGTTAATAGAATTATCATATTATCCATCAAACATAAAACTGAAACGTTAGCAAGCTGTACGTAATTTAATATAATAGGTATGATACTGAATATAATCTGAATACACAGTATGCATCCTGTACAGTTGATGATATACATTTTTACATAGTTACATACTGTATTACGCAGTATGTATTGGAGATATATTGTTCTACTTAATATATTTACATATTATAATATATTGTATTATCAAAATTATATATATATATATATATATATATATATATATATATACAGTATGTATGACTGTATTAAAACTTTCTTCTACACTGTACAGTGTACGTATATGATACTGTGCTAGGCAGGCTTATTAAAATATCTTTGTTATGCAAAGTAGATGGTTTATATAGCTCTTTGTGGTATTGTGGTGGGATATGTTCCTGACCTAGATTCCATATGTGGTTAGCTTTTTATGGCATGCAATCAGACACTATACACTATCATACTGTAAAAATGCAATGGCATCACAACGTTAATTCAGTTAGCTTCATTTAAATAAAGGCTCACCAGCCACCCTAAATGGCGATGGAATTGGTTGATTATTTCCCATGTTAATTGCGTTATATAACACTCGATTAATAATTTGATGCTTAGGTAATTTGTTAAAAAAGAGGCGAAACATCACACCCCAAAGGAAGTGAAGAAATTGTTGTTTCAAATGTTGCAAACAAAATGTCACTTTTTTCTTCCTATCTTGAGAGCTAAACCTCTAAAATAATTTCAGCGTTAAACTAAATTATTTATAATACTAAAACAGCAAAAAATTGGCTTGAGAAGCTTTCCTTATCTATTTGATAACATTCACTGTCACTTTCTTATCTTTTTCTTACCTTATTTGGACACAGCTGCAAGAGGTGGAAAAAAGTTGAAAAAACAAAAACGAAGAAATAAAAAAAATTCTGCCAAGGTGGCTGGATAGTAAGGTGGGGATACGGAGCTGCTGCCCCCTCGCGGCCGGTGAGGAACTACAAAAAAACAGTTGAGGATCGCGTTTTTGGATCCAATTTCATCCGCGAAAAATTCAAACGATGGAACTGGAAAAGCCATCAAAAGTCGTATTTACAGTATAACTGTGGGTAAAATTGTGATAGAAATAAACTCTAAGTTAAATTTTGAAGAAGCTAGACTCAATTTAAAAGAATTTTAATGGTTCATCGGCCCGATGTTCATGGATTTCTATTACACCGTTTGAATTTTTCGCGGATGAAATTGGATCCAAAAACGCGATCCTCAACTGTTTTTTTGTAGTTCCTCACTGGCCGCGAGGGGGCAGCAGCTCCGTGTCCCCACCTTACTATCCAGCCACCTTGAATTCTGCAACGTTCCTTTATACAGGTTAAGCCACCGATTGGACCAATGTTAAAGGGCTTAGCCAATCACGTTCAAGTATTTTTGGCCACATCGTGCCGCGAAACTTTGAATGCGCCCATCATGCAATGCTATTTTTGAAATTTCGCGGTATAATGGGGCCTGAAAATTTAACGAAATTGACGCACGAAATGCGTGCGTGTCTTAACCTGTATAAAGAAACCTTGGAATTCTGCTGATGATGTGCGCGCCATCTGTGAAAAATGTGAAAAATCTCCACTAAATTCGTAGTCTGACTGCTAGCAGACATTTGTGACAAATTTTGCCCAATCAAAAGCGAGGGAGGAGCTACGTTTGTGGAACAGCTTATTCCCCTGTTCTCAAACTTCCCGCAGCACAGACCGCCTGGCACGAGTGAAATAATATAGAATAATATACCGCTGAAATATATTTATTTTATGTTTTAAGGGAAATAATTATGTTATAATTAAAATTAAAATATTGCACAATATCTAGTATTTAATTATTTATATATCATTAATAAATTTATATTATATAAAATCATAAATAATTAAATATATATATATATATATATATATATATATATATATATACATATATACATATATATAATGCAAAATATATAGTAGCTTATTTATAATATATACTTAAATATATTACAATGTATTCTACAAATATATATATATATATATATATATATGTTAATTACTATACCAAAAGCCAAATTGAGGCAGAGAAGCCGAAAAAAATGACCAAAACTAGTTTTGAGCATCTAACGACTGGTATATAAATATAATATTATATGCTAGTAAAAATTAAGTTCTTGTTTATCGAGCATCGGGTATCATGAGCAAAATAAAAATCGAAATAATATAATATTTCGGGTTTTGCTCAATACTATTATAGTTTTGCGCTCAAGTAGAAATGAGCAAAACCCAATGAAGACTTTCATTTCGGCTTTTGCTCATTTCCATCTGAACATAATTATTATTAAACTCTATAATTTCCGCGCATCGCGGTATTTCAAAAAATTGTTATTAATTTGAGGTACATCGTGCCACAGACTTAATAATGTATATATATATATTTATATCGTTAGTATACTTGGGGTGTACGTTAATTGTTTATTTATATAATAAATATGTTACATATATACCATAATTTTTTTTTACTTTATTACTTAAAGTAGAGTGAGCGAGTTCATTTTTTTTAATATTTTATTTTTTTAAAATAGTTTAGGCTGCCCTCTATAATATTGAGAAATGAAAACCAAAAAATTATTCCATCTCAAATAGTTTCACCACAAAAAATTCCCAAAGTTGGTGTTTCGGAGGCCTTTAACGTGCAGCCTTATGGAACATAAAACCGCGTTTTACTCCAACATTTTCTGAACTATGGTACCATTTAAAAAATACTTACGTAATTTATGATGAATTCTTTAATGAATTTTCAAATAAAAAAAAAAATTACGGGGTCATTTTCTTGGTTAAAAATCATGAAAATCCTTAATTATGGGAATTAACCCGCAAAAACTTAAAGATTTTTTCTGAAAAATGGCTCCGTAAATTGTTTTTTTTTTTATTTAAAAATCCATTAAAGAATTCATCATAGATTACGTAAGTATTTTTTAAATGGTACCATAGTTCAGAAAATGTTGGAGTAGAACGCGGTTTTATGTTCCATAAGGCTGCACGTTAAAGGCCTCCGAAACACCAATTTGGGGAATATTTGTGGTGAAACTATTTGAGATGGAATTTTTTGGTTTTCATTTCTCAACTCAATAGAGGGCAGCTTAAACTATTTTTTGAAAATAAAATATTAAAAAAAAATGCAATCGCTCACTCTACTTTAAATTCTCATTATTTTTAAGCAAAGATACCCTGCAATTATATAACTTATTGTGAATACATATAATAATAATTTATGTTAACCTCTGCAGCAAAATTGATGACTGCAACAATTTAACGTATTTTTTTCAACTACATTATTTTATTTAAAAGATATGAAATAATTATAATTGCAAAAATCCAGCATTCAGATGCAAATCAACGATCATATTATCACCATACATGTATATGTATTAATTATATTCAGTACACATATTAAATATTTGATGAGTTCCATGCATGCCGATGGCAATTAAACTTCAACTGATGCTGGGAAGGCATTGCTGTCAGAACGGGGGCGGCCACGGCAATTGCAATCCATCCCGACATTTGCCTGCATATGTGACTGAAGGAAACGTGGAAACCTCAGTCAGGATGGACGCTACAGCTTTTGTCAGTGAGCCTGATTGAAGTGCAATGGTCCAAAGCCAGGGGAATCACATTGTGGAAAAGCGCAACGATTTACCCCTGGGTGGACAACGTGTTTTTTGTTGAAAATGGTCACCCATCCAACTATAACCATACCACGCTCGGCGTTGCTGACTTCGGTGATCTGACAAGACCCGGTCAAGCGCACTGCGGCACACATCCACTATTATATAATTATATATCAATATAAACATAAATATATAATGTTATTTTTTATATCTTGATTAACAATTAACAAAAGTGACATCTCTGATGCATGACTTTATTGACTCGCAATTATTTTACTGTAAATAAAATTATATTATTTTGCGCACTGCATGGTTTTGATACTATATATATATATATATATATATAAGAGTTTATACTATATATAATAAGTTAATTACACAAAAAAAATAATAACGATCACCTTTTTATGCACATTTGAATACTGTATTTTGTTATGTTCCTTTAACCTAAACCTCAATCTTTAGAGATATGTATAGTATAGCTTAATTAGCTATAAAAAGAAAAATTAAAATAAACAAAATAAACTTCTTTCGATAATTCAAGAATAATCGAGTATATATAAATGAGTAATATATTCTGATTTATATAAAGTATCATGAGAGCAGATTGTAATTTCAAGACATCTTTACTAAATGAATAATGAGAAATATTATTTAATATGATATACGTTACTTTAAAAAAAGTAGAAACCGTAAAGAATATAATAAATTAAATAAATAATAAGTCATATAAAAATTATGGTAAAAAAAAACACACAATATATATATACAATGTCATACTATTTCAAGGATTATGTACAGTCCTTGATACTAGTTAGAATGAAGCATGTGTTGTACCACATGAAATTAACATGTATCAATATTTTAAATAAATTTAGCTGTGGGAAATGCGCAGAACAATTTTTGTTTAAATTTTGCTCAAAAGCCGAAATAAAATCTCATTTCGGGTTCTTTAGTCAAACCGCAATTCGCAGAACTATAGTTTTGTTCAGATGGAAATGAGCAAAAGCCGAAATTAAAGTCCTCATCGGCAGTTTGCTCATTTCGACTTAAGGCATTTAAAATAGTTTTGAGCATCGAGCTTTAATTGAGCAAACCCCGAAATATTACATTATTTCAGGTTTTGCTTATAACCCGATGCCATGCTTATAAAACTAGTTTTTCTTATTATTTTCTGCTTTTGCCCGAATTCGGCTTTTATTGGTAACTGCATTAATTATTATTATAAAATTCACGTTATTTATTTTTTCTCAAATCAATAAATTAAAGGAAATAATAATTGATCAAATTTTCAGTATCTACGTATTTTAATTAATGTTTAATATAATATTACTATAATAATAATGTCAAGTTTGGGAATCTACCAGACTACCAGAAAAAAATCATTCTTACGTCCATGGCATGGAATATATATATAGCAGTATTGAACGTTGGATTTATAATCTGTTACTGAGAACGGCTCGCAAACAGATTCTGTTAAAGTAAACATTTTTTTCCCCCACTTCATAAATATATATATTATAGTCGATCGGTCTAACACACACCGAACTATAATTTTAATTAAAAGTATATTTAGAGTTTTTGAGCCATAACCTAGCAGCAGTTTTGATTAATTCACTTGGAGAGGCAACATAGAATTTGTATAAGGACGACTTTTTTTTCCGACAAAACACTGTACGCGCGTTATAATTATCAAATTAAAAACGTATTTCATAAAACGAAAAACAAAAATGTCTGTTTTCTAAATAAAAATACCTTAAAATGAGAAGAGTAGATGAACCGGCCTATTGTATTATTGTAAATAAGATTAAAATTTTTGCACTCTAAAACTTATATCGACTCGCGGACCAATTACTTTTTATGTTTTTCTGCAAGCTGCAGTGATAATCATTGCATTTTGCTTACAGAAAATTATACATAAAACGCGATAAAATTAAGTCACTAATCAAAATATATATATTAGATATAAAATATCTAGATATATATTATAGATATAAATAAATATAGATATAATACTTAATTATTGATTTAAAGAATTCGAGCACTAAAATTGGCATCTTTATAGGTCTTATATGCTTTTTACTTTTTTTAAAGTAACATTATATTCATGTACAATAATTTTACGTTTTCTTATGAATTCTTTGAAAACATTTCCCGATGGTAAAATTTTAAATTAAATTTTTGTACAAAAAATATATAACATTTTGTAAGTGGATTATTTTAACCTTTTGCTCAATGATTTTACAAATTGATTAACAAATTTGAAATTTTTAATGAAAAAATGACGAAAACGTTAAAAAAGGTATAAAGTTACTTTATACGCTAAATTTTACAAAAACTTACAAATATTTCTTACAGTGTATGATATGAGATATCACTGATATCTCGGGATATCACAGATATGATGAGACCGTTGTAAGCGCGCGTGGATATACTATGACACGCTTAATTACTTCTACAACTTCTTAGTAATTAATTTAAAGAGAATTTGTGGTTATATAATGAGCTTATTATAGATGCAATTAAACTGTAATGCTTGAATTCTCCGGTATAGGTGGTTAGGCTGCTCGCAGACAGCATCGCGTATGATTTCGTATTGTGTATGACTTCGTATGATAAAAATTTAGAACCGGTTCTAAATGAGAAACTTTTACGATGTCATACCATACGCTACCATGCGAAGCTGTGTGCGCGCACGTATCTGATCGCACAGTTTCTTAATTTTTTTATCATACGCTGCGAAATCATGCGATTCTGTCTGTGACTAGCCTTAATCTATATTTTTATAGGTAGCGATCGATTTGTATCATATTTTATGCACGTTTTGGTGTCTGCATAGCAATGACGAAAGCATAATCAGATTAATCAGTATCATCACTGCAGCTAGCTTACAGAAACGTACATTGTTGGTCCACACGTATCGATAATTTTTTATTTCTTAGCACAATTAATTTTTAACTTTTATTTACAATAACACAAATAAGCCCATGCATTGTTTTATGCCTATCATAAGGTATTTAAATTTAGAAAACAGACTTTTAAAAAGAAATCGGTATTTGATTTGATAATAACCTAATATAGCATGATATATATGCTGGAAAAATATCAGTACATGCAATTTCATCTATATTATGTTGCCTCTCCGGGAGAATAGAATATTTTATTGATTCTTTTGAATCAAAACTTCTGCTTGATGGTTAATATATATAATATGGAGCTCTATAGCTATGAAATTCTTAATTAATCCTGTGTGTGTGTGTATATATATAATATATATATATATATCAGGTCGATTATAGATTTTTTTAAAGAGAATTAAATAATATACAAAATGTTTACTTTAACAGAATTTGCATGAGTGCGCGAACCATTCAGTAAAATGGAAATGGTATATAAGTCTATAAACGTCCAAAACTACTATTAATAATAATTAAGGTCAACTAATACATGTATATTTGAATAATATATTAATAATAATTTATTTCGAACGACGGTATTATACTGCATATTAGTGCATATATATGGTACTCATTGTTCATTACAAGATGATTCACGTCTGACAAAATACAAGAAATTTAATTTATAATTAAGTTTGGCAAATTTAATAAAATATACTGTGTATTATGATATTGATCGAAATATTGCATAGCACTTCTATCTCTAGAAACTCGATCTATATTATATTTTAGTCAAATTAAAAGACGCAGTAAAACACAGTATATATAGTTTAATAATTGTAATAGATTATAATTAATATTATAATTATTAAAATATTATTAATAGTATAATACTGTATATAATATTAATATTGTAATATTTGTCGGCTCAAGTTTCGTATTTTGATTTTGCGTATGTGAATATCTAACAGTAAGATTATAAATAATATAATATATACTCTCAGCTCTCATGCAGAGTTTTCTGAGGTTTTCTCTGTCTCTCTGTGAATAAATTAAAGATCTGAAAAAGTTAGTACAACTTCGATCTCACCTCATTTGATTGCAATAGAGCGTTTACCGCGTTTATCCGCGCATGCGCATTTATCGGTGGAAAATTTTGTCACATTTGTCTGCTAGGGGCGTAACTCCTAAATTCGAAATAGCAGCTGGTACAAATGGCGGCAAGGCATTGTTTGTTGACATCTCATCCATTATTTTTCTTTTTACACCTAACAGTGCTAATTATCATTTATAAAAATTATGGCATCTAATTTTCAAAACAGGTTTACGTCGTATGAATTTGTAAACAGTGCAAAGTCCTCTGGATTTTCCTTCACATGCTATAAAGAAAAGGTTGATTGGGATAGACTAGGTAAGCAGAATATGCATATGTGAGAGAAGTACCGAAGTATATATGCATACTGATATACTGTACAGTACATGTATGCAATGTGAAAGAAGCCTTTTATCTTTTATGCTGAGTAATACAGTATGCATACTGTAAATATATGATAATACCGATAATCATGATAATTACAGCCCAGGTCGATTTGGATCGTATTGTACGGGAGCTGGACATCAGTGTTCTGCAAGATCATGTGAGCACCGTTGTTCGCTGTGACCTTGGAGAGCTTCGGGGTGTTGATCCTGCTCTAGTGAAGTTGTTCCGTTTAGCACAGCTGAGCCTTGAGTACTGCATCTTCTGTCAAGATCAGCTCACCTCCAGCCAGCAGCAGATTGAGCTGGCACACGAACAAGTTCTCAAGGTGAAGTCTTGGGAGAACTGATGAATTAACCTTTGCTGAATTAATAAATATATTGAGTATTTCATGAATAACATAACCAATTACTACTTAATTAACCTCAATTAGCTCACTAATTTAAGTTAATAAGGATGAAAGCTTGTTATTATTTATGATTAAATCATGACGACACATAACTCACACTTACTGTATTTCGGTTGTATGATATATACTGTTCTTGTAGGAGGACACAGCATGAATACCATGCAGTGTCATGTTGTATAAATATACAAAATCAAAACTACATATGCTAAAGCCAGAATGATATCATTGCTAATTTAAAGAACTACTATGTACATTCAACATAAGAAGGTTACAGTTCTCCCTGAAGCACATAGCTACAAGTGGAATAATTTAAGAACATAACATACAGTACGAATGTGAAAACATCATGTAGTGAGAATTTCATGTTTTCTAGAGAGGTTAAAATAAAATTAATACTGGTATATCAACTGCAATAAATCGGACTTGAAGTAGAAACTTCCATCTCCACTTCTGGTTGTAATCTTACTTTGTCGGAAACAATATGATGTTTTGTTATTATTTATTATATTTGTATCTTTTTCATTCTTTCTTGTTCTTGATCTTGTCTTTTCTTTTAGGAATTGGAAGCTTTGAAGAAGGAATTAAAACTTCGAAAAATTGAATTGAAAAAGGAAATTAAGAAGCGGAAAAGGCTAGATCAGCAAAAGGAAAATGTTGTGAATTCAGCATTTCAAGTAAGATAACTAAATATACTTTGTTAGATGTATAACACTCATTGTAATTTCTCTATGTGCAGTGTGCCATGTGCCCCAAGGTGTTTCTAAGCCTTTCATTTCTGGAGAGTCACACACGGCGGCGCCATCTGAGCGAGAGTGTGGTTACCAGCAAGGGAGAGAACACGCTGCAGTTAGAGCTTGAGGCCTTGCAAGCGGAACTTGCCCAGGAGAAGGAGGCCAGCATTGCTGCAGCACTTGCTGCAAAGGTGAAAAAAGACAACCAACACAGTACAGTAAAAACTTGTAATAACGTAAAGTCAAGGGACCCAGGAAATTGAGTTTACCTTAAATCGGGTATACCTTATATAAAGTTTTTCCTATACCTGCAATACAGTACTAATTAATTTTTACAGGACCTTTACTCAGTTACTCAATATTGAGTTTTTACCTTATAACAAGTTACATAATAACAAGTTTTTACTGTAATAAGATCTGCTGCCTAAAAAAATTTTTTTAGCAAAAATATTATTATAAATTTAATATTATAAAAAATACTATAAAACACAAATATACATTATAAATAGGGATAGATATGTGTTGTAAAATTAAAATTTTTGTTACATACTCGATAATAGCAGAATTAGTGAAGCTATTCAGTTAAAATGAAAAGATACCCATGTAGCTAATTTTACCTCACTAAAATAAGTTTAACTTTGGTAAAAAATCCTATAACCTTCTACAATGGACAATGGACAACATACATGAAAAAAATTTATTTCAGAAATGAATAGAGGGTACCAAATTATGCTACTCTGAATTTTTTCAGATTTTTTTGAAACCCAGAACTATTATTGAAAGTGCGGCCACGCCCCCTGGAGGCGTCAATAGGCGTCCAGTCTCTATCCTTTTTATTAAGGCTTCAGTGGTGCCAACTGAAATCACAGGACTTACAATAATTATTTAAAAATAGTTCCGGGTCTCAAAAAAATCTGAAAAAATTCAGAGTAGTATAATTTGGTACCCTCTATTCATTTCTGCAATATTTTTTTTTCATTTATGTTGTCCATTCTTCTGTAATTTCTTGGATTGGCTGAGCAAGTTCCCCAATCTATTGCCTTGACCTCATGTCAGGTAAGTTACGAAATGTACCTGTATATTAGGCAAGTATTTGCGTACAGATTACTAAAAACAAAAAGCCAGGATTATCAATAAATGTTGTACTTTATTATAAACTTAAGGTATTAGCTGAGAATTTGTCTGTCAAGGTCAAGAGGCGTGGCTATATAGTGGCAACACTGTTTGCATTGGAATGCGAATAATTTTTTAGGAGGGGGTGGTGACATCAGTCCTTAAAAACGTTGCCACATTTCTCATCACATATAGGAAACGATCATCGCCACGGTTCAAAATATATGAAAACAATTCAGAAAAATAGTCTAAAAAATTAGGTTTTAGTAAAAAAAAAAGTACGAGGATCGTATGATAAGTTCCTTATGTCGTATAGAAAAAATCCGGCTAGATAAAATTAACAACTGTACCAGGTTAATTAATATTTCAGTAGGTCAGATACAAATTTTTACCCCGATATCACTTATATTAATTTCTGGGGGTCAGTTTTCGTGAAGCACGGTCGGGAAATTAAAATTTGACCAAAAATTAGTACTTTTTACCAGTTTCAATATCTGTTGCAGAAAAAAGTTGATGCATGGGAAATTCATGAAAATCTCGTGAAAACATCAGAAAACCTTACTCTATCAGGCTCTAGTGCTGTTTATTTGTTACCTAAATTTTTAATAGGATATATGCCTCACTGAAGTGTACCCTTCACTGTTTGGCCAAAATCATCTGTCATTTAAGATTTCATTAAAAAAATACACAAAATTTTGAATACAGACAGTCTTATGTAACATCAGCAAATAGCAGAGATTATGGGCTTTCTAATGATATAATTATATTACATCTCCAATGAAAAATTACGACGAAAAAACTTGCCGCGTTAGGGGTGCCGCAAATGAGCTTTTTAAGGCCCAAAAAAAGGGTGGTGACGGTCCATGAAATTTCATAATTGCTTGTTTTTAAAGCAAAAATCAAACTATTTGCGGTGTCTGGTGGCACAGAATAGATCATTGGATCACGGCGCAATACCAAAGATAAAAAAACATCCCTGGAATATCACAGCAGTGGGTGTTATACCGGTTCAAAGTTCAAATTTAGTCAATTTTGAGGGAGCTTCACGAAAACTGACCCCCAGAAATTAATATAAGTGATATCGGGGTAAAAATTTGTATCTGACCTATTGAAATATCACTTAAGTCGGTACAGTTGTTAATTTTATCTCGCTGGATTTTTTTCTATACGACTTAAGGAACTTATCATACGACCCTCGTAAAAGAATCTGTTGTATAGTTTTTTTGCAATGCTAATTAACAAATTTAACATTGGAAGGATACAAAATTCTCATTTAAATAAATTAATTATAATTAAACCAACGGTTAAAAAATTCCGAAAAAATTCACAACTAACTTGACGATTGTTGTAAGTCCACCAAATTAATTTGAAGAAAATCTGTTGTAGCGAATTTTTCGTCCAAATTTCTCCAGGTTATATAAGCCTTAAAAAAAATAAATAAAGAAAAAATATGAAGAATAAAGAAAAAGTTGCTAGAATATTTAAAAAACATAAATTTTCACCTTCACTCTACTTCTTTTAGGAGACTCAACTTGCCCGTGAGGAGGCGCTGTGGGCCCAGGTGGAGAAAGTGCAGGCTGAGCAGCGGGCCAGGCACCAGGCGGAGCTCACCACTCTCACAAAGACCTTTCAGGCTCAACTCAAGGTGAGGGCTCGGAACTACACTTATGTTGCAGAGTACTAATGCATTTTTTGTTTGCAGCACAACCTCACCAGCCAGCAGTGGACCTCATCAAGCTCAGCTGACAGAGCATTGGAGACCCAGCACCAGTCTGAGCAAATCACAGCACTGAAACTGCAGCTTGAGCAAAAGGTAATTAATGAGTATATAAACCTTTAAATGTTTGTGCAATTTAATTTAGCGCTTTATGTTGTGATGTTATTACTGTTGTAATGCCTAAATATTTTGTGACAGAATGGATTTTAAAATTCCTTAAAATTGTTTTATTAAATCCACCCAAAAATTAAACAATTATTTATTTATTTTTGATTGTTTTATTTATGTTTAATTTGCAATGTATCAATTGTATAGTATAGTACATGCATTTGTCTGATGTTTTATAGCTGGACGAGGAGATACAGTTGGTTCGGGCACAGACGGAGGAAGCATGGCAACATAGGCTGGAAAGTGTAGAGGAGCGACACTGTGCAGAACGTGATAAACTTCAAGCTCAGCTTGATGCACACCAAGCAGAAGGTGGGTGGTCTTTTGATGGTACTTGCAAGTTGGAGAGAAATTCAAACAAATGGGGGCTTCAGAGAGTACTTGAGAAGAGTGAGAAACTTATATTTTATATTTACGTTTATTTACCACGATGTTGAATTCTCTAGCAATAGTTTTCGCTTTCAGGATAAGAAAATTGAGCAATTAACATTAATGTTCTATATAGAAAAAATATTAACTTTAAATTCAATTAAAGACTCCAAATTTAAAATAAATAAAAAAAAAAAAAAAGAAAAGGAAAAGAAAAGAAAAGAAAAGGCATTGCTTGGTACTTGATTTTCTGATTCTTTTAAATTATTACTGTAGTTCAAATTTTCACAAATTAATTATTAAGAATAAATTACTAAAAACTGTACACACATATTTTATGTAATGGAGTACCGACCTCAAAATTTTTTATTGCAGAAATGGATACAGGGTGCAAAGTTATGCTACTCTGATTTTTTTCAGATTTTTTAGGGACCGGGAAGTATTGCTAAAAAGTTTTGGCGAGGTCGGGTTCGAATTCACGTCCCTTTTAGGTCCTATCTTTTATTAAGAGAGGCGGCAAGAGGCGGCACTTTTTCTGTACTTTCAATAATTTTTAAAAAATATTTGCCGGGCTCTAAAAAATCAGAAAAAAATCAGAGTAGCATAACTTTACACCCTCTATCCATTTCTGCAATAAAAAATTTTGAGGTCGGTACTCCATTTATCTGTTAATTATCAGTACACCAATTTTAAAACCAGAAACTCACACATCCGGTGCTATGTGGAAATCAATTTTAAATTCGTATTTTACCTAGATGGGGGGGGGGGGGAAATATAAAATAAAAATAAAAATTTGAAAAGTGGAAAAAGGTAATTGAGTGGCCAAGCATCATCTCTCTTGTATGCCAACAGAGCAGAGTCGGCTAACAGCACTTGAGGCTAAACAGCAGGAAGTGCTTGCTGCAAAAATGGAGGCTGCTTTTGCTGCTGCCTCTCAGTCCGTGCCCAAGCCAGCCATACGAAGACGCAGGTCTGAATTGCAACCTCGGCTCAAGGTTCCAGATCCTTCCCAGCTCTCTAACAGCAAGCAGACTATCAGTACCAGCCATCTAGCCACTGGTAATACAGTCTATTGTAGACTGTGGTGTGAAAGTTAATCTTGTCATTAGGTTCACTTATGATGCAGTATCGACCTCAATTTTTTTTTATTGCAGAAATGGATAGAGGGTGAAAAGTTATGCTACCCTGATTTTTTTCAGATTTTTTAGAGCCCGGTAAGTATTTTTAAAAAAATTATTGAAAGTCTTTTTTGTGACGTCATGCGGCGGCAAGTCCTATCTTTTTCTTAAGGAGCGGCGTCTCGTGACGTCACAAAAAGAACTTTCAATAATTTGTTAAAAATAGTTCCCGGGCTCTAAAAAATCTGAAAAAAATCAGGGTAGCATAACTTTTCACCCTCTATCCATATCTGCAATAAAAAAAAATTGAAGTCGATACTCCATTGTAGCATATTTTTTTATATAGCTTGATAATTAAAAAAAAAAAATGTTTGAAGACATAAAATTCCCCCCTCTCTCTCTCTTTTGTGTTGTTTTGTTTCTGAATGTCTGAATTCAAGTATGAATAATTCTATTAATTCACTATCCATAATTATAATTTTACTTCAAGATTTTGTTTTAGTATGTATTATACTAAATTGTATTTAAAAAAGGGTATTCAACTGTTTTTTTTTATATATATATAAAAAACTTTGATTCAACTTTAGCAAAGAAGAGCCCAGTGAGTGCCAGACCTCCTACTCCTCCACCCCCTGCTCCTAGGAGAAGACTGCATCTGTCTGAGCCACAAGATATAACTGCAGACAGGCCATGGGCTTCCACCTCGTCACTTGCTGATTGCTCTAAATCTCCCCCTGTGCTTGCTGCCCCTGTAAGAGCTGCCAAGGCAAGGAATGCAGCAGCAAAGGTCTCAGTACCACCAGGACTCTCCTCCGCCCCCCAGGTGACTCTAAGGACACCTGTGAAGCCAATCAGCAGCAGTGACAGTGACACATCTTCTGACAAGGGAGAGGAGGAGGCTGCTCCTCAGACGATACAAGAGTAAGTGATATATTGATAATGAGCTCTAACTGTTTGTAAACAAATATAGACATAGCATTTGGTTTTTAATCGGAATATTCCATGAATACTTTTAAAGGAGAGGAACGGCTGTTATATTTTTATTTATTTATAAATAATGTCAAACTTATTATTGCACCCCAAAAATTATGTCACTTCCGTACGTCTTCTAGGAGTTTATGTCATCATGGCGGAACATAAGCTTCATTGCTAAAACGCTTAGAAAGTGGAGGATGGTTATTTATTTATTTTAATAATAAATTGACATTACATGTATTGACATTACTTGTTTTTATAGATTGATAATAATAAAAAAATCCTCTTTCCCTTTCTCCATTCCCCTTTTTCCTCCTTTAACAAATTAACTGTCTCTAAAAACAGGTGTAAAATTCTTCTAACTATTGCACATGTTGATCAATTAATTCAATGTTAAGAATTGAATAAAGTTGACAGAATTATAGTACTGTATACCAGTATTAGAATATCAATTAATGTCACTTTTAGAGAGTCAGATATTAAACACAAGCATAATTCATTAATACAGTATATGATGTGCATAAATTGGAAACACTGCCATGAATAAAATAAATAATTTAACTTTGATTTTTAAATTTCAGAGTCTATTTATAGGAGCACTATACATTTATCAGGAATCTGTTTGTTTCATTGAATATCTATAGGACATGGTATAAAATCCGATCTAATGTTGCAGCATGAAAGAGGTTCTTCGTCAGCATCCAGACATCCTGCAGTCATTGCGAGGAGATGTCGAAACTCATGTCACGATGAAGTTGGCTGAACTAGGAGTCGAGCCAGACACCGAGGGCCTCAGTCAAGCAGAGCTTGGTCGAATATCCACCCTCCTCACACATCATCGCAAGCTCTCAAAGAAGGTAGACCTAGCTAGGCGGGAATTGGTACCAATCAAGATCACTAAAAAATTAATTGACTTAAAAAATAATAATACTAAAGTTACATAATGTTCTGTAAACCTCTCCAAAATTTTATTTAATTTTTTTTTTTTTTTTTTTTTTTTTTTTTTTTTTTTTTTTTTTTTTTTATGTATGTATGTATGTATTTTTTTAAATATATGTACTCCCTACTTCTCTCTCAACCCATGATACAAATATAATAATGAATAGCTACTCTAATACTGTTTTCAATTTTTCTTCACTGTAGAAGTTCAAAGACTTTTCTCACATCCGCCACGACCTGGAGATGACTATTCAAGATAAAATGGTGGAGCATGGATTTATAGAAGAAAAGGTTTTGCATGAGTCAAATTTAAAACCAAGCAAAGTAAAACGATCTGGGCAGTCAGGTTTCCTAGCAAAGCTTACAAAACGTTACAGCCGTAAGTTGTTAGACTAATTTAAAATATTTTTATTGTATAATGAAATTCGCTCCATATTGCAGGCAAAAACAAGAATAAATCATCTGAACCAAAAATATTCACCTCTACTCCTGTAAAGAAAACAGGAGTTGAGTCTTCAGATACTCTACAGGGTATCCTCAAATTGTAAGTTCAATATACTCTATACTGGACATCGTCGCCTCAGAATATAAAGTGACGTATAAACCAAGAAGACGTTTTAATGCAATTATAGACCATGCTTCATGTGCATAGGGTTTAAAATTGTATCAAAATTTCATGATTTATACAACACTTATATTCTGAGGCAATGATATGTTACTATATTATTGTATTAATATACTACCGTTTACCAGTCTATACATACAATGGTCTTTTTTTTTTTTTTAGATTTTATTTTAAATATGAAATTAATACAAAGTACAAACTATATTAATTAAGAACAGGGGTTAAAGTATATAAATTTAGGATTATTTTCAGATAAACTTAATTTTAAAATAAAATAATATATATGTATAATTATATACTGTACATATCTTTAATTGCATGTGATAAAGTATGGGGAGACCTTATATTTAAATTAGCTAAAACTCATATTTACAATAGACTCACAGACACTGCTAAATTTAGATTAGACACAGGCCATGACTACCTTGGATGCTACCAGAAGAGATTTAAAATACAAGATAGTGACATTTGTAAATTATGTAAAAAAGAACCCCAAGACAGAGGGCATCTATTTAGAACTTGACTTGTTGCCTGGCAACATGAAGCGGGAAGAGCAGGAATCCTATCTCTACTGGCTTGCTAGAAGTAAAATGGCTTAAACGCCAAAACGTGGGCATAAGAAAAGAAGATGTTTACATTGTTTACCATTTAAATTTTTTTAAAATTATTTTTAGCTCTCATTGCAAAAATCAGTATTTCTCTATCCCTCTAATTTATGATTTTTTTTTTTTTTTTTATTATATGAGAAATAAAAAGTTTCATTTTTCAACACCAATAATAAAGACTGGAGATTTACCAGTTTTTTTCTTTTCTAAATTATCTGATGCTGGCAATGCTGTATGTGCAGGTCGCGGGAGCAGCTGTGGTTGGGAGGTAAAGGTGCGACATCTGAGCCTGCCTCACCCACCAAGTCCCCAGAGTCCCCTCGGGCACTGACTCGAGCCCACTCCATGCCAGGACCCAAGTCTGTAACCTTCGCCTCCTCTGCAGAGCAACAAGGTTCCTCCCCCTCCTCTTCTAGCTGGGACCAAGACTCTGAGGAGGAAGTCGAAATAAGTCAACCCCAACTAGTACCAGCTGGCTCTCAGGTCCTCTTAATTGACAGTATATGATCTTGTTTTGTTCCTTGTGATTTACTATTTTTTTGCCTGAAATAAACACTCATATTTTAATATTAATGATTACTATTTGTCATACATCTATATTAAATTATATTGTTTTTTTATTAGGTAATTTCTCACTGCACTATAGATGATGTTGAATAATTTTACAATTCTTACTTGTTATTAACAACATTGTACTTCTGTCATAGCTTGCATCAACCAAAGACACAGAAGTAGGAACCACGTCCAGGATAAAAGAAAAGCCAAAACCAGCCTTCCAAACCTCTGTTGCAGTGCACCAACAATCACAGTAAGCACTTCATACATATCCTTGTGTACAATTCAAGCAATATTATAAATGGATTACTTTGTCATGATCAGAGACGCTGTCCAAACTGATACTGAGCACAAAACTGCACTCGACTTCCTTGCGTCTGCTTTGCCCAATGTCCAGCCAAGGTATGCTTTTATCATAATTTATTAATTTCAGCTCAAAACACATAATTTAAGGGTAAGGTAACGCCATCAATGTTAAAAAAAATCCCTCTCACAAAAATTCTGAAAAAAAATTAAAATGTTCTCCTCTATACCCCCTATCAGTACCTAAAATATCAGGTATACAAATACGATCTAGTTTTTGAGTTATAAATTTTTAAAGTTGACTACTTTAACATGGAGAAATGAAACTCCCATGTTAAATTGGTCAACTTTAAAAATTCATAACTCAAAAACTAGATCGTATTTGTATACCTGATATTTTAACTACTGATAGGGGGTGTAGAGGAGAACATTTTAAATTTTTTTCAGAATTTTTGTGACAGGGATTTTTTTTAACATTGGTGGCGTTACCTTACCCTTAAACATTTTGTTGTATGTTTAACATTAATGGGCCACTGCATGCTTATGTTATTTTTATTAGATTGGATAGGGATGTATAAAGTTTTAATATATTTGCTATATATTTTTGAATACTTGTTAGTTGGGAAAGAGAAGTTCCTATATCAAAATAGTTACTGTAAAAGTAAATTGTGAGACTTTCAGCACCTTTCCATTTCTTTTCCTTCATGGGTATCTCTTTGGTACCTAATGACTTGCTACTAATATTTTAGTCCATATCTTATTCTAAGAAAAACTTGTTCCCTGCAGGGTGTCTGGTTCTGGAGACTTCATATCTGCAGCTAGTAAGCCTACTCTTAAGACCACAAAAGCAGAAAAAAGGTAAGACAAGTAAGGAAATGATGTACTAACATGGACTAATTTATTGTTTTGTTTTTAAAGTTCCACTGATGCAAATGACAACTCTTGGGACTTGGAAGATTTATAAAGTACAACAAGCACAACTTTTATTTTTATGTATATTCAATAATAATTTATTCATCCCAAAGAAACACATTAACAATACAATTTAGAACAAGTCATGAAAATTATAAAGGCTGATTTTAGTTATTGCTGTTTTTTTGTCTTTCTAATAAGTACATTTTTTTTTTTAAACAGCCACCTTACCTAAAACATGAATTCTTTGATGGGTATTGTTGTCAAAGGCAAAAATAGCAGTTGTTGGTAAAATAATAATAATAAATACATGTTAAATAATTAACCAATTATAAAGAAATTGTAATCATTTGTAATGTAGCATTTCATTACTACTTTATCTCTAATTAATTAGTCCTAACTACTTATCTCACACATGAACTATAATTATAAAACAACAATGTTTAAAATATACATCTTCATTCTAGCTGTCAAAATATTAATTGAAGTGAGTTTATTTATAATAAAAATATAGTCCCTATTCTATAAACAAAATATTTAATGTAGAGGAGCATATTTCCTAACACAAAAACATGGAGTACAAATTATTTTCAGGTTGTTCGTCCTCCTGTGCACTGGTTTTTATATGGGCAATGACTGCTTGTTTCACAGACCCGAATTCAATCAATTAATTCTAACAAATTCCTGTGCACTCATGTTGGGGCTCAGCCTGACGAGGAGGCATGGGTGGAGGTCTTCTTGGTCTGCAGCTTCTTGAAGAGTGCTGTCAGGTCCACCAGACAGTAGGCACTCAGGTTAATGGCCTTCTCTGCCTGCTCCCGTAGCTTGAGGTAGGCTCGCTCAGTGTCAATGCCAGGTTGGCCTGTTGGAAAATTAACAACATAATAATATTGAATTCATTTTAGGCACATGTACATTCAAATTTCAGAACTGTAAGGGCAAATTCATAGCAGAGTTGTTAAAATATTGTCTGATGCTCTCCTATGTAGCAAAACAAATTGTAGTACTAGTAGTAGTAACTTTTTTTTTTTTTTTTTTTTTTAAATTTAGTTTTTAATACAAATAGTTGTGATGATGAGAATTCCCATAATGTTGTAGCACTCCTTTTTATAGTACCAAATTAAATAATTGCAAACACTTACTCTTCACAGGATATTTGGAGAGATTGAATAGATGTCTGTAGAAATAAATTTGTTGATGAAGTTCATGTTCACTGTACTGTAAACATAGTTAAAATATTTGCATTAATAAAGTAAGAAAAATAACTTGACAAACAGTAAAATTGATGGTATCTGCCTGTAACCATGATCATGCACATCAATAAGCTGTCTGCTGTATCAGCTAGGCGAGTACAATTTTGAACTTTCGCTTACTGAGTTACAGCTCATAATTGCATTTGCAAGAACATAGCATACAGTTCATTGTTGCACACAATCATGGAAGGCTGATAGCTCATTATTCTAGATGAGGTACAATATTTAGTCATGTATACTACTGACCTCTGGTAAAAGAGTCCCCTGTTTACATTTTCGACACACTGGCAGTCCTCGTTGGAAGTTGTTGCCAAGCCCTCTCAGGCGAGCGTTGCAACGTGGGTCTTCACACAGCATCCAACCCTACACAGAAAATTTTATCATAATCAGTTAAGGGTAAGATAACACGTACAATTGATTGTTGTAGTCCCATTTGATTAACATGTAAATCTTAGCAACCTCATAATGATTCTGAATTTTTTTGAGAGACAGTTCTTGGCACCAAAAAAATATGGAAAAAATTTCAAAACAATCGGACGATCCAATTTTTTAAAATTAATTTCTTAGTTTAGGTCTCCATGGGAAAGCCCTATACTGAAAATTTAAAAAATTCATTTAAAAAAATTGGATCGTCCGATTGTTTTGAAATTTTTTTCCATGTTTTTTTGGTGCTAAGAACTGTCTCTCAAAAAAAAATTCAGAATTATTATGAGGTTGCTAAGGTTTACATGTTAATCAAATGGGACTATCAACAATTGATTGTTCGTGTTATCTTACCCTTAAAAAAAAATTATGTGATGATGCAACTTTAAAAGTAATAAAAATTAATAAAGTTTGTTTGGAAAAGAATATTTTTTTATTGTTATATTGCTTGACTGAAATATATATACTTCTATATATTTTTTTTTCCACCCAACCTTTGTTCCTTGTATACAATAAATAAACAATCATATTTTTGGTGAGCAATTGAGTTACAAATATGGTAATTAATATTGCACATACTCTGTTCAGCAATCCCATTGAGACAGGCAAAATTTATTTCATAAAATGGAAAATATCTTTGACATTATAACATTAAGAATAATTACAGTATATTTTATCATAATAAAAGACAAACGAGGTAATTTAAAGTTAATGGAGCATAATACATTCAAATACTTTCCATATTTTGTGTATGATACAAAATAATGATGATAAGTATTTTAAATTCCTGTTATACCAGCAGCTTACTCACTCTCATCCTCATACAAAGACAGGTGCAATGAGCATGCAGCAAAGTGGTAGGCTATGGACATTGTGGATACAGTTAAAGTAAAATCAATTGAAAATCAAGATAATTACCTCATAGTAGCGAGCTATGTGGTTGCGAATGGCGAGGGCAAGGCAGTTTTGTAGGTATGGAAGAGAGTCGATGGGGCGAGCAACACATTCGGGGTTGGCACACTTCTCCAGCGAGGGTATCGCAACCTTCCCCTAAACCATATTGTAAGTTATAAGAGTTCAATGATACAGAAAGCAAAGCAAAATACTCACCCCTTCAAAGAAAGCACATTTCATTTCTATCTCTGTACCACAAGTTGTGTTTTGGCATTTAAATTTAAACCTGAAAAAATAATTAATTAATTATTTGAAAATTTGTCAGTTTCAGTTGAGATTTAGAGTCAAAGGTGACGTACCTGTCACAGTGCTTGAAGCGCTCTTTGTCGGAGAGGCAAAACTGACTGATCTGCTTGAAGCCATCTTCCTCCTCCTCCTCTCGCTTAATGGCTGCCTTGTAGTTAGATGCATCCAGCCCTAAACAAGTTCAGTAATAACTTTTAAGTTATTTATATATGCATTAAAATACTGTATATAATATTAATCTATAAACAATAATTAAAATACTTTTTTACTCAAAATTTAATAGATTGAAACGAGTATAAAAGCATTACACGGGCAATTAAATGGTTTTATAGTTTAAGCTTGCTAACTGACAAAATCAAACTATATATATATTATAACTTTATGTGAATGATTCTATAGCTGCTGGTATATAGCAAGCGATTCTAGGGGATTTTTGACTTGAGACTTACTGCTTGTAATTACTTACAATTAGTTGTGGAAAAAAATATATTATAATAATTGCAATAACAAGTCCAGTAACCTACCTAGACATTCTGCAACCCTCACAGCGTCAGTTCCATCTAAGCATTCAACCAGTCGTGACACCACAGGGTGGATCTGTAATAACAAGCAATCTTAATTTCTATAACAAGTTAAGGATTACTGGCAATTACACCTCTCTAAAGACATTTGAAGTAGATGTATGAATAAATAATCCTTAAAGACCTGTAACAGGGGCATGTTCAGGTGCTGAAGAGAAGGTATACTAAACTTACAAAGGAGGGGAGAGTAGTTGAGAAGCACAGAGAAAAGGAAATTTACACTGGTTAATGAAGGATTTGTATCTCACCTGGTTGGCAAGGTAGTATTCAACATCCACCTTTAGAGCAGGGTTGATTTTGAGCTCGTCAATGTGGTACGCTCGCTGAGTTGCTGCTGTGTTGGTGCCATCCTATGTTAAAGAAAACAATGAGTTGAAGCTTGCGGCTTAAATATTCTAGAGCAACAAAAGTTGCAAGCAATTATTCTGGTTGTTATATCACAGAGTTTTATAATGTAAAAAACTTCAAACACTTACAAATTTAAATCATAAGTCCAATATTTTGAGACTAGAGTGTCTTACTCACATCACAGATGACGTAGTGAACAGTATCTCCTTGCTTGAGCTTCCTGCCTCCTTTGGAGTTGAGGCGCAAAGCCACTGCAACGTGAGGGAGGCCCTTCTTGTCAGCATACTGCTCGGGGGCTCTTGTCAAGGTCTTGGCCACTGCCAGCTCTGCTACAGGAACCTCCCCGCGCTCCAAACGACCTCGCAGTTCCGATAGCCTCTCGTGCAGTTGCGCCAGGCGCTCGTCTGGCCCAAGGTCACCGAGCACCAGGTTCACCACAAACCTGACAACAGAACAAAAAGTAGCAGCACCTGATGCAATATGAAACTTGTGAATCCTCCGTCATTTTGCTAAAATCAGGTATAGCATAAAAATAATTCTGGCTCTAATTTTATGAAGAAGAATTAAAACTGATTTTTTAACAACAAAAATAAATTATTTTAAATACCTTTAAAATTAATTTTCTTGTAAAACATATTTACCAACAGTTCCAAAATAACAAATAAAGAGCAAAAATGTCCTTCCCTTGACAATTAAATAAAACTACAAATCTCAGGAAATAGCTTATAAGACATAATTAACATAATATAATTATGTACAGTATAATACAAAGTTATTAAATTGCCTGCTCACCGTCCAGTGTCAGAGGCAATAGGAGCCCAGTCTCTGCGTACAATGTCCAGTCCCTTGAGTTCCTGCTCCATCCGGAAGGATCCGTCGGGCAGTCGGGAGATGGTGAGTGCAGCGTACTTCTTCTTCTTGAGAAGCAGCAGGTACTTGAAGATGCCATCCACCTCAAGTTCTACGTTATGGTACAGTTTGTTCACCTCACCCTTCACCTGCACAACAGAAAATATTCTTGTAGGGTAACTAATAGTTAAGCAATATATTATTTTTTATTCAATCAAATTAAAAAACTATAGGTATGGTTTATGGTTATTTAATTACCAGAAATTCTTAATTTTTAATTATGTTATTAAATTACTATCTCTTTTTTGTGAGGTAATGTGCAAGAATGGCTCACGTTGGCTATAATACTAAAATATTTATTGCATTCTATTATTCAAATAAGTAAATGAAAGTAGCAAATTGTTGAGTGGGGAGTTACCTTGAAACCCAGCTTCAAGACCTCGTCGTAGTTGGTGCTGCGAGTGTTGATCATTATAGAGTCTGTGTCTCCATATACAACATCAAGGCCAATTTTCTCGACCAAGCTCTTGGTGTGCATGAGGATGTCCCGACCCTTGGCTGCAAAACATGAACTTGAGTCTGTCCAGCTATTTATCACAATAGTTCTACCCTACCTGTTACCAGTGCAGCCAAATGCTTGGCATAGAAGCGAGAGTGGGAAAATCCCAGGCAGCCGTACATGCTGTTGGCAGTCAGCTTCAAAGCCATCTGACGAATGTTCAGCTGAAACAGGCAAAAGAGTTTAAATTATATCAATAAAACATTAGATATAATAGAAAATAATTTATTTTTAAACTTTATGTTTGTAATAATTATGTAGATGTTATTTTTATTTATTTTTCTTTATTTTTTATTTATTTATTTATTTATTTATTTATTTATTTATTTATTTATTTATTTATTTATTTATTTATTTATTTATTTATTTTTATTTGTTTATTTATTTATTTATTTATTTGTTTTTATTATTTATTTTTTTTTGTATTTACAGATATTTCTTACTTATATTTTACAAGTTACTACATGTACATATTCAAATTCAAATTCAAATTCAAATTAATATTTATTTAGCAACGGTTACATAACCAAGGCACTAAATACAATAAGTCAACCATACACTAAAACAAAGCAAATACTTATTAAACATAAGTGAAATACACAAAAAATAAAACAAAAATGAAAATAAATCCTGCATTAATAGCATTAAAACAGAGCACTCATAACTTGAGTCCGGAAGTGACATAAGGAGGAGTCAAATATATCCACATCTTGATGTTCCACAACAAATTTGTTGTAATAATTTTGCACTCTCGTACAAAAAGCAAACTTTGAGGCATCAACACGCCCCCTAGGAGGCTTGAAGAGCACAGTATGACGAGTTAAACGAGGTGGAGCATTTAAAAAGAACAATTGCAAAATTTTTGATGAATTTACACTATTATTTAGAACTTTATGCATAAATATTACATGTACATATAAACATATTATGATTAAAATACTGTAGTTAAAGATTAGAGATGTTTTTAATATTATGGCTTGCTAGAAGTAAAATTGCTTAGCGTCAACAAGTGGGCATAAGAAAAGAAGAAGTTAAGGGCCTTCAACTTAAAAAATTGAAAATTTCATCACCATTGAGTTTACGCACAGTATTTCATTTCTATCAGAAAAAATCTACATAACAAACAAAACAGTTTTCTTTTTTTTAAAGTTGGAGAGAAATACAAATAATGCGCCCCAAATATGAAGCAAAATAAAAATATGTAGTTGTTACCTGCATTTTCATCTCTGAAGAAAGGTTGCCGGCAGCTAGCATGCCCTTGACGAGGCGTCTGCTCTCCACCAGCTTGCGGATCTCGGTGGGTAGAACACCTGGGGGAGCTGCCTGGGCTGCAGTCACACTTGCCAGCAACTCCTCCATGCCATCATTCTCGTCTTCATCCTCAGGCTTCTCAGAAGGCACCTGCAACAACATTAACTACCTTGTGATACCATTGCTATTACATCCCAACACTAATGGAAATCCCTGCAACCTCAAAAGTTTTATTTGTTTTGAAGTTACCGGTAATGATTTCATATTAATTAGAGAAAAATAACATAACAATAATTATTATGGTATGTGTTAGAGTAATCATATATTAAAAAACTGACACTTTAAACTTCATTACTGATAGTGTCATGCTGAAATACCTTTGGCTGCTGTTGTACAAGTGTAGTGAAGCAAATGTTGTACTCTTGGATGATGCTTGGATACAAAGAGTTGAAGTCCATCAGCAGGATGAAGTTATCATAGAACCCTTTCTTGGGGTCAAGCACCAGGCCTCCGGAGTAGGCTGCCTTCTTTCTGCGTGACTTTTTGCCTGCTGCCCCACTTTCTCCTTCACCGCCATCTTCCTCCTAAAAAAAAAAAAAAAAAAAGTAAACATGATGTATTATACTGAACAATTATTTTGTACTTCTGTGGTTGACTTCATTTTTATTTTTTATCTGGATAGTAAAGCGGCACCAACGAATTCTAAATACTGCGTTTTGATTTGTCTGTGGCTTTTTGAATAATAATATAAATGCTTATTGAGCAAAATCACAAAATACAAAAAATAACATAAACACTGCATGCTCAATTGGTGGCTAAAAGGATATTCCAGCTTTAACCTGGTGGTTTTTTAACGTGGAGTGTTTTTGGTGAAAAGCTCTTGGGCGCAGCTTTAGTATTAACACACACTCTGTAATTAATTTCATTGACTGAACCTTGAATAATATATATATATATATCGATGTTCTCCCTGCTTTTTTACCGATCTGCATTTGTTTTATTTTACTTTTTTACCTATCTGTTTTTTATTTATCAAACTTTTTTACCTATCTGTTTTTATTTTGTCACACTTTTTTACCTATCTGTTTTTGTTTCTTCAAACTTTTTTACCTATCTGTCAATTTGAGAAAAAAAATTTTATCGCGGATAAATATAGAGTGCACCACCGTACGTAAGCTGTTAAAATTTCAGAGTGTTTCGCGGCTTTTTTATAATTTAAATTAAATAAGAACAATCCGGAACAATCAGCTGACAGACCAAAACAAACCTCGTGCGACGTTTATTTCTGCTTTTCTTCTGAGTCTACATGCAAATAAGGATTGAAATAGGTAAGAATTTTATATTCTATTATTAACTAAGTAATATTTACATTCATTAGAGTGAATTACGTAATAATAATGATCGCAATAGTAACAATTTGTTGTTTTTACAGCTTCTCAGCATGGAGATTGGACCAAAAGCACTAGTGGTCGGAGCTCTGAACAAGCCGAGTCAGTTTTGACGATTGAAGAACAATGTATTAATGTACTGATACTTGAAATTCCTTTGTTACCTTATTAGACTTAGCAGATGTAGAGCAAAATATTAATCGTGAAGTAAACAATTCTAAAACGTTAACAGAGAATGAAAAAGAAATTAACAAAAATTAAAAGTAATATTAGACGTCTTTCATTTGAAAAATTCACAAACCAAAATCTTCGCCAGCAGGGGAAACCATATGTTGGAACGAAGACACAACTTGGTATTATATTGTTTCACCTGACAACAAGCCTGCGGTGGTAATGAAAGCTGGGTGTAAATGCAGTGAGAAGAAGGACACCCAAAAGTTATTAAAATTCTGTGCTAATGTGAGTGAAAAGGATAGAGAAAAAATTCATAATTATTTTTATTCACTTGACAAATATGCAAAAAAAGTGTTTGTTCGAGACTCTGTCGTTACAGCTGCACCAAAACGTAGAACATTGAGTAGCCCTGTAAAGCTACGTAAACAAGTACAACGGCAGTATTTCCTTAGGACTGAGAGGTAATTTAAAGTTTGTGAAATGATGTATACTAATACACTCTGCTTGTCTGCTAAAACAATTAGAAACTGGACATCAGAAGATTTTATGGCCCCACAGAATATATATAAATTAAGCATATTTTGTACTGAACAGCGAAAGCTACATGAAGAATATTTCATTTAATTTTCGTTTCATTTATATTATATTACTGTATATATTATACAAAAATTGTTGCAAAACATATAATAATATTTATACTTATTATTAATTTGATATATTATTATGTTTGATATTAATATAAATTAATAATTATTAATTTGATGAGTTTTATTTATCTGTAGGCTATAAAATATGCAAAAAAAAAAAAATCAATTATGTAAACTTTAATATACTGTAGTGACTTTGAAATTAAAGGTTTGCATAGTATCTTAATTACAATCGATACATACATTTTTAATCCTAAATGATTGCTTAGAATGTAAAAAGTATAATTATATTTTTTATTTAGTCAAATTCCCTATTCCCAAGGCCTTTTATAAATATTACAAAAATAAATTTAATTCTTTTATGTTACAATTTTATTCTTTACCAAAAATGCCGAGGATAATAATTAATTAGCATCTTTTTCGTGTTCACAATAACTATATATGCCGATTGATGCATCATCAATTACTGTTTTATTAATGTTCCTTAATTACCAAAATTATATATTATGTATATGGTAAACTGCATTAATATCTACACGCGTAATAATAAGTAACAAAACTTATTGAGCAGAATTTTGAATCCCGATTATATTTTTTTACGCGAGAAATTTACGGAATTTGAAAAAAAAAAAAAAATCTTTACAACGAGTAATAATATTACCTTTAAAAAAAGCTTAGTGTATTTTTAAATAATCGCAACAATAAAGAAATAAACAGTTTAAACCTTCTCCTGAACAATTCACTTTTTCACAGATAGGTAAAAAAGTTTGAAGAAACAAAAACAGATAGGTAAAAAAGTGTGACAAAATAAAAACAGATAGGTAAAAAAGTTTGATAAATAAAAAACAGATAGGTAAAAAAGTTAAATAAAACAAATGCAGATCGGTAAAAAAGCAGGGAGAACATCGATATATATATATATATATATATATATATATATATATCTTTTATTAAACACAAAAAGCAAAAAGTGTACATATAGAATAATATTAGAAATACACATTATAGAATAATACTGTAATAAAACATATATATATATAAAAGTATTTATCTAAACATTAAAATAAAAAATATAAAATAAACTTACCACAACTGTGTTACGCTTGCCATATACTTTATCTGGGACCAAGTAGCCTCTCTCAGAGAAAGCATGAAGTAGCAAGAACTCATTTCGCTCAGACCGACCTCCCATCAGTGTGCGAGACATGACATTACCTAGCAAATAAATTGTTAATATATTAATCTCTCAAAACTATGTAAGTTCAAACAAAACTCACCAGCAATGTTGGTAATCTGCAGAGCCAATGGAATGGCATTGAGCTCGCACATGATACGCAGAATATAAGCAGCATCTTGCATGCTCAGACACACGAAGTTGCGAAGAGAAGCTCCCGAGCTGGTAAACAGAACCATGTTTTATTTAGTCAACTTCATGAAATCGTATTATATTAATAATAAGAGTGAGTGGAGGATAAAAGCAAGTTAAGGGTAAGGTAACGCCACCAATGTTAAAAAAAGTCCCTCACACAAAAATTCTGAAAAAAATTTAAAATGTTCTCCTCTACATCCCATATCAGTAGTTAAAATATCAGGTATACAAATACGATCTAGTTTTTGAGTTATGAATTTTTAAAGTTGACTAATTTGACATGGGAATTCCATTTCTCCATGTTAAATTAGCCAACTTTAAAAATTCATAACTCAAAAACTAGATCGTATTTGTATACCTGATATTTTACCTACTGATAGGGGGTGTAGAGGAGAACATTTTAAATTTTTTTCAGAATTTTTGTGTGAGGGATTTTTTTTAACATTGGTGGCGTTACCTTACCCTTAAGAGTTTTAACTTTAAATGCTTGAAAAATAATAAATCAAATGTCTTGATTTTACTTCAGAATTGGTCCAACAAGTTAAAAACTTTTAATGTTAGTAAAGAAGTCCATGTACATTACTCGTGTGGGCTTCTCATTCTAAAATTTACAATTTTTATTAAACCAAAGAAATTCTATACTTCTCGTCATCTCTGGGTTTGTGGATATAAACTCCATATAGTGCAAAACTTATAATTTACATAATTCAGTTTTTTTAACACTCACGAGTAGCAGTTCCGGGTCTCTTCAACGCTAATGGTGGCTCTTTGACCGTCAGCCAACTTGAGGACAGTCTGACACAAAGTGTCGAGATCGTAGCTTCGAGCTCGGATCAGCTCTTGTGCCGACAGCTTGATGTCACACACCAGTCGGCCACACACCACGCTGCGGGTCTGGTGAGTCTTACCCTACAGATACGAAAAGTATGATCAGAACATTTTATAAGTTGATAGCATTCACTGTACTTAATAAATAAATGATTGAACATTGAAAACATTATTAATATTGAAATTCAATTTTTTAAGAGAGCTCAATTACTGACATATTTGATACATTGATATAATCAAAATAACGAGAAATTATAATGTAGTTTTACAGAATATAATATGAAAAGTTAGAGGACCTTAAAGGGATATAATGTTTAATATGTAGTGTATAAATTATTCATTGCATATTTTCCTTTCAGTGTCCACTGAAAGGAATAAAATTCAATTTTTTAAGTGTTTTATTTTTTTACATTCTATATACTTTTTTTCTTATTCAGGGCACATAATCGAGTGTAAGTTGTGTAACAGAATGATCATTTTTAAAAGCTTGCTAGAAGAAGATTAGCCTAAGAGACTACGGTGACATTAGTGACAAGAGAATAGAATTTTGTCACCAACTTACTGCCTGGTTCTGCAAAGCGCCAGATCTGCGTAGTCTTCCAAGACGTGACCAGTTCTCCACCTTGTGGGCAGCCAAGCGGAACAGCAGAGTGGGCAGATCAAAGTTGGCAATGTCGTGGCCCACTAGCAGGTCAGGGTCAGCCCGGAACAGCAGAGTCAGCAGCAGCGAAAGCAATGCTCGCTCCGTCTCCACTCGGTGCAGTGTCGTGGACGAGAAGTTGGAGGCCTTACCCAACACTTGGGAGTAATCGTAGGGCCACGAGCAGTCATTGGGGCGAGTCACAACTGCAATAGCCAGACATGATTAAGTTTGAAAAAAACTCTGTAAGTACTGTATAATAAGTATGTTTTGTTTTTTGTTTTTTTTTTACATGATTTCCTACACATATTTTTATTGTGAAAAAAATCATTATGGATGAATTTTCATCACTCCAAATCTTGGGAATGATTTTCTTGATTTTAATCAGACTTGCAAGAGACTTTAAACTTGCTCTCAATAGATGGCATACAAATTCTGAAGTTGATCCAACAGTTTACCAGTTTTGCAAAAATATAAAGACATACAGTAGTTAAAATAGAGCCTAATAGATAGATTACAAAAATGGAGTATAGCTGGGAAAATTTATTTTAAGTCTGTTTTAAGAGCTTTCTCAAATGTTCACAGTTAAAATTTAAAAATCCTTCACAGAAATATCCTAAGACAGCACCCAAGATCAATCAAATTAACAAATAGGGTTGGAGGAAAAAAAATTGCAAAAAAATTTCCCATTAAAAAAGTGGTAAAAAAAAGGATGCATTAAATATGAAATATAATATCGACACTGAGCAGCCTGCATGATGTCACTTACTGCAAAAATGATTCTGAAAGGCTGGCTGCGGAGGAGCTTGATCAACGGGGAACTGAGGGCTGAGGAGACAGCTGGCCATCACAATTTCATTGTGCATCGTCTTGGGGTTCACTGCAATCCGAAGGTTCAAGGTCATGGCCACCATGGGAGGTGGTGACACCTTCTCAGGATGTACGCTCAGGTCATCAGGGTCTCCAACAATCACCTGAGCACAATCAAGATTCATTAAAAATTATAATAATAAAATACAATATCATTATTTAATACTTTTTTTGTGTTAATAATAAAAAAAAAATTAAAAGTGTATTGTAAACACACTAATTGTAATGCATGCACTGTAACAAATTCAAAATATTCACTAAAAATACGGTGAAATACCTCCAGTTTGCACCAGCTGACAGGGTTGCTGGCTTGCTTGGCTCCCTTGATGTCCAGCCAGCAGGGCCCTTTGAGACGTCGTTGCAGCAGCAGAGTCTCAAGGCTAGACGTATTGGTTCCGAATGCCCGGCTAAAAGTTTCCCCACTAAGATCTTGCGGCAGCACTGGTCCATTACCTGGGTATACAACCTGGAGACAACAATATATTTTATATATATGTCAGCATTAACATAAACCATGATTTCACATACCTCCAAATACTCGGCTTCAACTGGCACTCCTGGTAAACTGAATGCATAGCTTTTTGACACAGAACGTGACTTAAATTCCATAATTTTATTTTTCCGTGCAACTTGAGAATTAAATTCATTATATACATCAGTGAGGCTAACAGGCTGATCAGTTTGTTCTTCACCTTTAATCATGGCATACTGTAGAACAGATTACAAAATTGAATTAATTTTAATTTATTTATTTTAAACTGTAAGGTCGTTAGTTACCTGTCTAGGAAGAAGGAAGACATGTTTTTCAATGTTTCGAACGATGATGCACACACTTGCCCAGGAGTCGCTGTCTGATGAGCCAGATTTTGTGACTTTTTCGCTAAGACGAACTTTGCCAAAAAGGTACACAACACCTGGTTGCTTGAAAGGATCCTCATAAGCATCCCACCAATACACTTGTAACACCTGTAATTAAACAATAATACAATAAACTTATTTTTCCTCTACCAGGTTCTTTTATGGAAAAACTTCAGCTGCCAAGATCTTTGCTGTCAAAATAAAAATATTGTGATTACCTCTTCTCCGCTGTCTGAAGTGACAGTTGGCATTTTTCCTTCTTCCAAGGCAGGTTCAGAGACACCATTCACTGGCTTAACATCAAATTCTAAACTTTTTGCTTTTAGGCTTTCAGTCATGGAGCCCCATGAACTTTCAGCACTGTAAACACAAAATAAAATACATTAATTTATTTTAGATTCAACTAGACATACTATACTGTTTTGAGGAAAAGGAATTCCATACTTAAAACTTGGTAAAGCAGTTTTGATTTCTTTCTTCACATCATTCACATGTATTGGTACTGTGGCCTGAGTGGATTGTGATTCATCAACTTGAATGTCCAGCTAAAAGAACATAAAAAACAAATCTTCATCAATTAATTTTTACAAAGTATGAATAGGCCACTAGAATTATTAATCAAAATGGAGAGAAAAAAATACACTAAATAAACATTTATGTTCCTACCGTTTGAAGATCTTGCTCGGAGAAATCATAATCCATTGAGTCACAATCTTCAATAATCTGAGATGCATTTTCCATTGGTTCATATTTCTTGAATTTCTCAACATTGCTAGAGGTTGGTTTACTAACTGTAATAGGCATATTGACTACAGGCCTTACGTGATTTGTGTAAACTGGTTCTGCATTATAAATGCTCTGAGTCTTAATAATCTTGCGAGGACCATTTGCAGCAGCAGGAGCTACACGTTTTACAGCTTGAATAGGTCTTGGAGTAATTGGTTCTGATTGCAACTCCTTCATAAGGCTTCCCAAGATTTCATCCTCATCTAGATTTATGTTCTCTTCTTTCTTCTTCTTTGTTTGCATATTCATTAGCATATGTTTGATGTTACCACCTTCTTTACGACCTCCCTCCTGGGACTCTTCTCTCCCCTTCCCTCCTTTCCGCTTCTTGTTTGCGTCTTTTTTTAAGCGTGTAGCTTTCTCAATCGATTCGCTATCAAGATCATCATCAAAGATGTCTCTACCATCTTCCACGTAACCAGAACCCTCTGTAAAGAAAATTAATTAAACTTTTTTTCAAAATGTTCTTATATTGTAAAATATACCGGTAATTATGTCCTGTATGTACTATATTGTGCAGCATTTCAAATTGCATGTAGTAAAATTATGATATAAAATATACTGTATGAGTAAGATTTTCTCATAATAAACATTGGTAACAATGAGGGTCACCAAAGTTGATGATTTCGACATATCATATGCTCTTATGCTATCTAATCAACATTTCAAAATTATTTTGCAAAAAAAAAATTTTTTTACCTAGGCTTGCCATATGTGTATATGCCGCTCATTACCATTTTCTTAATACAGTAGGTTAAAAAATCATAACTTTTTTTCTATAATAGATACATCAAAATTTCTTGAACCATTTTAATCCTGATTAAATTTGCTACTAGAAAAAAAATTATAAAACTTTCAAAAAAAATTTTTGGGGGGGGCAGTTTTTTTCAAAAGTGGAAATTTTTATGAAAAAAAAAACGCTCAAACTAACCAGAGGTGCTTTCAAATAGCCAACAATGCATGCTAATAGAAAGTTCAATCATAAGAGGGACTTTTTTCGAAAAATTTTGAATTTTGAAGTATAGTTTTTTTAGTGTATTTTTTTAATTCTGATTCGATTGGTATAGGTCTGAAAATGCATTTTTTTGGGTCCGCCGGTGATAGGTGTAATGGACACCTTTCAAGGCATATGTACCCCTTTTGCAGAAACTTAATTTAATTGTTGTTCTATTTATTTATTTCAAAATATCATACTAATGTAAAAATACTTCAATTAAATTTGTATGAATGAGCTCAGTAAACGTTTGTTATTTTTTAATTGATTTTTTAAAGTGCATTATTAACGGCCATGAGTGACTCGGCACCTAAGTCTACATCGCCTCACTCTAAAATCTGTATAAAAAAAAGTAGTAAAACGTAAACACTTATGATTGAACTTTCTATTAGCATGCATTGTTGGCTATTTGAAAGCACCTCTGGTTAGTTTGAGCCATGTGGGCATTTTTTTCCCATAAAAATTTCCACTTTTGAAAAAAACTGCCCCCCCAAAAAATTTTTTTGAAAATTTTATAATTTTTTTTCTAGTAGCAAATTTAATCAGGATTAAAATGGTTCAAGAAATTTTTATGTATCTATTATAGAAAAAAAATTATGATTTTTTAACCTATTAAGAAAATGGTAATGAGCGGCATAATATATACACATATGGCAAGCCTAGGTAAAAAAAAAAATTTTTTTTTTGCAAAATAATTTTGAAATGTTGATTAGATAGCATAAGAGCATAATATGATATGTCAAAATCATCAACTTTGGTGACCCTCATTGTTACCAATGTTTATTATGAGAAAATCTTACCCGTATATATTATGATATTAGTATAATTAGTAGCTACAGAAGAAATTAATATATAACGATCCCCTTCACAATCAGAATGGATGACTTTTCTCAAAAAGGCAGTCTCGTGCAGTCTTAATTATGGTACGTAAAAGAAAACCAGAACACTGCAGGGCGGGTAGAGATATATGTTAACATTGATAACATTTAAAACGTTGAACATTTTTTTTTTTTTAATATTTGTATATTCGTTTAAAACGTCAACATTGAAAGAAATTATTATTATTATTATTTTTTTTTTTTTTTTTTTTTTCAAGAAAGACTTCAGAAAAAAAGAAAAAGTGGTTTCTAGAAGTCACAAAATCTCCACCTTTATAATAACAATTACTGTTAGTATGCATATCATGATACACCACATAACCCGGTTTCAGACCCCCTTTATTAAGACATTTCGCACTTTTAACAATTTTTATCTGCCATATATTTAAAAAAAAAATACATATATATATATATATATATATATAAACATGTTTAATGGAATCTAGCAATTATTAAGTTCATCATAATTTTAGCCAGTGGCGTGCGGTGACATTTTAGACTAGTCAAGCAAATGAAGTAATGACACAGCGGAGGGGGCCCCGAGGGGCTAATACCCCGCCGGAGGCGCGATTTTTTTGAAAAAGGGGGCGTGGCACTCGAATTTTCATTACAGGAGATATACATAAATTATAATCATACAAACGCTCTCAATAAAATTGTTTCCTTAATTAGCTAATTGCCGTAAATTTTTAATTTTTTTTATTCACTTTCGATCATGATCATTGATCATGGTGCATACAGCTATGCATCAATTATCTTTTTTTAGCTGTATATGCATTTAAATACCTTAAGGTAGAGATAATATGTATCAGCTGGACCAATGCTAAAAAAATCCCATTCATAAAAATTATGAAAAAAATTTAAAATGTTCTCCTCAACATCCCCTATCAGTAGGTAAAAAATCAGGTATACAAAAACGAGCTAGTTTTTGAGATATGAATTTTTAAAGTTCTCTAATTTAACATGGAAAAATGGAACTTCCATGTTAAATTAGTCAACTTTAAAAATTAATAACTCGAAAACTAGCTCGTTTTTGTATACCTGATATTTTGCCTACTGATAGGGGATGTTGAGGAGAACATTTTAAATTTTTTTCATAATTTTTATGAATGGGATTTTTTTAGCATTGGGCCAGCTGATACATATTATCTCTACCTTAACGGTGTACCTTTTCATTCGGGAATAGGGCGGCCTGCACAAACGATTTACGTTTTTTCAGTTGTGTTTCTAGCGCCAAAATTTTTTTTGTAAAAGATTAGGAATAATATTTTCTTCTTGAAGTAATTCTGCCATTTTTATAACAAAAAAAATAAAAACGTAATCATCACGCTAAAGCAATTAAATTATAAGAATTAAATTGTACAAAACACTGAGATGAAGAATTTTTTTATGCATGGCAAATTAGTGCGTTTTTATAGTCCATTAATTAAATAAAATATTGGAGAAAAGCACGAAAAAACACTTATAAAGAGCCACAAAAATCACGCACTGTATTGCTTATTATTAGTTTCCCGGAAACTAAAAACTAAACTTTGATGAGTCACTCGCGCGTGGACCCTTAAATTTTGTCCCTGATTTTTATCATTTATGCGCCATCTATTGATACACTATTTAACCAGTTGGGCGTTCCGATTCCCCAGAGCCGCCATTGTACAAGCAGTGCTTGTACATTCCACAAGCTTCAGCATTTACCACCCCCTCCCCATACATTTCCTTATGAAGCTTTACGTTGGGTGGGTTTATTTACAAGCAACCAAAGTGATTGCTTATACCAGTAGAGGCGCTGCTATTGCAAGACAAAAAAAATAAATCTCCGATTTAAATGCGGCAAAATGCTGGCAAATTTAAAATTGTTAAGAGAGAAAAAAATGCTTGTCACGAAATTTATTTTCTTCTTCTTTCTCGGTAAATTTTAGGGCAAGCATTGCTTGCATTGCTTTTATGGACCGCACGCCCCTGATTTTAGCTCCATATCAGAGCATCTCTTTGAGTAAAAAAAACAAACAAAAAAAATGTGTGGAGGTGGAAAGACATGATTTTTGAAAAAGTTCCGGATTTGGATTTGACGTGTAATTTAAAGGGCGAGGGACGTTTTATTACAAATAAAAGAATAAAAACGATAAAAAAATTTATTAATTTTTAATTTTTTTTTTTAACCATGCAGAAAAAAAAAAATGTCAAGGTATTGATTTAAATTGTTATTTTCATGGAAAGGATGATTTGGTTAATGGATTACAATTTTCTTTTTTTACTTTTTTTCCCTGTAAAGAGCCTAAAACCAGGCCGGGACCAATACAGGGCTAAAATCCAAAACTGGACTGTGCTTGGAATAATACTATATCAATTTATCGATTATACATACCATCAACAATCCAATCATCACATTGTCTTTCGAGAACTCTTTTTGTATACTCCTTCTCATCTACTTCCTCATACACATTATCTACATCCACAAGTGCAGCTTTATTTTTTACTCCTTTCAGCTTCTTCAGTTTCTCCAGAGCTGCAAATCTACCATGGCGGTCCGATTTCTGCCTCCTAGCACGAGAGGGGCCAGGGGAAGCTGGAAAATATGTACAGTACAGTATACTTGTAGTATATGTATAACATATATATTTTAACCATGTAAACTATCCTACGTACAATAGTGCTTCAAAGAGATCTTGACAAGGTAGGAAAATGGGTGACGGATAACAAAATGAGTCTGAACGTAGGAAAGTGTAGCGTAATGGTGTTATTCTCTAGGAAAAGAAAGCACACAGACAGGAGGTACGCTTTTCGAGAGGAGGTAATTAAGGAAGAGGATAAGTACAAGTATTTAGGAGTAGTTTATTCACAATAGCCTGACGTGGAATGAACATATAAAGTATATGTGACAGCAAAGAGCAGAAGAAACCTTGAATTTGTGATAAGAAATCTGTACGGAACGAGTGTAGGATAGTGAAAGAAAAAGCATATACTGTAAATCACTGATCAGGCCAATAATGGAGTATGGGTGTAGTGTGTGTGGGACCCCTATAGGCAGAAAGTAAGGGAAAAGGGAAGTGGAGAACATACAAAGAAGGGCAGCAAGAAGGGTGCTAGGAAGGTCAGGGGTTAAGTTTGTTGGTAAAGATAATAATTTTGCTATAGAAAGAGAAAGTGTAACGGAAATGATGAAAGAGCTAGGGTGGGAGGCGCTTGAGGACAGAAGGAAGGATATCAGGCTCACAACAATGTATAAAATAACAAGAGGAGAAAAGGGATGGTTGGAGATGAGCGAGCTAAGGGGCAGTTAAAAAGGAGGATATAGGGGAAGGAGGGACCATGAGTGGAAGTTGGAGTATGAGGGTAGCAGGAGTGACGAAGGAAAATTTTTCTTTTCACAGAAGAACGGTGAGAGAGTGGAATCTGCTGAGCCGTGAGGTGGTGGAGGCTGGCAGTTCCGGGGAGTTCAAGAGGAGGCTTAGAAATTAACGAAAGCCTGGGGCGAGCCACCGTGGTGTAACCACAATTGCCGCCTAGTATCAACTTTATCTTATCTTTATCTTACTACCATGTATGTATAGATTGCACACAGTCTGTGATACAGTATAATATGTACAGTAAAATACATACTATAATACTGTCTGCTGTGTTGCTGTGTATGATATGCATGTACTGGGTAGGTTTGATACTTACAACTTTCACCTTCCATTTTAAAGAAGTAAAAACTTTATTAATTACGATTTAAACATAGATATAACGGGAAAAACTTTGCAGTTTCCTGACAACAGACGATTATATCACGAATAAATCTTGGAAATATAAGTATCCTGAAATATCTTGATTCGTGATGCATCCAATCGGCATCCAATCGTGTCCTAAAGACTCCTAAACAGGCGGTAAATCGGGTAAATTCTAGCGGGAAATATTTTATACATATGTTTATTTCGTTTTTCATCGTTTTTCATTTCTATTTGCCGCGAAATATTTAACTTAAATTTAAATTTAAAACTTCATTTAAATTTACTTCAACAAATTGTTACATTATAGAAAGATAATTAAATTGCAGAATGTGTCTAGTATGCCATACATTAATTACTGTGCATTAATAACATCAAACTTAAGCCAAAATAGCCGAATTCTACTAATTTACGTAAGTAAAATTTATAACTACTTGGCTTGCTGTCATTGGTCGAGAGACAATCATCATCATCATCGATCATTATTGAAAACATCATCATCTGCTTTGCAAAATTCTAAAAAATTTATGTGAATGAAAATAGCGACAGAAAAAGCAATACAAATATGTCAAAGGTTTTCGTATGCTTGTAAAATTATTAACATTTGAATGCTGATATTCTTTAGATTATTTATTTTCTCGTGTGCATCATGGATAACAAGTGCAAGGTATGTAAAGCTACCGGTATAGATTTGATTTTGGTTCTTGAGATCGCCATTGTGTATGCAGAGATATGCCGGCATTAAATTGAATTACATCCAGATTTAAACCTTTTCAAAGAAAATGTCGCCATGTTTTCAGGTGTGGATGTTGGTGCTCTTATTTAGCTGTACCTTCTCAGTCTCAAGAGGAGGCAAATCAAGCCAACAAAAATCCAAATCGGTGACAACTCTTATAGAAGCTAAATGGTCTGCTACTCCATTTTTATTGGAGACATGTGAATATCTTGCTGAGGAAGCACCAGAGTTAATGTGGACATTTATTGAAGCAATCAATGAAGTTGAACCAGGTTCTATAAGCCAATGTAAGTCATAGAAAAATATACGATACTGTAGGCATACATATCTAATCACCCCCCCCCATGGATCCGCCACCGCACGTAGGCATACATATCTAATCACCCCCCCCCCCCATGGATCCGCCACCGCACACAGAACATACATTAGGTATGAGTATGTTCATACTGTACGCATATATCAACAGTATTCAGTGATATACGTAGTAGAAGTTAAGAAATTCAGAGGTGGGTTTTAGTCATTTAAATACAGGAACCATGGGGAGGAGGGGGGAAAGAAGACCATATAGGAGTCGAAAAAAGTAAAAGTGCTGGACACATCAATTTTTTTATTTATTTATTTTTTTACAAGGATACACCCCTAAGACTAAGAGTTTACAGCTTGCAGCGGGGTAATGGGTAGGAAAAAGATAGAGAACAGATGGTGGCCACGGCCTGTTAAGCGTCCCAGCATTCGCTGAGGTGAAACTGAAGGGAGCGTGGAAAACCTCAAAGCGATGTCCAAAGCTTGGGGAACCACACACAAGTGCATCACTGCACTCTGTGGAAAGCGAGATGTATTTACCAGGGAGCAACGTAATTTTTACTTGAAACGGTCACCCATCCAAGTACTAACCACGCTCGACGTAGCCTGACTTCGGTGATCTAACGAGAACCGGTCAATGCACTGCGCCATGCTTGACATGCAATGCATATATATAATAATATACTAAAACAGTATATCAGTACAGTACTGGTGATGTATTTTCCCTGTATATAATGATCAAATTAATTATTTAGAGGAATGGGGTTAGGACACATCTAATACTGTCCATGACTGTATTATCTCTTAATCATGAAAAATTGGGGGGGGGGGGGTCTACTCATGCATGTCTATACAACTATATATATGCGTACAGTACATCAGAATGCATTACAAAAAATCATAAAAGTCACAAAAAGTATTTACCATTCTTGATTTAATTAATATCGTCCCTACCAAAAACTTACAATGTGTAAAGCAGTTCTTGATCTTTGTTTCAGTGACTGATAAGGAATGGTTTGATATAATGCTAGAAAGAGTTAATCGAGTAGCAAGCACTGCTCAGGTATCAATGCTCAAGCTTTCTCTTTCCATGCGTATCTATTCACCAAGGGTTGAGATGTATGCCCAAATGGCTCATGAGCGGGGACTGGAGAATGGCAAGTGTCATGGTGCTGCAGCAGATGTTGGTGGCTCTCTGGTGTGCAGCCCCGGAGAACTAGAGGCAAAGGTAATAATAGCCTTTCAAAACAACTAAATATTCAAGTAAATCATTTTAATTATATTTATCTTCTGTGTGTAGGTTAAGTCATTGCAGTCAGCAGAGCGAGATGACCCTGATCTTTACCGTTTGGATCATCACTATCGCCCCAATGCACCAAATGCTTCAGTGCCAGTGGTTCTGTATGCAGAACTTGGAACACAAGAGTTTCAACGTTTTCATGCTGTGCTAAAAGAACTGGCCAAAAAGGACCTGGTAGACTACATACTGAGACATTTCATCACACAAGTAAGTGTAACTAAAAAAAAAAAAAAAATGGGATGAATTTACAATTATTATCTAACAGGAAAGAAGACAGAATGCAGGCAAGCTGCTTCTTTCTGGCTATGGAGTGGAGCTCCAAATCAAGAGCACCGAGTACAAAGTTCAGGATGACTCCCAGGTAAGGCAGGCAATCCAATATATGTATGCCAGAGAGTTGCTTTGACCAGCTTGTTCCTCAGGTACAAGACGAGAGTGAGAATGCCTCCTCCCCAGGGGGTGACCAGGAAGAAGTAGATGAAGTGGAGGGTTTCAACTTTGGTCGTCTCAAGTAAGACCAACAACTTTATCAATGAAACACAATTTCTTAATTCTGGACGCAGGTGTCACATTGTTTTTTTCATAATTTTTTCCCTGGAATTTTCTACTTTACCATCGATTTAAAATTAAATAATAAAATAAAATACTACAGTATATAAGTATATACATACTATAAATTATACATTACTGTAAATAATAAAGAATTTGTGATTAAAAAAATGATAAAAAAAATGCATCAATTAGTATTATAATAACTATCAGGTATGAGGTAGGAAACTGACTTCTAGTTTAAAGTAGATACATACTGTGTATCTTACATGTGATATTAACTAAAGCATATAATATACAATATGAATATACAATAATACAATACTATGTTGTTTTTTTGTTGTCATTAAGTTTACTAAGCATGCAATTCAATAAAATGATTAAATCAATTGCTGCTGTCAATAACAACAACCTTTTCAGCTATAATTAATGTAACTTTCTGATTTTCCCCCCTCTAATTATAAAGCCTAAAGACTACTAAACTTCAGTATAGTTATATACCAAAAATATTATGTAATAAAATTTAATCGTCCAGGACCATGTACCCTGACAAAGCTGCTCAGCTGGCAAAACTACGTCAGCATTTGCTAGACACCACTAGTGACCTTGCCCCTCTGAAAGCATGGCAGCTACAAGAACTCAGTCTTCAAGCATCTGAACGTATTATGAGCTCTGCACCTGAGGAAGCTCTTAAGACTTTTACCCTTATTGCTCACAACTTTCCATTACAAGTAAGTCAGAGGAATTGTGTTTGAAACAAAATAATTTTCAATGTACTAAATCATTGCAGGCTCGATCATTGGTGCGTACCGTTGTATCAGCTGAACTTCGTAAAGAAGTAAAGAAAAATCAAGAAGCATTCCTTGCCTCTTTAAGTTTGCAACCTTCTGACTCTGCCCTGTTTCTCAATGGGCTGTTCTTTGATGTTGACACCCTTGATGCTGGAGCTTTGCTGGAGGCTGCAAGGTCTGAACTCCGCACCATGGAGGGATTGTATGGAGTAGGTGAGTTTTCTAGAGTTACCTGAGAGAAGGACACCCATGCATAATGCTTTATTTGTACCCGTTATAATATATTCATAAATTTAATTAGAATTGAAGGAATAAAAATAATTTGAATGGATACTCTATGTCCTGCAGTTGTTTCCTAATATGTCTAAGAGAAATTAATTTTTAACCAATCATAAAGTCAGCAAAATGACTAACAATTAAGTATAATAATGTATATTTTTAACTAGATAATATTGTACCTGAGTGCCATCATTTACATGCAGTATGTAATCTCTATTTGCATTCCTTCAGGTGTGAAGCAACACCAGATGGGATCTCTGCTGGCCTTGGACTTCCTGAACCCCTCAGCCCCGTCTGCAGTAGGAGCCTCCTCAGCCAGTAGTGGCATAGAGTACGCCCTTGATATCCGAGACTCTGCAGTGCTCTGGGTCAACGATATTGAGACAGACAAGCAATATCGCAGATGGTCTGAGTCTCTGATGGAACTGTTACGACCAACATTTCCTGGCATGTTGAGATCAGTTCGCAAGAACATCTACAATCTGGTAAAAAAATATTAAAGCAGAAAAAAATTAATAAAAATTTCTATCTAATCTGCTAGTTCATTCCTTGAATTTCTGTTAATTTACAACTTTTCTCTTATTTTTTAACTACGTAATACAGTACATGCCATATTACAAATACATGTGTATTTCCATTTTATTTTAGAGTTTGTAATTATTTGTTGATTTTTGTAGAGTGGGGTTCATGTATTTTACAGTATTTTAGTTAAGATTTTTCTTTTGTCGTGGATATAGCAGTGCCTTTTAAAGTTGTCTACTGTATTCCAAGTTAAATGTTGAGCTCTAGACGTATTTACCACTGACTTTTTTTACATTCTGTTCGAGAACTAATACAAAATTAATTTATGCAAGTGTATCTTCATAAATGTTGCTTTGTCCAGGTTATTGTGGTAGACCCCAGCCAGCCTGAGGCTCGACCTCTGCTGCGACTTGCAGAATCCTTCCTCGTCCACCAGGCGCCACTGCACGTTGGTGTTGTGTTTGCTGTGAACCCTGACCCTGACTTGACCGGCAATGATGACGCAGGCGTGGCACTGCTTGAGGCTTACAACTTTGCTTCAGAGAGCGGAATCCCCCAGCAGGGTCTCAGTCTCATCACAGATGTAAGTGAAGCAGATGATCACCATTTGGCGGGGGGCACATGCCCCCACACATGCATAATACATTATTAACACACAAGACCCATATAAACTGGCTCAACTGCTACATTCTGTTATAGTTCTACTGCATTAGTCAGTATATCTTTTCATTTAAATTTCAACTAACTTGTGTCTATTTCTGTTTACTGCCAGGTTTATGCATCTACTAGTGATGATGACCTTGATATAACTCTGGACTTGATAGAGGCTGCTCTCATATCAAAATTCCCCAAGTGTGACCCTGAACTTGTGTTTGGACCAGACTCTCAGTATGACACAGGCCGTAAACTTGCCAAGGACTTTGTGGACAGATCAGGATTCCGTAAGCTGCCTAAGGTGAGCAAAATTAATTTAAAATGTTGCAAAACAGTAAATCAACTCTATATATATGTTACTTCAGGTGCTTCTAAATGGAATTCCTCTACCTTCTGATTCACTCACTGCAGACACGTTTGAAGAAGCAGTGTTAACCGAAATAATGGCACAGACACCTTCCATTCAGCGTGCTGTGTATAAGGGAGAACTTTCAGACCGAGAAGATGTTCTTGACTATTTGATGTCTCAACCTAATGTGATGCCAAGGTATGATTTTGATTGATTGATTGATTGATTGATTGATTGATTGATTGATTGATTGATTGATTGATTGATTGATTGATTGAAAGATCTTCATAATATCTCTATAGTAACAGCTCTTACATTATTTATTTTATGTGTTAACTGCGACTGTAAAAAATTAAGCAAAACTTTTTAGTGTCCAGCAAAGATGCATACTTCAGTATAGTGCTGACAAATTATTAATAATTATTATGTTGTGCTAATACTCCTTGTCTGGTGTTATCAGACTGAATGACCGTATCCTGGACTCTAAGAGCAAGTACCTGGACATGAGTGGCAAAGTGGTGGAGGAGGAAGAGCCCCCACGTATCCAGCTGAGCTTGGACATAACTGAAGACCAGGTGTGGCCCTCTCAGTTTGGAGGTCTCAGTGTCCGCGACCAGACTGCCCAGGTGGTCCACAGAGCACGCTACCTGTCCCGCAAAGAAGGGGATGCCACACATCCCCTCACCCTGTGGCTAGCGGCAGACCTAGATACTTCGGAGGGTAGGCACCTGCTTAGGGAGGCCTTGGAAAACCTGGTAAGCCAATGCTTATCATTAATCAAGTAAGCTGTACTGAAAATAATAACAGCTTATATAAAAAATAAAAGTGAAGTTTTTATTTATTTATTTTTCTTTACAATTTTTGTGGGTAAAATATACCATGTAGAGTATAAGATAAAAACATATTGTGAGTAATATTAGATTAGGAATACTCAAAATAAAATATTATATCATGATGAATAAACATTGAATTGATTTATTAACTAAAAATGTTTATTCTGTCTTAGCAATCCACTCCAGGCATTCGGCTGGCTTACTTAGCCAATCCTACCAATACACCAACAGAAGAGTCTCAGCCAATCACAAGGCTCGCTCTGGCTGCATTAGAGTACCTGAATCCTACAAAAGCTCGTATACTTCTTACTGAAATTGCAAAAGAAGAGAATGTACAAAAATTCCTTAGTGATGACTTAGACTTCAAATTAAAAGACTTTGAGGTAACGTAATGAATATAATGGAATGTGTGCCAAAACTTATGTTACCTATTCGCTTTCAGGAAAATGAGTTGAAGGACGTTGCAATGGTTTCCGTCCTCCCAGCCATCCTGACTCAGATGAAGGCTCATGCTCAGTATTGTAAGGAGGTTCTATCGCTGCCTGCTGGAGGACGTGGTATTGTGGCTAATGGCAGGATCCTCGGGCCCCTGGAGGAGGGAGAGATCCTCAACTCTGACGACTTTGCCCTGCTGGATAAGTTCTCTATGGCAGCACACACGGACAGGCTGCAGCAGGCACTCAAGAAGGCAGATGATGCAGCAGATGATTCAGACCCAGGTGACCAGTTCAACAAGTCAATTCAAGTTTATAACACTAAAAATGTGTAGAAAAGAGTGTGCAACCAGCCAATTTTATTGACAGCTAATATATTATTTTATACTTCTTCGAAACATAGATGACAAAATATTTAGCTAAATTACTAGGACATTGTTCTGATTCTTTTTTTAATTTAGGGTAGTTGATGTTTTTTAAATAAAATAAAATGTATAAAATACAACAATGTATCTGTATTTGAGCTAACAACTTCTTGCTTGCATCTCATGTCAGTACGTTATATGTATTACACATATTAGATTTATTTATGTATTTAAAATTTAAAGAAGATCGCTTAGTACAGTTTTTCAAATTAATTTATACATACAGTATTAGATTTTGTGTATATTTAATATTTAATATCACTTTTTTATACCTATACCTTTTATACCAATTTAATATACTTTTTTTCTAAAACATAGTGCTCATTGTTTTATATTTATTTTTATTTTTCTTTCCGCAGTGCCAAGAGGGAAAAAATCGAGCGATCTTCTGCTGCGATTGGTAGCCTTGCTGGTATCACGCCCCCAGACTCGTAGTAGATTCGAAGTGCCATTCCTAAGCGACCAGTATAGGTACGCCTTGTTCCGTGATATACTTGATGGAGCCATAATCTCAGTGTGTTATTGCAGTGTGGTGAAGCTGGAGCCAAAGAAACCAGACCACCCCAGCTTTGACATATCAGTGATCGTGGACCCAGTGTCACGTGGTGCCCAGAAGGTCGGTCCCATCCTCTCTATCCTGCACGAGGCCCTCAACTGTCGTGTCAGACTCTACCTCAACGCTGCAGAGAAGCACAGTGACATGCCACTTAAGAGGTAAAGAGAAGAAGAGAAAAAAACGTAATGTTAATCACTATTAAGCAATTCAGTATTTTTTTTTTTTTTTTTTTTTTTTTTTTTGCAAAAAAATATCTTTGTTCGTTATTTGAAAACTGTAGGCTAACAACATTATGCACTCTCTGTAAGCTTGAAAGAAACAGGGTAATGTCACTGATTAAATTTTACATGTTTCAGTTTCTACCGCTACGTGCTTGAGCCTGAGCCTCAGTTTTCTTCTGATGGATCGCTAGGGGCAGGGCCGATTGCTCGTTTCGTCAACATGCCTCAGTCTGTGCTGTTGACACAGAACATGCATGTACCTGACAACTGGCTGGTAGAAGCCGTACGTAGCCCCTATGACCTCGACAACATTCGTCTCGAGGATGTCATGAGTTCCGTGCATAGGTATGTTTATTCTGTGTTAAATTTTGTCTATTATTTTAAAGGTAATTTTTTTTTTAGTAACATAACTGTATTATCTGCCCATCAAACCTTCTGTGTTTCATTATTTTTAAGCTAATTTCTTAATTACACGATTTAAAATTGCATCTATATTTAAAAATGATCCCAACCATGTTTAAATCCAATCCATGTTACAGTGAGTTTGAGCTGTCATCACTGCTATTGGAGGGCCACTGCTCAGAGATTGCAACAGGCACTCCCCCTCGAGGACTCCAGGTGACACTGGGGACTCGACAAGACCCTGTCATGGTGGACACCATCGTAATGGCCAACCTCGGCTACTTCCAACTTAAGGCAAACCCCGGAGCCTGGCTGCTGAAACTACGACAGGGACGATCAGCAGAGATCTTTGACATTGTCAGGTAATACATACTTGTAGATAAAATTTGTCTATGTACAAGAATATTTATAATTCTATCAATGTTCATTTAGGTGAAAAATATTAATACAAAGATGTTTTACATTATAAATTGCCAGAAAATGTAATCTACAAATCTGTTCTCTGCCCAGTGTTGATGGCTCGGACACCCCAGCCCGCTCAGAAGACAGTCACGTGTTGATCTCATCGCTCCGCAGTAATGTTCTCAAGCTGAAGGTGGCCAAGAAGCCAGACAAACTGGGTGCTGACCTGCTTGCTGAGGATGAGCCTCCCACCCTCTGGAACTCCATCACCAGGTAACAACCCTGACATGAGGTGCTCAAATTCACTAGATATGTCAACTCTGTGGGTCTATAGGCCAGAGGCCCACTACAAGCAGTCCATGCGACACCAGGCTTCATCTTTCTGGGTCAATCCATTTGCAGCATTATCCCGGTGGTGGGACAGGTGATAACAATAATTTAGCTCTGCAAAGCCAGATGGTGGTGATTAAATAAGCTTTTAATGTGGAGTTTGAGAGCTTCTTAATAATATTATGTGTTCTGAATAATCTTTGTGCTCAATGTTGTTGTTTTACTCCCTTAGTTGCTTAGCTGACCTATTATATTGTAAGCAGAGTCCTGTGAACAATTAAAATTTCATAGAAATGGTAAAAATGCTAGAGTCCATTATATGTTTATAGAACTGCAAATTTCACACAAATTTCTGGATTCCATGGTATTTTTTTTACTTAAGAATGCACTTCTTGTAACACTACTGATTTTTTTAAGTGTTAAAGTAGCACAATGTTTTAATAACACCTTTCTGACTAATGTTTTAAGTTCAAGATATGGCACAATATAGTCATCATACCGACATACCCTGGCTCTTAAACTAAGAATATAATAAACTTATATTCCAATGTAACAACGATATGCTTTTACAAATTTGTGTGTACGGACCAGACCTCCTGTTCCCGGGCCTGTATGCTAACGGTGTGCAGAATTGCTTGGTACAATAATAATGGGTGTGAAGCTGATGACTGATATCTTGCCTCCAGCACGTTTGGTCAGCGAGGAGCGGAGGGGGAGGAGAACATCGAAGAAGAGCGTCTCAACATCTTCTCTCTTGCCTCTGGCCATCTCTATGAAAGGTTCCTCCGCATAATGATGCTGAGTGTACTCAAGAACACCAAATCACCAGTCAAGTTCTGGTTCCTCAAGAACTACCTCTCACCCACATTCAAGGTACTTATTTATGACTTACGATTTGATAGATAGTACACTCCTCGCCTGGACATTTTCCCTTTTTTCGTCAACAAATGGCAATAGTGTTCAATTATAGCTTGCAACATTCCTTTATACCAAGTTACCCCACCGATTTGGCCAATGTTAAGGGGCTTAGCCAATCAGATTTAAGCATTTTACGACCCATCATGCCGCAAAACTTTGAATGCGCCCGTCATGAAATTGACACATGAAATTCAGTTGTGTATAAAGAAACATTGACAGTTTGAACAACATGTTGATGCTGTTTTCATCTAATTGTAAGGAAAATTTCCCTGGGTGTCTGCTTTTTTTTTTTTTTTTAAATCTGGAAGGGTATGATACAAGGCTTAATCCCTTCAATCTATTCTTGTTTAAAATTAAATCTTTTCCTCCTGTTTATTATAAGCGTTCAACTCTGCAACGACTACTATTTTCTACAAGAGTTCCATGTACAAGGTACAAGGCAGGAAAAATAACTAAAGCTTCATGTTTCAGGACTTCCTACCACACATGGCTCGAGAGTACGGGTTTGAGTATGCGCTGGTAGAGTACAAGTGGCCCCGGTGGCTGCATCAACAGACTGAGAAGCAGCGTATCATCTGGGGCTACAAAATTCTTTTCCTCGACGTGCTCTTCCCCCTCGATGTTAAGAAAATCATCTTCGTTGACGCAGATCAGGTGAATTTCAAATTAGATTACTCTTGTACCATAAGGTGTGTTTAATATTTCCTCACCTATATTTTATTATTGAAGATAAATTGTCGCTGCTATTTCAGAGGTGCAATTATGAGCTGTAAATCTGTATAAAATAAAGCTCATTGTTGTGCTCGCCTTAAATAGCAGATAGCTCATTTTTCCGGACGAGGGACAGTATATTTGCTTCTTAAATGTATATGTGTTACAGACAAAATTAATAAACAAAATTAATTGGTCAATTTATTTTTTAGTCAAACCATAACTAAATTTTAATGTGTTTAATGGTTTTTGAATGGTTTTTAATTTTTCCATTCTAGGTTGTGCGAGCAGATTTGAAGGAACTGAGAGATTTTGACTTGGGTGGTGCTCCTTACGGATACACTCCCTTCTGTGAAAGCAGAAAAGAAATGGATGGCTTCAGGTAAACAACTTCAACTAAAACTTTAATTCACATATTAATTCTAGTTGAAATAAATCAGGATCATCAAATTGTCTTTTTGGCATACTGTATTTCTAAAAAAAATTTAATTATGTATAAATATTTTCTCAATTATTTTTTATTTTAAAAAGTTCCTAATTTATTTAATTCTTTGTCAGATTCTGGAAGCAGGGCTACTGGCGAAACCACCTGCAGGGTCGTAAATACCATATAAGTGCCCTCTATGTAGTGGACCTTCGCAAGTTCCGTCGCGTGGCTGCAGGCGACCGTCTGCGTGGCCAGTACCAGGCTCTCAGCCAAGACCCCAACAGTCTCTCCAATCTGGATCAGGTTTGTCATATATGTAGTTAACTCAATCAGTGGGGAAAGGAGAGGGGGGGGGGGTATTTATTTATTTTCAACTGAGAGTCATTAAATTTGTTCTCTCATAAAAATTCTATTTTGAATGACTTGGCAATCCATTTTGTTCCATTTCATTTCACAATTTTTTATTTATTTCTATGTATATAATCTATATTTTACTAAAACTCCATGAGCAATATAAAACAGAACAAATGAAATTATTTTAGGTTTCTCCAATTTTTTCATTTACTTTTTATTGAAAGTTTAAATTGTAATAAATAAAAATATGTGGTGAACTCTTAAAACAAAAGGATTACAATTTAACTCTTGTAACAATGCTTTGATAGAATGTTTTCTAGTATTTTAAGAAAAAATTTGCTAGTAAATTTTGAGTGTACTGACTGCTGGGCTGTGTGTCTATAGGACCTTCCCAACAACATGATCCACCAGGTAGCCATCAAGTCGTTGCCGCAAGAGTGGCTGTGGTGCGAGACGTGGTGTGATGACGATTCCAAGCGCAAGGCTAAGACAATCGACTTGGTGAGTCCACACTGCTGATTTAAACACGGGAAGAGCAAATACAGTCAATGAAGTTGCTGTATTACAGCCACTTTCAAGACTCGTTAGTACTAATTGTGCTATTGTGTAAGAGAACAAACATCAACAAATCAATCAATAACATCAAATTATAACTAAATGCCTGGAGGTAATAAAATATTACCTTGCATTTTAGTTAAACCTCAAAATGCTTTAAAATTACAAAAATTGAAATGTGTTATTATATGTACCCATTACAACTAATGTAGCAAATATATGCATATGACAATAAGTATCCATCTGACTTTCACTACCAAACCTCTTTGTAAGCTGATGTTGCTAATAATTAATAATTGCTATGAGGATTTTATTCGGGGGTCCATCAACCACTTATAACATGTTGTTGCTTGCAGTGCAATAACCCATTGACAAAGGAGGCCAAGCTTACGGCTGCAGTGAGGATCCTGTCAGAGTGGTCAGACTATGATAATGAAATCAAGCAAGTGCAGGAGAGGATCAACTCTGAGCACCATCACCAGCAGCAGCAACGGCGGGACGAGGAGAAGAGCAAAGGTGAGCACTTTTGCATTGTTGATACAAAAACAACTTCTCAAGATCAAGAGAAAAGATGTTAAATAAAGGGTTTGTTTTTTTAAAATGAAGAATCGGCGCCTAAACAACTGTTTAGACTTGATTTTTTTTATTTTAAGGTTGTTACAGATTCAACCTCCCCGCCTTCTTTTCTCCCAATGAATCCACCCAAGTAGCCTGTTTTGGTCTATCTACTCCCTGCAATGCAGACTGAACTATTATTTTTTTACACTACAATAATTTTACCATTATTTTCAAATGGTATTTTATTTATCATATTAGCACATACATTGCAACAGTTAAAACAGAGTTAAAAAGGGATTTGAATACTATCTAAATATACTGTACTGTATTTACTAATTAACTATTTCCTTCTTCTTTTTCCAGATTCAGACCCTACAATACCTCATACAGAACTGTGACACCATTCATCTTCATTCATCATTTTAAATTGCTAATAAATTTGTCCTATAAATCTTCTTGTTTTATTTTCTATGAAAATAAGTTGAAATACTTTATTAATACTTACTTATGCCTGTCATCACTCTAGATCTCATAAAAAAGGTTTAATAAGACATGCAGCTGACTTAAAAAGTATGCCATCAATGTACATAGCATATAAAGTTAGGGTGACCAGACGTACCGTTTTAGAGTACCATGTCCCGGTGTCCCCAAAGAGGCTCTCGGGATGCCTAAATGTACCGCTTTCGGACAAAATTAAAAAAGGGACATTTTTTAAAAATTTTATCATTAAAAAAAGAAAAAATTCATAGGTATATGTGGCATGTGGTTGTGAATATTTACGAAAATTTACGGACGCAAATGATTTTGCAACACTCCATGCCCCTTTTTCTCGATCGCATTCGCAAAACAGCATATATATTTCTTCCAAAATTGCGGAATAGATATTATATATTTTGTATATACGCGCAAGTATGCATATACTACGTGAAATGAAGTCACTACTTTTCGATTAAATTTTGAATAAAAAATAAGTAAAAAACACAAAAATATCATCATGTCTTGATATTGATGATATTCACTTGATGGAAATTTCCAATAAAATATAAAATTAAAAAAATCATTCTTATGCATTGTGTCGTGGCTTAGACAAAAATTTCTATGTCGTTCTCTTTTTTTTTTTTTTTTTTTTTTTTTTTTTTTTCACAATAATCGTGCATGGATATTACTTAAAAATAAATGGAAAATAATATGAGGGAGAAACGCCACAAATATTATTCATACAATCAAGTAATTTTAGCTGTTATTAATTTTAAGTCCAATTTGAATGCTATAAATTAAATCAATTTAACTTCTTCAGCTATTTCACTCTAACAAGAGTTCACACTATGTATAATTTATCTCGTGACATTATATTAAGTTTTATTTATTTATAAACAAATATATAATGCATTATTTAAGTAACACGTCGTACATTTAGAAATATTGTGAATGGGGACGGAAAATTTGATAACGAAATTTAAAAAAAAAAATAATAATAATAATTCAAAATATTTAAATATATTTTTTTATTGGAAAAGTTAGTATCCTTCGAAAGTTATGCTTTTTGAGTATACATTTCTTTTATTGCTTTTGTTTCTTTTTATTTTACATGCAACTTTACAACATAATAGGATTGTGGCCAAGAAAAAAGGTTAATTTTATATTTTAGGAAATCAACTCACTGGCACAGTTTTCTTGCATGGTGACTATAATAAATCTCTTTTTTCTAATTCTATGAATATATATATATATATATATATATATATATATATATATATATATATATATATATATATATATATATATATATATATATATAAAAATGCAATTATTTATATTATTTAAAGTAGAGTGAGCGATTGCATTATTTATTATTTTATTTCCTTAAAATATTTTAACCTGCCCTGCTTTATTGAGAACTAAAAACCAAAAAATTTCATCTCAAACAGCTTCATCGCAAAAAAATCCCAAGTTCAATTTCCTGAGCCCTTAAACATGCAGCCTTATGGAAGAGAAAACAGCGTTTTACTCAAACTTCGTCTGAACTACGGTTATACCAATTAAAAAATACGTATATTATAATCTATGACGAAAATTCTTTAATGGATTTTCAAATAAAATAAATTTTTTCGGAAAAAAACGGCTTCATAAAAAAAAAAAAAAAAAAAAAAAACAATTCATTTGAATATCTATTAAGAAAAAAAAAAGTAAAAAAGGGGGCGTGGCACCCAAAAAAATCGAGCCTCCGGCGGGGATTTTGGCCCTTCAGGCCTCTATCTTGGGGGCATGTACCGTTTTGGACATCAAGATATCTGGTCACCCTATATAAAGTATACATACAATATTTTGTAAAAAAATGAGGTAAAACTTAAAATAGACCGAAAACAGAAATGACGCCGTTGTGTTCCATTTCGCCATGTTAAAGTAGTCAACTTGAAAAATTCATAACTCAAAAACTAGATCGAATTTGTATACTTGATATTTTAGCTACTGATAGGGTGTGTAGAGGAGAACATTTTAAATTTTTTTCAGAATTTTTGTGTGAGGGATTTTTTTTAACATTGGTGGCGTTACCTTACCCTTAAATTTTCTCAAATTATAGTCAAATAATTATCATTTTTAAAGCGTTCTCAATTTCTTACATTTATTTCAGTCATTCAAATCCCTTACTCGGACAAATAGTAAAAAAAAACAGCATGCAATCAAGTTGGGAATGACAGGTTGGATAATAAATTAATATATCACATTTTTAAGACTATGCATATTAAGGGATACAGGAAATCAGCCGAAAAGGAAATAAACCGAAAGGGAAATAAACCGAAAAGAAATAAACCGAAGAGGAAATGAACCGAAATTTAAAACGTCGTGGAGGGGGTTAGCTCCGCCTCAAAGAAAAGGCGCAGCTCAAAAAAATGCTATTGGCAACATCGCACACCTATTTCGGTTCATTTCCTCTTCGATACATTTCTTCTGAATTCATTTCCTTTTCCATTTTCAATTTTTAACATTCGATTTAATTATTTTTTTAAAGAGAATATTGACACATAATATATGTGTCTATTTATTTTATCATTTTATTTTTTCGGTCCATTTCCTTCCCTTTTCCTATATCTTCATTTTTGTAAAATTCTATACATGTGCACATATTACATATGTATTAACAATTTTACTGAAGACTCGTAACTTATTTGAACTAAAATTTAGAATTCGGTATATTTTTCTATTCTTTTCGTCAGTAAATTTAGATTAATTTCTTTTTCCATTCTTTCTTTTTCAATTAACTTCATCTCATAAGTTCATTTTATTTATTTATTTCACATGTTATCATATTTATAATAGTTGGCGACTGACCCACGAGAAAATAAATGCGAATAAATTGTGAATACGAGTGAAAAATTCACACATTTTCCCACATGTTGAAGCCGATTGACGACTCTCTCATGCAGATTGATGCGTCATTCACGCATTTTAACAAATTTTTAATAATTTAACAAAATAAGTGTATTTCAAGCAATTTCGCCCATCCATATTGACATATACTGATTAATATTCACATAGTTGACTAGAGCAACTCCACGCATTTTCACATAAATTGACGTATTTTTAATTTAGTATCAACTTCACCTCTATTGATGCAAATTGAGTTGATTCCACTCGCCCATTTTCATGAATTTTCACGCAGTTTCATCCAATTATGATCCAACATTTTTTATAAAGTCAGTTCATGTATACTGACGCACTTTCAGCCAGTTTGATGCAAAGTACGTTCACTCACTTTGAAACTTTTTCATGCACATTCACCCATTTGTCAACCAATTTTTTTCATAAAGTCCCCTCATGCAAATTGACACATTTTGACATATTTTGACGCATTTTCACCAATTTGCTGACCATTTTTTTTCAGAAAGTCCCCTCATGCAAATTGGCACATTTTGACATATTTTGACGCATTTTCACCAATTTGCTGACCATTTTTTTTCATAAAGTCCCCTCATGCAAATTGACACATTTTGACATATTTTGACGCATTTTCACCAATTTGCTGACCATTATTTTTCATAAAGTCCCCTCATGCAAATTGGCACATTTTGACATATTTTGACGCATTTTCACCAATTTGTTGACCATTTTTTTTATAAAGTCCCCTCATGCAAATTGACACATTTTCACACATTTTCACGCATTTTTACACATTTTCACGCACTTTGAACTATTTGTTCGACAATTTTTTTTAACAACATCCTTTAGTGCATATTAATGTATTTTAACATATTTTCAGCATCTCTCAGTAGGAAATTTGACGTCCCATGACCAGCAATAAGTGACGTCATGGAACAAGGCGTGAAAAAATTTTATTCATGTGAGGGGACTTAGGAAAAAAATTAGTCGACAAATGGTCGAAGTGCGTAAAAATGTGTGAAAATGCGTGAAAATACATTAGTGGTCTTTATTAAAAAAAAAGGGTCAACAAATGGGTGAAAGTGCGTGAAAAAGTGTGAAAAAGCGTGGATATGCATGAAGGGACTTAATGAAAAATGTTGGTCGACAAATGGGTGAAAGTGCGTGGAAAAGTGTGAAAATGCGTGAATATGCATGAGGGGACTTCATGAAAAAAATGTTCTACAAATCTGGTCACATGACCGGAAGTCATGTGACTTGGCGGTTGGTAGTAACACAAGATGGCTGACGCAGAGAGGTTATAGAAAGCTCCTCGTGTGTGTATGGTGATTTATGAGGTGTTTAAGTGAAGTTTTACTTATTCCTGAACATTAAATAGTTAATTACAATGAAGTTAGGTTACCATTCGTTTGTCCAGTGTTAATATTTGCCATTTTTTCGCACTTTTTATGATGTAAAAAGAGAAAATTTAATGTTGCATTTTTGCCGGTCGAGTTTTCAAAATGTCAGATTTAAAATTGGAGTCGCATAAAATATCGAAGATTAAGCCACGACGAGAAGTTCTATCAGATAAGTAAAAACAGTTCTTATTAATTTATTTAATTATGACGAAGTATAAAAATAATTCCTTTAATAGTTAAATTATTCAAAGGAATCATTAATTATAAAAAGTAGTGAAAACCTTATGTACTGCTATATATAGTCAGCCTAGTAAGTTTTTTTTTTATAAAAGCCTCTCATTTTATACTAGCTGTATATCTGTATACCGGCCTATATTTCTGTTTGTAAAAATTATTGTTTTTATTTTGCTTTCGATGTTTGACAAATGAGAACAATCTTTATTACTGTACGTAAAAATTTGCGCGCGTTTCTTTGTGGATTTTTCGTACATTTCAGGTATCCATGGGGACTGAGGCCATGGGACTGCATTCACTTCCAATGGTTTGGTGAGCTAGCCTGCGACGAAAAATGCATGAGACCATGTGTAAAAATTTGGTAAATAATGGTGTGAAAATTCGTGGGAATGAATGAATTTTGCATGTATAGACTTTGTGAAAAAATTACTTGTTAAATGTATGAAATTTCGTGAAAAGGTTTGAAAAATATTAAATTTGAATGACTGGAATTTGTAAAATAATATGGTTGATAAAAGCGTGAAAGTTCATGAAAAAGCGTCAAAATGAGTGAATTTGAAGGACTGAACTTTGTAAAAAATAATGGTTGATAAAAGTGTGAAAGTTCATGAAAAAGCGTCAAAATGAGTGAATTTGAATGACTGGACATTGTAAAAAATTATGGTTGATAAAAGCGTGAAAGTTCGTGAAAAAGCGTCAAAATGAGTGAATTTGAATGACTGGACTTTGTAAAAAAATTATGGTTGATAAAAGCGTGAAAGTTCCTGAAAAAGCGTCAAAATGAGTGAATTTGAATGAATGGACTTAAGGAAAAAAATTAATCAATGAAAGTGTGAAAGTTCACGAAAAGGCGTCAAAATGTGCGAGCCAGTATACCTGAAAGTGTGTGAATTCGAGCGAAGTATTTTGGTGGCAGGCATTTACGTTAATATTTGTTAATATTAATCAAATTACATGAAAATGTGCCAATATATTATATCAAATTCACTCGCGCATATTGACTCAGAAAAAGGGCGAAATTTAGGTGAATTGGAGTCAATATGCGCGAGCCAATATACCTGAAAGTGCATGAAGTCAAGCGAAGTATTTCGGCAGGCATTTACGTCAATACTAATCAAAATACGTGAAAATGCGTCAATATAAAGTACCAAACATCGCCAAAGTGCATCAATACACGTTAATTCACTTGCGCATATTGACTCTAAAAAGGGGCGAAATTTAGGTGAATTGGAGTCAATATGCGCGAGCCAATATACCTGAAAGTGCGTGAAGTCGAGCGAAGTATTTCGGCAGGCATTCACGTCAATACTCGTCAATATTCATCAATATACGTGAAAATGCGTCAATATAAAGTACCAAACATCGCCAAAGTGCATCAATACACGTTAATTCGCTCGCGCATATTGACTCCAAAAAGGGGCGAAATTTAGGTTAATTGGAGTCAATATGTGCGAGTGAATTTGTTGTGAGCTTTCACTCTTATTTTCTCGTGGGGAGGACATAATATAGACTTGATTGCTGCTTATTTTTAAATGAGACTCGGGAAGAGAGATACAGTTAGTCGCTACCTGCTCGCAGCAGAAAGAGGGGAGGGAGAAAGAGAATATTGGGCAAGATCGTTTTTGAAAATATAGGAACAATTGAGTGGAAAAAAATACACTTATAGTTTTTTGGTGGCGAGTTTTTTTCTAAGAGTTCTACCGTGTACTGTTCCATATTCTTACAGTACTTAAACCTGATTTATTTTGTTTATTGCAGTTAAGGGTAAGATAACACGAACAATCGATTGTTGAAGTCCCATTTGATTTACATGTAAACCTTATAGCAACTTCATAATGATTCTGAATTTTTTTTGAGAGACAGTTTTTAGCACCAAAAAAATGTGGAAAAAATTTCAAAACAATCGGACGATTTAATTTTTTTAAATTAATTTCTTAGTTTAGGTCTCCATGCATGGGAAAGCCCTATACTGAAAATTTAAAAAATTAATTTAAAAAAATTGAATCGTCCGATTGTTTTGAAATTTTTTACACATTTTTTTGGTGCTAAACTGTCTCTCAAAAAAAAAATTCAGAATTATTATGAGGTTGCTAAGGTTTACATGTTAATCAAATGGGACTACAACAATCGATTGTTCGTGTTATCTTACCCTTAAGTAAAAACCAAAGTCTAGTATATAGCTTTTGGTAAAACCACTTAACACAAAATTCACTTTGTTTATTATATGCCAGCACAATATAATTATTTGCATTCTGGCGCACCTCGATCAGAGAGCTCCCTCTATTATACCAGGGGCATGACGTCAGCGTAATTCACTCTATAAGACTCGGATCATGTCTCTGTGCGTAGAAATTTTGGCTGTTTATTTATTTATTTATTTATTTATTTATTTATTTATTTATTTATCATGTGGATGTACATAATACAACATAGAGACAAAAAACTTATAAATACCTTAAAAATTAAACATGATACAATATTATACTGTATACTGTATTAATACTGTATTAATGCACTGTATTAATGCACTTAGGGCATACTTGACCAAAATGTGTCAATTGCTCCGAAATATCAACCAATCAATCAACGTAATATTTATTTTTAAAAATGATCTATAAATATAATAATTTTCTTACCCTAAACCCTTATTAACCAACACTAAAATAAACATAAATAAAATAATTTAATTAATCTAAAATATAAGATGATTGTAAAACAGTACCTATACTCTATAAGGCTTCCGGCCTTGGTATAGGACTGTATTGTTGTTTTTTATCAATAAAAATATTTAAAATAAATTACACTATAGCGTTCCTACTATATTAACATTCCATTGTAAAGGCACAATACATTTTTCTGTGAGGAATGTTACATAAAATAGCACACGAAACAGACCTGATAACTATTACAATGCTAATCTGTTAATACAAACTTTATGTCGGGTACCTTTCTACTGCAAAATAGCACTTTAAAAAAAATAATAATAATAAGTTGCTTTAAAAAATTAGTAAGTGCATATTTGCCTATTATATATACTCAAACTATTATAATGTTATACAGAATGTGTATTATTAAAATGTTGAACTAATAAGGAATAAAATTGCAATATATTTAATTAAAATATCATGTTCTGCACTGACTGATCCCCTCAGATTACTTTTTAAAATTCAAACGAGGAGGCCTAGCATCTAATAAAGGTTAACAATTTCTTCATTATTCGTCTTCATAATATCTGTATTGTTTTTTTCATTTACTGTATAAGAAGTAAAAGCTGTATCCTCTCGTCCAAATAAAATTGCGAAAAAAAAAAGTCATGTTTCAACTCTGTGATACAAAACGAATCAGCTGTAATTAATATTATAATGATAAAATAAAAAGTAACAATATTTACTCTTACACGTGTAACACTTTATAAAGGTGGAGTCACATGGCGATTTTTACCATGCGACGCGACGCGAATAACGCGCACTTGCTGTAACATCCATTGGCGGCCATATTGGGCGATTAAAAGAAAAAGAGCATCGTAATTAACGCGATTACCTGCGAATTCGCCGCCGCATAGGATTTCGCAGCTTTTAAGTTAAAATCGCGCCGCGTCGCCGTTGCCGCCATCTGAATCCACCTTAACAATTTTAAATTTTTATTTCAGCATATTGAAAGCCAGTAAATCATGCAAACTCTCCAGTACACAAGTGTATTAACCATAACTTAACTTTAACCATACAAACAGAACTTTACATTGCAATAGTATAGATTCGAGAAAATAAGCGATTGCGAGTGTTCCGCAGAATTGAGAAATATTCTAAGTTTAAAAATACGAGTTTGAAAAAATCGCGCGTTCTCCCTACCTCAATCGCCTCGCGCGAAGACGGCGATGACGGATTTATTAATTAAAATTAATGTAATGATGCACCACTAAAATAAACTGCACCAACCCACGGCATCACCATGCAATGATTGGGATGCAATTCACATTTATATTGTGTATTTAAAGGTTTGAGGTAACTGGAAAACCGTCAAGCTGGCCACCTCATTTGATTTGATTTTAATTATTTTATAGTCAAATTAACAGCACCGCTGATGAATTCAACGGCACCACCTCAGTTGTACACCATGATCCATTGTTCTAATATAAAGTATTTTTTCCATTTTGACCGTATTGTAAGGCGTCTTAAAATGTGGACAGAAAATCAGCTGTTCGGGTATTTTTTAAAATAGGCAACCTGCATTGCAGACAAATTTTTTAACTTCACACTTTACGTTTCTAGCATCCATGTGCTCGACGTTGCTTGAACAGTTCAATGCCAGCATATCATCAAAGAATTAATATCTACGTAGATATTAATTCTTTGATATCATGCTAACCACTCGACGTCGCCTCGGAAAATTTCCACTTGCAGCCATATTAATCATCATGTCTCATAAGAATAACATAGGGCATGGTGATTAACATGTCTGCAAAGGGAAATGTTGCAAGTTGATGAGTGTATACATTATTGGGGTTAAAGTGATCGGAATAGTCTTTCAACTTTTATAACCACTATATATTCATACATTTAGATTTTTTTTAATTCAATTGAAAAGGAAATGAATCGAAAATGAAATGAGCCGAAAAGGAAATGAACCGAATTGGAAATGGCGAGACGAAGAGGAAATGAACTGAAGAGGAAATAAACCGAATCGGAAATGAACCGAAAAGGAAATGAACCGAAAGGGAAATCAACCGAAGGGGAAATAAACCGAAAAGGAAATAAACCGAAGAGGAAATAAACCGAAGAGGAAATAAACCGAAAAGTAAATAAACCGAAGAGGAAATGAACCGAAAGGGAAATCAACCGAAGGGGAAATAAACCGAAAAGGAAATAAACCGAAGAGGAAATAAACCGAAAAGGAAATAAACCGAAGAGGAAATGAACCGAAAAGGAAATAAACCGAAAAGTGTACAGTGTTGCCAGATTTTACAATACCTCCCACCACTTTGTTAAACGGAGGCGTGGCGAGGGCGTGGCCAAGTAAAAATTTCGGTTTATTTCCTCTTCGGTTCATTTCTTTTCGGTTCATTTCCTCTTCGGTTTATTTCCTTTTCGGTTTATTTCCCCTTCGGTTTATTTCCCTTTCGGTTCATTTACCCTGTCCCCATATTAAAATATTTTTATAAATACTTTATTTCTAAAAATATACTCTTGACACATTTCAAAACTTTCGTGGCGTAATATGTAATAACAAAATTACACCATAATATATAATAACATAAAATATTACACAAAGTTAAATAATGCGCATGCAGACCTTTTTTTCTAATCTTAAAAAAATACAGACCAATTAATTATAATATTAAAATTCTGAATAATATATATTTAGAAAATAAGATTATTTACACAAATGTATGTTCCATAATAGTTAAAACAAGACAAGATGAGAAAAAAGTGAGATATTTTCAAAAGATAATGCACATACATATATATACATGAAAATAATAGAAAAAAAAAATTTATTTTGATTTGTGTAACTTAATTAATACTGTCCAAAAAACTGTTTTGTTTAATTTTCTTTCTTTCTTTTATTTATTTATTTATTTTTTTTTCTACATTGCATGGATTCAATGCACAAATAACACACCAAAATAATCTATATATTCACATGATACAACTATAATAGATAGGCCCATCAGCCCTACGAATTTGGACTGATCTGCGCATTTTGGCCAAAAACACCCAAGGTGACGTCACTTAGTGAGCTCAAAACAGCTGTTTTGCTGCACGAGGGGCCCCTACCGGAGCAGAGTTTTTGTTCAACATTAGCGAGAACGTTGCTTTTTATCTCATCTCAAATTTGATATTTATTTGCAATACTGCAAGCCAAACCGGTTGCAGTAACGTATTAAAAGAATTTTTAAACACTGCAATTCGCAAGCAATCTGGGGTAGAAGTTCGTATCTTTGTTCATAAAGCATACAAAGTTGCTATTGGCTGTGCGCAGATTAGTCACCTAGCGTTTGCGCAGCTTCATTTAGATTCAAGCTTTTTTATCATGCACACTTTGCAGAGCCATGCGCAGTAGACTGCTAACATTTAAAACTCGTTTCTGCGCAGCTTTTCTAAGCCATGGCTATTAATTTACGGAAAACTCTATAATAGAGCAGAAAAAATTAAACGTATGCACCGTGCGCATGGGACGGCCCTGATATATTCACAACCTTCTCGTCTCCACAACCTTGCATGTGCAGGCACAAATCCAGAAAAAAAAAATGGGGTACTGTAAATTTTTAGGAGAGACTAATATAAATGCCATGGGCCAAAAAAATCGATAAGTCTATTAATAACGTTTAAATAAAAATATGATTGGGGACATGGATACATGTCCCCAATCATATTTTTCAGGGGGATCGAGCAGGGGCTTCAACTTCTCCCTCGCCCCGCAAAAAACGCCTCCTTTTTTTGTGAGTATAATACAAGAGCGTACAAGAGCGAGAATATACATATATAATATATGATTGAAATTAAAGTAAGTTTTTCAAGTTACGGAACATTGGCGGTATTTTATAATTATTTTAAACCCAACCGTGTTTACCCGCCAAGGTGAAGAAAGAAAATTTAAAAGCGTTTAAAAGTCCCACCTCGGCTAGACTTTTCAATTTTCTGACAATGAAGTATTGACCTCAATTTTTTTTTTTTGCAGAAATGGATAGAGGGTGCAAAGTTATGCTACCCTGATTTTTTTCAGATTTTTTAGAGCCCGGGAACTATTTTTAAAAAATTATTGAAAGTTCTTTTTGTGACGTCAGGAGACGCCGCTCTTTAAGAAAAAGATAGCTAGGTCTTGACGCCGCGTGACGTCACAAATAGGACTTTCAATAATTTTTTAAAAATACTTCCCGGGCTCTAAAAAATCGGAAAAAAATCAGGGTAGCATAACTTTCCCCCCCCCCCCTATCCATTTCTGCAATAAAAAAAATTGAGGACAATACTCCATTTTCGCAATTTTCTTTCTTACCTTGGCGGGTAAACACGGTTGGGTTTAAAATAATATATATATATTATATATCAAGGATAATATATAGAAGGATTCCCAAGAAGGGTTCCAAACTGGAGATAAGAGTGTTAACCGATACTATCAGCTCTCGCGGTAGATTTTGGAAACAGAGAGGCTGACAAGCGCGCCATCTCTAGGTGATAAAAGAACTGAACGTAACATCGTAAAACAATGTTAACTCCGGGTTGCGAGATCCGAAGTTCGATGGACGATTTACATTATTTTTTATTGCTAGACAACAGCTCAAATCACCGCGAAATGAAAAATATTCTCACATACCTTATTAAATTTCCAGTCTTCTACATGTGTTCTGGATACTCCAAGGCACAAATTTCACTGCCAAATAATTTACCGAAATAGCTTGTGTATTTGCAGGATTGCACCTATATGCATCACCCACTTATCTATGCTGTATTTAATTTCTGGCGTGATCTAAAAGGACAAAAAGCTCCTCATCGTTAATGGTAATTAAGATTGAAGCTAAAACAAAAAAAAATTGCACAATCAAGCCAATTTATTGAGCAAATGGAAGGTAATTAATTGACGTACGTGTTCACGAGAACTTCACAACATAAACATGTGAGCGGAAGGCTGGCGGCAGCGAGCGAGCACTGCGAGCAGCCGGAGCAGCTAGCGCAGCAGAAGAGGGGAGGTCGGGGGAGGTAGAGGAGGGAGAGAGACGGGAAATGTTCTACAGCTGATATTTTGTAACATTTATCAAATTTTATTTGCGTATTCTTAACTGCAGCATAACAAAATAACCCTTATAGACAAGCTCTGTTGAATTTGTTTGAATATTAACAAAGTTCAATGACTTTATGTGTTTGTATTAAATTTGAAGTCTTGTAAATATTTATGTAATTATAGTAATAAAATTAAAACCATTTTTCATTGAAACAAATTTTTTTACTACATCGATCATGATCCCGCTCGTTAATTCATTTTGATGCCTTTCATAAAATCGATCGAAGTAATTAAGATGCACACTATATTAAGGTCGATTTTCCTACCGGTTGCCATGATAAACTAGCTTAACTAGCATTATATAATATATTATGGTGAATGGAATTTTTAAAGTCTTTTATTCAATTCAAGTTATTTTTCATTTCATACACAAGCTATTTCGGTAAATTATTTGGCAGTGAAATTTGTGCCTTGGAGTATCCAGAACACATGTAGAAGACTGGAAATTTAATAAGGTATGTGAGAATATTTTTCATTTCGCGGTGATTTGAGCTGTTGTCTAGCAATAAAAAATAATGTAAATCGTTCATCGAACTTCGGATCTCGCAACCCGGAGTTAACATTGTTTTACGATGTTACGTTCAGTCCTTTTATCACCTAGAGATGGCGCGCTTGTCAGCCTCTCTGTTTCCAAAATCTACCGCGAGAGCTGATAGTATCGGTTAACACTCTTATCTCCCTTCATAACATGGCGGATTCCAATAGAGTGCGCTCCTGTCTATTTTCTCCATGATATATATATATATATCATTGAGCTCTATACAAGGCTAGAGGGCTAATCAGGTGTTTTAGGCGCGCACGGCGTCTGGGAGGAAAGTGGGTGGTGGTCGGTGCTATCGAATGCCTGGTTGACCAACCTAAGAAAGTTTCCTTATAAAATAAATATTAAAAGTTACACTGCAGTTGGCAATTCTGAGGAGAATACGTTGGAATGTGTGACGAAAGCGCAATCTCCCACCCACTTCCTCCCGCCGGACCGTGCGCACAGTTTAACATTGAGAAGTATAGGGCATTATCCCTCTAGCCTTGTATAGAGCTCAATGATATATATATATATATATATATATATATATATATATTAACTAAGAATTTGTATGAACTATTGTATTCTTTATAATCGGATTACCTAACCTGTAGTCTGTTTTCTGAATAAATATATAATAAATAAATAAATATTATATGAATTAACTACTATATCACAAATTTTAATATATCTATTAATTAGCAATAATTACAGCGGAACAGCGCGCGGTTAGGTGCAAGAATGCATGGGCTTGCCGCAATAAAGATATTGTCTATTCTATTATAATGGAATATACGTGATTCAGCAAGCTTTAAGGGTACAATTAAGGTAAACACGCCCAATGTTAAAAAAAATCCCACACACATGAAAATCATGAAAAAAAAATAAAATGTTTTCTTCTGCATATTACCTATTACTATCAGTAGCTAAAATATCAGGTTAGCTATAGTTTTTATCAAGTTTTGAATTTTTTAAGTTGACTAATTTATCATGGAAGTTCCATATTTCTCCATGCATATGTTAAAGTAGTCAACTTTAAAAATTTATAACTTAAAAACTAGCACGAATTTATATACCTGATATTTTAGCTACTGCATGATGGCTAGAGAGGATGCAGTAGAGGAGAACATTTTAAATTTTTTTCATAATTTTCATGTGTGGGATTTTTTTTTTTCATTTGGACGTGTTACCTTATTCTCATTAAAACAGGGTAATTAAGGTGATACGCGCCTAATGTTAAAAAAAAATCCTTGCATGAAAATTATGAAACATATATATTATCTTAAAATATTCTCCTCTACATTCTACATCCCCTATCAGTATAAGCTAAAATATCGATCAGCTCGAATCTAGTATACTGCAATGTACAAATTCCATCTAGTTTTCGAGTTATGAATTTTTAAAGTTGACTTATTTAAATTAAATTAACATATGGCTAATGTAACATGGAGAAATGGAACTTCCATATACAATATATTATGTTAAATTAGTCAAATTTAAAAATTAATAACTTGAAAACTAGATCGAATTTATATGCCTGATATTTTAGCTATACTTGAAAGACTCATATATTTTGTAGCTACTTGAATAGTGGATAGAGGAGAACAATTTAAGATAATTATGTTTCATAATTTTCATGTGTGGAAATTTTTTAACATTGTATTGGGCGTGTTCCCTTACCCTTAAGAAGCGCTCGATTTTCATAGCAGGTAACGTAGGTAAAAGCTGTTAAAAAAATTAGCGCTTAATTCTTAAATCGTTCCTATTATTAACACTTTGCTGATTCGCTCCCATATAATATATTATATATATAATTAAGTGCCGCTTTTGTATAATATATTTATATGCATGGTAATGCAACTGTTAAATTGGAACCATTAATTTTTTACAGATATAAGCACAGTTACCTATCCATGCAATATTAATTACTAAGCAAGGAGCAGGTGTGGAGAGTAACAAAAGGCTGCAAATAAGCAAATATATGAAATAACTATAAGGACACTACGATTTTTAGGTATAATTGTCGAATTTGTCGAGCTATAATATATATATATATATATATATATATATACATATTAAATAATATTATGTTTTTATAATAAGCATTCATTCACCCGCTAAAAAGTTTTAATGTTTTATTTATTTTTTTAATGTTTTAATGAAAATATATGTGTTAATTGCAGAAGAAGGTCGATCGAGACAAAACTATTAATTCAGTCATTTAATTAACATAAAAAAAAACACTTCAAATACAACTTTTATATTTATTGTCCTTTAATAATGTTTTATTCACTAGTGTTCTTCGCATTTCTATATATTACATATTTTTAGGAGCTTAATTATTCGTTGCTGGAATGTAAGAAGGTCGATTTTGTTTGGTATAATATACATAAGAAATATGAATATAATATAATATATGTAGTGCTTAATTAATCAATAATTATATACATTTTGTTTTTACACATTATATATATATATATATATATATATATATATATATATATATATATATATATATATATATATATATATATATATATATATATATATATATATATATATATATATATGTATATATATATTATATATAACTTAATTAATGTGCTTATTTTGCATAAAATATATAAATATACTGAGTTTTGCGTTTTACAAAAGTTAATACCGAATTTTTATAACACTAAATGGAACGCGTGCTGAAGAAATTGCATAACTTACAGGAGTTTCTATTCCACATAATTTTTCACTTTGCAGCCTGTTTCCAGGCCGTGTCTAACACAAAACTCGTCACAGTGTCCTAGAGACAGTGGCTTGCGAGCACAGTGCGGCGGCACGTCTTGCACTTGACGTAGCAGCACCAGTGGTACTTGCAGTGGCACCGCTCCAGCCGTTCTTCGCGCCTCGTTACATGACCCCTGCCACAGCACATGCTGGAGCACGCTTCGAATCCATGGCTAGCCTCCTCGCTGGAGTTACACGACCTGCACAATCAGTCAAAATAATTATGTTAATAAAATAAATACATATATTACAAAATTTAAATTAATAAAATTATTATTTCGCACGTTAAAAAAAATTTGAAAGTTGCTTGATGCAGTTATCATTCTAGAAACTTTAAATAAATTCTTTTAACACTAATATAATATAATATAATATAATATAATATAATATAATATAATATAATATAATATAATATGATATAATATTATAATTATATTATATAATATATGTATTATATATATATATATATATATATATATATATATATATATATATATATATATATATATATATATATATATATATAATACGTATTACAATAATTTAAATTGAGCCGCAATCGGGAGTATGATTCTTTATAAACCTTGCAAACGTTGCAAAAGTTATAATGATTAGTGTTAAAAGAATTTATTTAAAGTTTCTAGAATGATAATTAACTGCATCAAGCAACTTTCAAATATATATATGTTTTTTTTCTAACGTGCGAAATATTCATTTTATTAATTTAAATATTGTGCATTATACAATTTGGTCAAGGCATCTGCATCATTAATTATTTATATTTTTTTACATGAAAGTTTACAAGGTTTTATAAAACTTTAATATTTATAACTACAGAAGTTATACGTATTTATATTAACACTGAAAAGTTTTATATTTAATATTTAAATTAAAAAAAATAAATAACAAGATGAAAGTGAAATTAATTTTCATTCCCTTCAGCAATGTCCAACATCAAGATTTGAGATAATATATATATCTACATCGATTGGGCGTGCCTTTTATAAATTTATCATGTTGCATTATTTATATAAATTATTGTATGAGACGAGCAAACTATTGAATACATAATTAATAGAAATTATGTCATTATATAATTATATATAAATATAATTATTGTAAAATTATTATAAAAAGTGAAATATTTAATAGAATTTCGTATAATAACAAAAATTATATGAATTGATCGATTGATATTGTAACGTTGTAATTTCACTAATCTATTATATGCGATTTCAAACAATGATCTCTCCATTCTCCATATGGCACACTCGCTGATATACGACCTGCAATGCAGGTAATCCAAGTATGCATATATATAATATATATATATATATATATATATATATATATATATATATATATTTATATAAAATGCAGCAATAATTAAGTGTTGCATTATATTCCATGGTCAAAAATTACAAATAATATACGACAGCATAACATTCTGCTAACATTCTGATGTGAACATTATTTCTAATTTTTATTCTCAGATTCAATAAAACTTTTATAACTCATAAAGAATGTTATGCCTCCCGGCTTACATTTTTTTATGTACTATATATACACATGTGCATCATTGGATATACTCTTTTACGTAATTTAGCAAGTTTTAAGTAAAATTATATAATAAAAATTAATTTGTGTGAGCATGATTATATACAATGAAAAATATATTTTTTACTATACACATTTTCAGATTTTTTTAAATACCACATCTCATTATAGTTGGAACTCTTGAATAGTCGAGCTGAGTTAATATATAAAAAAATATATAATATAAAATATAATAAAAAAAAAAAAGAAACTGATGGCGTAGCTCTGTGATCATTCCTGCAACAACAGTCTCTGCAGAAATTCCGCGAAACAACGACTTTTTGTCTGTCCGCGCTGACAAAAATGTGAGCTACATATTTACGTAGCTCACAAGACTTGTTAGGAAATGTTGAAGCATTTTTAGGCTACCAAAGAAACTGGTATGGTCCCCTTATTGGAGAGACAGGTTTTCAACGATTCTGTATTCTCGGTGTCGACTGCTGTCTTTCTCAGCTGACAAAACTTGAGTGCTGAAAATTTATTCTGATGTGTTTACATACATAAGAAACAGGGCTTAACTGCATGGAAACGTGATTTACCACATACATTTTACACGCCCTAAGCACGTTTTTAATAAACCTTTATTTATTTAATTATTTATTTATTATTTTTTTTTTTTCATAATTTAAAAAGAAATACATTAATATACTGTATATAATCACTTAAATTGTTGAGATTTTGCGTGAGTGGGTAATTCTTAGTTTCTAAAACTTAAAGCCTGCCCTATTAAACCCACACTACAATTCTAAGAAGAAAATATAAATATATGTATATCTTCGAGGTCCTCGTAATGATAGTCATATGTGTGCTCATATGGGACATCTGAGCTACGTGTATTAATTTTATTTATATTATTTCAACATATTACAGAAATTGTAATACGTTAAGCAGCAATTGTACGGTACTCCTTCCAAAGTTGAAAACCGAGTTTACTTTAAAAATATTATATATATATTAACCTGATATAGTTGCTACGTACGTTATACAGCTCAAACTTCACTCTAAAATATAACATTAAGTTAAAAGAAAATAAATAAACAATATAATTAAAAGTCACTTAAAATACTTTTCTAATTCATATAAAATATTTGTTAAAGTTTTTAGTTATTATAAATGTCGTAAAAAATATGTGTATTATATAGAAGAAAAGTATTGCAAGAGCAAAGACTTTTTTTTACACTCAAAGCAATTTATACAGCCTGAAGGTGTGAGAAAAGTAACGAAACCTCAAGGATTCCGAAAGAGTTCTTAGTCTGTTAATAGCTGCCCATAACATGGCTTCGTGATGTATAATTACATGTTTGTGGTCATCGGGCGTTATTGTGCCCGCGGCCGGTCGGCCCATGCTCGCCCGCCGTTCTTCTTGCCCTAGCACGGAGCCGTCCTGCCGTCGCGGCACGCCTCCCAAAACCCGTACTATCCAACCAGCAGACTCGTGAATAATCATTGAACTTTTACATGTCGATCTCACAAACTGATAACAAAATTATGTGAAATTATACAGAACTGGCTTACAATTTATGCTCAATTCATTTTAATATTTCTAAAATATTTAGGCATGTGCACGTTTAATTTATGAAGAATTAATGTTCATTGTATTAATGATTCATTACTATAATAATCCAATTATAAACGCTTAAAAACTGTAGGTGTCATGATTAACATCTGACCTGGGTCAAGGTATTATATAAAGGGGAAAAAAAAAAACGAAAAAGTTGATGATATGTTTTGATAGCAAGATGGTTATAAACATAAGGATATAAATTTTATAAACGAAGACTCGTGTGCGATTGTTACAAGTCATAATTAACACGCTTGATTGGAGAGTGGGAGGCGCAAAACCCGTGTAATGTGGCATGCAGACACAACCTGTTACAACCAACAATAATTTTGATCTTTATCTACCTTAATTTATTACCTCAGAATTACTAGAGCAAAGATCGCGCGTGTATAATGTTCATACAGCAACTAAATAAAATCACGTAGTGTTCCAAAATACCAAATTATACTTTTGTTTTTTCATATATATTAAACTTTTTATCTAAGATTTGTTTGTGAACGAAATGAAAATTGATTAAATTTAATCAGTTTTTATAAGTTATATTATTATTAAATTAAATAATTGTTCAATTCAAATAAAATGCATTTCAAAAATAACAAAAAAAAAAAGTACATAAAATAGGTTGGAAGAAAACAAAAACAAAAGTATATATTAATTCGCAATTAATTTTAATTTTGACTGGTTCCGTAATACCAAATTTTAAACAGAAAAAAAAATCCAGTGTAAGTGTTATTCAGTTATGCAGTGTTATAAATAATAAATTTTCAGAATTTTTTTCTGAAAAAAAAACTTGTAATTTTTTACTTTGATCTCTCCATATATATATTTATATCAGGGGCGGCTCGTACTATAGTACTGCGGTACTGCAGCCCCCCCAGAAATTTTGGAAACAAACACACAATTAGAAACATCAAATATTCCTATAATTTTTCTGAACTTTCCAGCAAATTTTTATCAGTTCTAACATTTAAAATCATGAAATTTTTGCCGCTGCCGCGTAAATTTATTCCCTCAGCGCTGCCTAGCGGAAGGTACTGCCACTACTAGCAGTAGCCCAAAGCAGTGTTCCCACCCTCATTCTCCTCCTCTTCAACTCCCACTCAAGCCGTGTGATTTTGGAGCGATCAGGGACTGTGCGATCGGCAGTACCCGCAAGCTCATTGGTTCAACAGAACCAATGAGCTTGTGGTATTTGACATGCGGGAATAATTTGAGCAACACTTCGAAGACATTTCCTGTAATATGGTTTCATTGAGCAGATTAACAAAATTTTAATGACATTCATCAGTGAATATACTAACAAAGATTGACTAAATATATTGAAGCATCTGAGGAATGAAGACCAGCACTTTATTTTACTTTAATAAAAATATGACTGTCCCAAAAGAACCAACACTTGTCTTTTGAAAATTAAGTGGTGCATGCATGTACAGAATCGTGAGATCTCACGTTCGAATAACGATAACAACAGGTTTCTTACTAACCACACAGTTAGCGCCAGTCTAACTCGATGGCACTAAACGTCGATCGAATTAATTAAGTGAGAAATCTGGATAGCTTAATTCGTTCGTGAATCGCGACCATGTATTTTATTATAAATTATAAGTTTACCAGGAACAAGTCGATATACATGGGAGCTATTTATTAATTATTCACTACAGCATTTTATACCATTAATGTAAAAATTCAAACATAAAAATAAAACAATAAAACAAAAACAAGTTGTAAAAGTGTACGAGTATACAAAATATAAGAAAACATTAACTACTCCAGGATGAGAAAAATATATAGCTTATTTTCCCGGGTTTGCGTGTACCGGCAGTACATTATTTAGCAGCAAATATGCGATAGTAATCAAAGAAATATTGCATGGCTAAAAAAAAAATAAAACAATAATAAAAAAATTGGGATCTTTGATCTGTTATACCGCTCGAGAGGTTTCTCATATGCGCGCTCAAGCCAATTATACCGATGTGTCGTAATTATAGGGTGATCAGAACTGCATGAACATCAAATAAATCGATTATGGTATATACAATAATATATGTACAAAATTAGGCGACAACCAGAATCTAATATCAATTTTTAAAGACAAAATTTAATAAAAAAATAAGAAATGAAATTTTTATAAGAAAAAATTACATTATTAAACATTATTTCATTATTATTATTATTATTATTATTTATTTAATTGAGAAAAAAATATTCGTAATCCTGTTAAGGTAAAGATAACATGAATCAGCTGACCCAATGCTAAAAAAATCTCATTCATGAAAATTATGAAAAAAAAAAAATAATAAAATATTCTCCTCTACATTATCCCCTATCAGTAGCTAAAATATCAGGTACACAAATTCGAGCTAGTTTTCGAGTTATTAATGTTTAACGTTGACTAATGTAGCATGGAAGTTTCATTTCTCCATCTCCATGTTAAATTAGTCAACATTAAAACAACTTTAAAAATTATATAATAACTCGAAAACTAGCTTATTTTTGTATACCTGATAATTTAGCTATACTGATATAGGCGATGTAGGAGGAGAACATTTTATTATTTTTTTTTCATAATTTTCATGACTGAGATTTTGTTAGCATTAGGTCAGCTGATCCGTGTTATCTCTACCTTAACAGGATTACGATTATTTTTTTCTCAATTAAATAAATACTAATAATAATGAAATAATGTTTAATAATGCAATTTTTTCTTATAAAAATTTCATTTTTTATTTTTTTATTAAATTTTGTCTTTAAAAATTTATATTAGATTCTGGTTGTCGCCTAATTTTGTACATATTGTAAATACCATGATCGATTTATTTGATGTTCATTATATACATTGCGTAAAAATTATACCAGACATTCAGGTTTCATATTAACAATGCAGTTTGATTGACACTATTATTTAAAAAAAAGGCTTAAATCAATATTTATTTTCATATATATTTTTCTTACCACGTGAAGACTTATGAATTAAAAAAATAATTAAAAATTGGATATTATATTAAGTTTGAAACATTCAATCACGATTTCAAAAGGGCTCGCATAAGTGCAGTGCATGTCATAACAAATTATAAATAAAATGCATGCATTTTTTGTTTTTAGATAATTTCTGCTTCTTTGTTGAGAGCATTATTATATGATTTTGTCATAATTTTACCCTAAAAAAGGGGCGTGTCCTTAAAAAAATCGCGCCTGCGGCGGGCCATTGGGGGGCTCCGCCCCCCAAACCCCCCCATGGTATTCTGCTGGTCCCATGTCAGGCAGCACCCCCACGGAAAAGGGGCACGGGCCGCCCCTGATTTATATATATTATAATATATAACGCTCAAAAGAGTTAAATATAATTTTCTATTTAAATGAGAAATTTTGAAAAGAAACTCTTATCAAAAAATATTATATGTATTGTATACTATTATAAATCATAGTTCATAGAAAATGTATTTACTTTTATGAGTTTTATTTCTTATATTAGCTTGAATTTTAAGTTCTGTAGTTTCCGTGCATTCATAATTTCATATCCTGCATACAATAAAACAATATTAAATAACACATCGTGCTCTAACTCACCTACGAATAATTTTAAACAATTGTTATATCCAGTTAAACTTATATGAAGCATTAAAAAAGAAATTTTATTACTTCATTTAAAATAATTCTTGAAAGAAAAACTTTCCAAAAGAAAAAAAAAAAAAATCATTTTGTCATGAAAGAGACGGTTCAACAAGACTATGATAATAAATTTATTGTTTGATGAAATAATATTGTTTTTTATTACTTTTAAATTAATTGCTGCCTACATTAGAAGGTGGTATTGTATGGCAGTCAATGGCCCGTTGTTTTGTTTGTCTGCATGTTCAGACGGGCTATCAGGCATTGTATACGAAACTGATTAGCGCCCGAGACAGAGAATTGTTGCCGACCAACGCCGCACCCACCCGCCCGCTTTACTGCCGTGCTAAGAGCGCACACAGATTCACGCTTCTTTTATTGTTTTAAAATTTATTTTTAGATAAAAAAATCTTGGAAGATGAAAAAAATGTATTATTTCAAATTTAATGTGGCAAAACTTTCAAAAATATTTTTGAACTCTGAGCATTTACAAGATTATTCATAATTTTATATTCTATATTTCTATATGTTTTCTATACATATATAATATACTTCCCAAGACTCGTAATTTAAATATTTAATTTGAGCTGATATATTATTATATTATGTATGCATATATTATATATAATTTATTTTAAAATAAATTGATATTTTTCCGTGTAATATTATTTGTAATACTTTTGAAAATAAAATTATACAGTAGTTGCCCCTGTTACCTTGTCTAATTTGACACATTACACAAGAACTCTCACCTGCCACGCGTGCCGAGGCTGCCAAAGCGCGGGTCTGGGTTGCAGTAGTCCGGTGATTTTGCCGCGTACAGTAGATCGTCGCGGCCGTAGTGCGTGGCACCTCGTGCTCCCACTGAAGGCGGGGTGGCTAGCGCCAGGAGAGCGGGCTGCAGGTGTCGTCTGCCAGCTACCCCTCGGCGCCGCATGGCCACCTCGGTAGCGGAGGCGTAGCGGCGCTTGAGTCTTGCGGCCACGTCTTGAACACGAGGCAGAGCTCGCCAGCACGTCTTAATGTTGCACGAGCCTGAGACGCCATGACACTTGCACTGAGGAGCCAAGCTTAGCTCAACCGCCTGGTGACAGTAAAACATTCCATGAGTCGCTTCATAACTACAAGTATAAAAATAAGTTGTTAAAATAGCAATCTGCACAGTAAAATTATAGTGACCATAATCTTTAATTTTCATGTAACAATATGTTGTAATGTTGTAATCTACAACATTACAACATAACTTCATAACTTGTAATTATCAAACAAGTTGACATTGGGTATATAACCACCAAATTCTTAAAATACTTGATTTTTTTATCCAAATATGTATATAGACATATATTATATAGCTTATAGCTATATATATAATATATATAGCTTGTTTTCATGCAGCGACGGAAATTTGTAAAGGATAAGCTGATATAACTTATTGTTAGAAACTTACTGAGATGAGAGCTTTTTCTAATATCTTAAAAAAAAAGTGACATATTTTTTTTTTCAAAATATGAGCATGCAGCTAAAATTAAGTTTTTTTTTATAGTAAAACAATTGATTTTACTTAAAATTTTTTTTCATTTTATTTCAAAAATTCAATATCAGGTATATAAGCCTTGTTAATCACCTTGTCCCGTAAGAATAACACACGGCATGGTGATTAACAATTAAGGCTGCAGAAGGGAACTTTTCAGAGGCGAGGAGTGTACAGCAGTAATAATACTAATAATGTCATATTTATTCTATTTCTAGCATTAAAGTTTCCTTTTTCTTTCCGTACGTCTTATACAAGTGCTGAAGAAGTTGCCTATATTGTTAGGGGCTAACAATTTTCAGGAAAGAAAAAAGTATAAAAATAATTGCAACTTATGATTGCCGGTCTATATTTTATTTTTCAATTTTTGTTGTTCAAAAAATATATATCCTTATATGACCGTAGACCTGAGCCATCACACATTTTTATGGATATATATGCAATAAAAAATATAGTACCTGGCGTTTACTGTATATTAAAAGACTTTGCTATTTTGGTATATATGCCATGCATTCATGTATAATATAACTGAAAATTTACTTTTATTTTAGGGTTTATGACTTATTTTAATGCACCTTATTTTTCAATATAGCCCTACAATCCTTATACATTATGATGTTTTTGTTATTGAAATTTAAGGTAAAAAAATCTAGAATATTTCGTTTTCAACCTTTTATACACAAAAAAAGACTGATGAGCGGTGCGTTACAAAGTGCCAAAGAGAACTATTTACTAAATTGTACGTCATAAAACTATAGTGTTGAGCTCATAAATGTATTGTCATGCACGGTTTGACTCACCCTCCTGCCTGCTCGATTATTGTGCAAATTGACGAGGGCGAGTAAGGATCGCTTCTTGTTTACGCCACCAGGGGATTTGGTGTGGTTTCCCTTGCCCCCACGTCTGGGAGGCGGGGGCGGCAGCACGTTGTAGTAGCCCTCGTCATCCGCTTCGTCCTCGTCACCTGGCAGTTGACGTCGCCCTCGTCCCCGCTCTAGCACGTCCACGAAGCGCCTGCTCACAGCCGTACCGAATGCCACATTATCCCCGCACCCTCCCCATTTGAAATTGCCGTCCGGAGGGTCACGTGGAGTGTCTGCGCATGGACAGTCAAACAGAGAGCCCGCCGCGCAAGCCCTTGCAACAGAGTGTGCCACAGCGGCCGAGGAGAGTGCGTACACGAACGCCTGCTCACGAGTACCTGCAGCACAAAACCAGATCAGTGGTTATCATATAGCTGCACATTTATCGCATCATTTTTTTTTAGCAGATAGAATTTATATAGAAAGTCTACAATATATTTTATTTTATGAAATAGTAATTGAGAGTCAATATTTTATTACTCAATTATTATTAAATTTAAGTTATAAAAGTTATGAATAAATTTAATCCTAGAGACCTCGCATATCTTGAATATAATATAGAAATAAAATTTAATGTTGATATAAAATTCTAGTTTACTCTTAAAGTTAATTTAGGACAGTGGAACAATATAATTATAACGTAAATCGTGTTTATCTTATTAATGTCTCGTCGTTTGAAAAAAACAAAAAAAAAATATGTAATTATGTTATCAAATTTAATGTGCTAGGAGAAACCACAAGTCAACTAAAAGAGCTGCAAATTTGTTCACTTTTTTTAGTAATTAAATGAAATCTTTATTAAGTAATTATTGTTAAATTATTAAATAAAATGTTCACCAAAAGAGCTTTAGGTGTAATGAATATAATGAGCCGTATAGACGTGTATTCGTTAAAATCAATTAAATAAAGTATTGTATTTTTTATGTTTAACGATTAATCTCAGATACTTCGGAATCAAAGAATATTTCCTTGCAAACGAATCGAATGAAATAAATTTTAAAAAATCGAGAATGTTCTAAAACTTAACGCTTATGGTTTGAGCGAATTCAGTCTTGCAGTTTTCTTACAACAGCTCCATTTCCGGTTTTCGTCCATAAGGCCAATGTTAAACTTCTACCTCAGTTTTCACAAAACTGATAAGACAGATTCGCTTCAAAATTTGTATGCCACCTATTGATGATGAGTTCTAAGTTCCCTGCAAGTCTTTTGCATTCAGGCGGTACGATTGCGAGATATCAACCTACTGAGATTCATCCTTAATGAAAATATTAATATTAAATATTGAATTTTAATCGTTTTTATAATTTTTTTTAAATTAAACTTTGACATTAATTAGTATATGTCAGAGAAAAAAGACTGAAAAGCATGCATTTATAGAAAATTGGCTCCTTAACTTAGAGAATAAATGCGTAAAAAAAAAACTTTGTCTTAATATATTATCAAGTGATCGGTCATTATCGAGATAGATAATTTTTTTCCACCACAATTGCTAATAAGTAGCCTCCGCTCCAACTCGTAGTCCGATCTTACCTTGCGTGAGGTCTGGTGAGAGCTGTGGTGCGGCTGTGAGACTGGAGCAGTTCCACCGCCGGTCTGCGAACGCGGCCTGGCAGGCTGCGAGGGCCGAATGAGCCGCCTTGCTCAGTAGAGGCAGCAGCTCGGGGGTGTCGCGACACACGCGTTCCTGACGCCGTGACAGTCCGAACCGCTCCTTGAGAGCGCGCCTCCACACGCCACCACCACCAGCGGCCGCGTGCACCGCTAGCGACGTCTGGCTTGGGGACGAGCCGTTCCACAGGCCAGGGGTGGCACGGTGCAAGGCCCTGAAACACACGATTCAAGGAGTTATCACTGTCAATGAGTGCATGGGTTAAAAGGGTATAGGATCAAGAATTTATTCCTCATTCCAAATCTGCATTTCTGGTATTGTTTAAATAATTTCTTGACCCTATACCCCTTTAAGTTAAGCAAAGAAGCAACGTTCGTGGTTTTATTGAACTTGAAACATTTTTAATTAAATAACAGTAATAAAAATTAGCATACAGCTAGTGTATGAATTAAATATCCACAATATTTTCTTCTCCGTCTAATGGTGCTGAGATTCTTTTTGGCAAGGACGATTAATAAGTTATATTATGACTAATTACATCCATAGAAATTTATACTTTTATAAAATATTGAAAAAAGTTATATGTCATAATTATTTAAACAATATTTTGTTTTTAATATATAATTTTTACTCACTGACAATACAAGAGCAAAAATATATATTATTAATTAACAAGAATGGCGAGATACAGGAACAGCTTTTTTTATTACATATATAACGTTTCATACAATCATAATGCGAGAATAACAAAATTTTACGAAATTGTTACAAACTGTACAAGAAGTTTGTGATTCCTTATCATCACAAAAATGAAGGAAAGAGCTTTTGATTGTGAATGGTTCGTAATTGGAATAAAATCTTATACTCGCGCGCTATCTGTATACTTTTATCTCCCCAGAAACCATTTTCTGATATAACCGAAGTGTCCTAACATAATACATTATTTATAAATATTATGTCACATTTAGGCTAAATGTTATTTAGGACACTTGCAATGGTGAACTGTCTTTCAAGGTGAATATCATCGATTCACACTGAATCTGGAGATAATAATCTCCAAAATCGATTATTTCCAATCAACCCCAATTTCATCATAGTAAACAAAAGTATACCTGGTACCTGACCTTTCCTTCCCCCCCCCCCCCCTTCCCTGAAATTTTCTCCTATAGCTGTATGCTCTTCATGCTCTCCATTGAAGATTATAAGTATTACAAATAATGTGACAAAAGAGGAAGTTTGAGGAAGAACTCTTCAAATTTTCTCACCATGCATGCACTCTCTGCTTATGTTTGTTTTGTAACGCAGTACTAAAAACACCTGTACCCAATGAAAATTTAATAATGAAGGTTCTCTTGGATGTATATTACACACAGAAATGTTTTTGTGCATCATTACAGAGCAGTCTTTTCCTTTGTCAACAAGTATAATAGCAACATTAGCTGCAGTTTTAAGTATGTAGTTAATACAAGCCTTTCATCATTCCAATATAGATACGCATGGGAGAGAAAATTTGTAATTTTACTTCAATTCAAAAAATATTTATTTTTAAATTACTTTTGACTTTATAAATTACCGTCAGACAAATTATTATAATGCGTTGGGTTGAGGCCTTCAAAATGTTCTATAAATAGCATTAACCCACTCGTGATCTGTGAAATAATTTGTTTGTTTTTTTAATACAATATTTTAATAAAGTTATCGTGGTTATTTTTGTATGGGTATTATATTATAGATAGAAAATATAAAAAGTAACATAAATTTACAATTTATTTTTCAACTGAAGTATTCTCCTCTAAATCGAAATATTATTTGAAAAAAATTTTTTAGGCTTTTTAATTTTTCCATTGCACCTTCACCATCTATTAAATTTTGACACCTTTTGGTGCTTTGCGTGCTATCATTGCTATCCTCACAGCCTAATTATTGTTTATTGTGTACATTAATTGTTATTAATGTATTTGTGGGTGATATAATAAATAAATGCAGCCGTGCATGGTATATAGCAGAAAAAATGGCAAAACAATTTGAATATGAGAATAAGACGAGCTGGCTGCTACCCTGCTACAGAAATCAATCAATGTTTTGAAAATAATATTAAATTTAAGTGCCAAAAATGGTTTTCGTGTACTTAATTATTATAAATATAAATTATTAAATTTTTAGTTATATTTTTATAAAAATATAATTAAGAAATAATAAAACAAATCTTAAATTTTATGAATTATGTTAAATGTGTTCTATTGTAACTTTATAACCTGCATCTGATTACCATTGTATATTTAATATTAAGCAAACAAATTATTAGTTTCATTTTTGATATATATATATTTATATAATATGTGAAATCCTGAAGTCTGTGTCTATTGTTACAAGTTGCTAATATTCTAAAAACTGATCTTGTAAAACTTTTTTTTTTGTCATTTTTGCCATCTTGATAAAATTATTTAAAAACTGCGTTCCCCGTTTACGAGTTTTCCAAACTCTTGGGGTGTATTGTAAAGTCCATGTAAATTTAAGTGTCATATATAATATATGTTCTTTTCGGAATAAACAAATTAAAAAAAAAATAAATAAACGTGCTTGCATGGGCAAAATTGAAAGGTGCATGGTGAAGCGCATGACACACTTTGAAGCTATATAGCTGCATGTGATAAGGAAAAAGCATTATATGGAAAAAGGAAGCAATCGCACCTTTTTTTAAACTTAATGTTGTGTAAGCATGAGTAATATTATATTACTTTACACGTCATGCATTAAATTTAACATTTTATGAAGTTTTATAACTGAATTGTTTGTTTTTTAAATTTTAATATCTACCATAAAAATAAAAACACGAACATACAATATTTATATATATAATATAGTACAACTTATTTTTTTTTAAATAAAATATATCAACACCCATTTTTTGTTTAACTTCTTCCGATTTTGTGCTTTTAATATGAAAAGTCTATATTTATAACGCAGTCAGTTTGATTATATTTTTAATCAACTTGCATTATTATTATAGGTTGTTTTTTGGGGGTAGGCCGGCTGGTGGTGGCAATGGTTTATGATGACATAGGGTTGCACGGCGGCCTCCCTATTATATGCTGATGTGTATAATAGTAGCTGACCATCTCATCCTCGCATATTTTATTATAAGAGCGGGACGGAATGTGCTGGAGAACCTCCTCTTGATTATAGATTCCAATCTGAGATAAAAGGACTTAAACCATTGGTGTGATGTTAAAGATTTACGAGCCCTAATGTCTGTCTATCAACCTCAATTACAAGATACTTAATGATAACACATGATTTATCTTAATTACACCGCTATAAGCAAGTTTTTTTTTCTATCTCTTTCTATATACCAGACACAAAATGGCGTCGTTTGCCGAGATCTCAACAGACTTGTTCCTCGGGAGGTCCGGCCTCAATCGCCCACAACAATTTTCTCAACGTGCCTGATAATCAAGTTTTATTATAAATTAAATTTATCGCATTATTATGTTAATATTGCACCTACAATTTTATCTATATAATAAAGTTAACTGCCTATGTAAGGAAACGTTGTAATTAAATTAAATACTATTTCATTAATATTTATATAAACTCGCAAAGTTAAGTTTTTGCATAATTTCATATTTTTTAAACTATAAAAGACTGGATAAATTTGTAATTTGAAATCTTGTGTTTCTACTGGATGTGTTGAATCACAATACATACACTCTTCAAAAAATTTGGCTGAATTTTTGACATCTTATAATCAGTGGATTTTTCAGGTGTTTCGTTGCGTATTTTCAGTAGTCAGTATAAGCTATATACTGACAGTATATGCTGACTACTGAATATTGACTACGAAACACCTGAAAAATCACGATTTAAGGCGTTAAAAATATACTGATTATAAGATGTCAAAAATTGAGCAATTTTTTTGAAGAGTGTAAATAATTTTATTTTATTTATTTTTTTCCCCTTTTAATAACATTATAATATAAAACATTAAAACAAACACACTTAAAATTAATCTCTGCATGCATGTGAATATATTTATCTTTAATTTGTATCGTTCATATAAATTTTGATGAGTAAAATTGTATTAATCTCAAGCTTTCAAAGAACAAAAGTATCTTAAAAGACTAAAATTTATTGAATTTGTACCGATTTAGCTTTGCAATGTTGTTACAGATTAATTATTATTATCAATTTGCATTGTCGTATTAATATTGCAAACAATAATTAATATTATATATAATGTGTTATATAATATTAAACATTAATAAAATGAAGAAACAAAAATTTGTTTTGACTGGGGTCGCTAACACTTACATCCACCGAATGCCGACTGTGAGCTGCCAGTGGTGTAGCACCAACAATACCGTGAGGCTGACAACAATGAGTCTCCTCATTGTCGAGGTATGAGCACCGTACGTCACTCGAGGAGCAGACGTGAGCACCGACATGGTCCAACCATGCTTCACAAGCCGAGTCGTTCGACAGTCTCTTTGTCGCAGATTGAACACTCGTCACCCGGTCTTTCTACCGTCTTTACTTCGAGGAATATTCATATTTCACAAATAAGTCCATATATCCAATTGTCTTGCAATTATTTTCACACGTTTGAAAAATTCGATTTTATGGATTTATATTTCTTACGTAAATTATTTGTTTGTTTTAATCATTATTTTACTTTCATTTTTCTTGATAATAACATTAATAAATTTAATTAATTACATAATTAAAATGTGAATTACTTAAATTTAACACCAAATAATTATAAAGAAATTCTAAACATTAACAAATTAATGCACCACACTTGAAAATTTGAAACAAACAAATTCTTGTCTAAATACTGATTTTACCCCACTTAGAAAAAATCACGACAAATCTTGTTATCTGTGTATGTTTGAACACACTCTAACATATAAATGACTATTACTGCTCCATATATCTGTTCTGATAACCGTCGGGGCGAAACTTTTATGTCAAAGAGCTTACCGCCGCCCGCTCGCTTGGTGCTGCTGCCTTGCACGAGATCGACTGACGGCTCACCGGCGGCGGCGGCTGCGGAGAGCGGGAGAGGAGCCGTAGGTGAGGAGGAGGAAGGGTAGGAGGTCGAACCAGAGGTGGGCCGGGACCCAGGGTGTTCTAGGGTGCAACAATCGTTATAGATTGCTCTTCCTGACAAGAATTGCATCTGTTGACAAATTTTACTGATGCAAAGTGAGAGATTTTAAAATAAATAAATATTATTTGTTTGTCTAATAGCGGAGTAAAAAAATATGCAATTACTAAATTAAACAAATTTTCACACAAAACTTAAATTCACTTTTCTAATTTTTAATTCAGTTACATTTTTCTGTGTTGTAAATTTAATAAAATATAAAGAAATGTCAGAAACCACACTACAGAGAAGTTGCAGTAAGAAGTGTAAGACCTCGTCTGCTGTTCTTCGCTTCAACCTTTTCTTTTACTTTTTCACTTGCGGCAAGTTGAATACGGTCGCCCAAGATAGGTTGATGGAACATTTTGTTAACACGCATGAATATGAGACTAATCTTTAATGACCTCACGTTTAAGTCTATACAAAAAGCGTTAACAGTGCTTGCTTGCAGGTCTGTAATGCTTATTTTCTTGTCGCCATTGTACACTCTTGCAATGCGCAACAGGGGGACCTTTGCATGAAAACAAAGTTTAAATAGCGATACCTTTAGTTTTTCATAATTGATTTGCAGCGTCGTTCTAAAGTGTTAACGAGCTATTAATTACACAATGTAGTATCTTATATTATATAAATAATATAAATATAGGGTTATTTTAACAAACGGCACTTGTTATTTTTCGTATATCGTGTAAGTATAATATAATTAATATTATTACAAACAGACAAATAGTTTAAATAGTTAAATATACTATATTTACTATGAAATATACTGTACTTTCATTTTTAATTGTTGCAATAATCAACAAACTCGGGCTTGTTTAAAGCTATTATATATACTACTTACTCTATAATATGCTATTGGTTGATTGTGCATAATTTGAAAATTAAGAAATCGAAATGAAGAAAAAAAATTCATATGTACATATGTACATTTCAGGATTATAAATGTGGTTAAAAACTGCATATTTCAGTGATATTTTCATTTTTAGCATCGTATGTTTGTAATATATATTGAAATCTGTGTGTGCCATGAAAATCGTAATTTTCCCATAAAGTTCAATGTATAAACAAAATTTACACACACAATCAATAGCAACAATGAATTGGGTGTGCGAGTTTGTTTATTTTTTGCTATATAAAACAGGGTTTTGCAAGTGTATTACAAAAGACAAGGATTTTGTACATACAGAATCCTTGGAATTGGAATAATTGGAAATAATCAAATTTACGGTTGGGAAAATCTGTAATTTTTTTATCATAGATTTTTACTATCGAATAAAATCAATTATATAGAAACATCAGACATGCATGGATCGCAGAGGAACGCTGGAGGGGCGCTCACGCCTCATAGCTTCTCTACGGAATTTTGGATTCTACATGTATTGTAGACTTTACTTTTTCCAAATGATCACATTTTTTTCTGGTTTTATGCACCTGCCGTAAATTAACTCCATATTATGGTTTCGCCGGAAGTAGCCGAAATTCAAGAACAATCTTTGTTTCCAGATATAATTGATAAATTTTATAATTTTTTACAGTGGTTGTTTAATCACTATACTGTTTGCTGAAGTATGCAGCTTCTGAAGAGCGATTTTCACATTTTACCACCATGACTGAAAGTGCACAACAATAGACCGGAGAGGGAAAATCATCTAATTCATCCAGCGCAAACTCCTCAAAGAGCGGCACATGCAGCCGCACGGCAATAATTAACCATTACCTTTACCTTACCTGCAGGCACAACCCTCGAGATAGTAAACCGCACCATTCATGCTTCCTCCTCGCACCGTTCGACAGGTTCAAACTTGCGGACACTAGAACTGTAAAAATTCTTTAATGTGTGGTAGCATATATTACTAGCATTTTTAAAATTCTCATATCATATCAGCCTCTTGATGGTGCTTCTGTTTTATATTTTATAAAGCATACCCAAGAAGTAATGAATCATGAAAAATATAGATTTTGATTACATTTATAACAATAAAATTCAACTACAAAATTTTTATAATTTTTATATTTATCACTTTATAAATTACATTATTATAATATATTTAATCTTCTATATATACAGCAAATGATCCAAAATGAGTATATATTTTTTAAAAGAAATACTGTATAATTTTTATGCATTTAATTAAATCTAGACACGATGTACTGTTAATTTTTTTTTACACGCGTTAATTTGGTAATTTCGTTCATCGTCAGCATACTGTATTATCAAAGGTAATAAATGTTAGATTAAACAACTCCAATTTGAATTAAATTGACGCCAAAAAAAATTGTTTCAAAACACGAGAGAAGTTAGCTCACACCTTGCATGGACATCTCTATCATTGATGATGCTGCTGGAGAGCTATAGCCCACCCGGTCGGCCGGTCGCTTTCTGGCTCGCATGCGGCGTCGAGAGCGTTGTTTTGGCCCACGGCTACTCGGCCTCTTCGTGTCGGAATGTTCAAAGAAGATGAGGCGGCAGGTAAGGAGGGAGAGGGGGGCGCGAGGTACAGAGTCAAGCCGGGGTATCATTACAACATCAACCCCCATCGGGCTATTAGCCCCGCCACCGCTTAGTGTATCTGCCTGTACAGTGATGTGCACGAGTATCCAGCTCTCAATCGTATATCGCTGATAGGACATACTGACAATTAAATTTAATAGTAAATAACATATGATCTATAAAATGTTATTATATTAATGCATTTTACAGTACATATTAATTAAACAGTATTTGAGATGAAATATTTATTTATTTATTTTTATTTTGGAACTTCTTTTTGGCTGGCACATGACAAACATATTAAGGGGCATTCACAAAGTCTTAAGGCCACATTTAAGGCTCGATAATTTAAAGCTTGATTTTAGACGTGTTTTTTATACCCAAAATTTCTGGTCTTAAATTATTGAGCCTTAAATGTGGCCTTAAGGCTTTGTGGATGCCCCTTAATATGTTCACGTCAAAATTGGACAATCACAAAACACAAAATATAAACAGATTTATAAAAATTACATGATACCATCAAACTTAATCACTAAAAATAATAAAAAAGAAAAAATTAAAAAAATAAAATACAACCAAAAGACACGTAAATACTGATAAATTTTTATTTATATATATAATATATTATTAGTCAATAGAACGCGTAATATATATTTATAAATTTATATTATAATATTAATAATATTATATATATAATATGATATACAGGATAAAAATATTATAAGTATAAATATATAATGATATATATTAACTTGCAATATTTCCAAGAAGTATAAAAGAGATATATTGAGCATAAATACACCGATCGGTATAAATACGCGCGACTTTTGGGCTAGTTGACTAACCCTCAAGCCATTTTTAAATTTAATAATAGTTATATATATATATATATATATATATATATATATATATATATATATTAATTTTAAAAATTAACTTTTTTTAATGAATTTTGAGCTGCGATTTTAAATTTTGTTTGAGCAATTTGACACCAGTTTGTCAAAACTTTTGGTGGGATTTTGATGCATGATTTTTTGTTCCACCATTTATTGTATTGAACGCACAGGACGCACTGTCAAAAGTTTTTAATAATGAGATTTTGTTACAGTAAATTAAATTTATATGTTTTGCCAATTGATATATTATTCAGTATGCATCAAATTTTGTTTGAAAGATAAATAAAATTCCTGAATGAATAAATGTGATAAAAATAACTCTCAGTGAAAAATTTAAGTGATTCCAATAAAAAATTATCGACACTGACAATGAGACTTGCTGCTTTCACGCCAAAGATATGTATGTTGAGTCTAATAAGGGAACGAAAACTCCTACTTCTTACATATAAAAAAAAAACAAAAAAAAAACAAGTCCCATTGAATGACGTGTAAAAAATAAGATGATTTCATATTTAATATGTTATTAAAGTCAGTTAATTTTTTTGTGCATATAGTGAATAAAAATTTTGTACGCTCTTTATATTTAACACTGAAGTAGTCATACATATTCAGTATACAATAGTATACATGTGTATATATATATATATATATATATATATATATATATATATATATATATACAATACATATATTATGGTACTTTAACTTAATTTGTTTAACATGCAGATAAACATTATAATATTCACTACAGGTCGATCGTCATCCAGAGATTGATATAAACTCTATAACCTCATTTACGTCCAAAGTAGGTAAATTTAGCTAAAATTTACCTATCTTGTTAACTTTCAAGTTGCAATGTTTTCTGGATTAAACCTCATCAACTGCAGTTGATATTGGGCTCTCGGAAACGGGCCCCTTAATTGATTTAATTGATTAATATGTTAATGTGTTAAAAAATGGACTTTCTGTGTTGGATGATTGGAACTTGGAACCAATAAAAAAATGAAACCAAATAATGAAACTTCAGGACCTTGATTTTAATGAGACTTAACCCCTCCCCTCCAAATTTTGGATTTAACGTGGCCAATATAGGCATTCCCCGGACTCCATTATTATTATTTTTTTAACATTAGCCTTATGGAGAGGCCCTTTCCCTCCCCCCCCCCTTCCCCCCTGAATTCGGTTCTGGATCCACGCCTGACTATATATATATGAGTTGAGACAAGTGAGTTTCACTTGCAAAATAAGTATGTAAAATCACAGTACAGGAAAGATAGTAGCCAAACTCCCATACCTGCGCTACGGGGGAGCTGAAGTCAATTTTTGACACTTTTTGAATATTGGGTTAAGAGCTTACTTTTTTTTTGCAAAAAATACTAGATTTTTTTTTCTAATATTTTAGTGAAAGTTTCATTGTGCTAGCTTTAATAATTTCCGAGTTAGAGCAGATTATAGTTGATTCTCCTATACCATAACATTGCAGGATGCCCCATTTGGTCGTGCCCCTTTCCTATGATTTTAACATTGCGGCGGACAAACATGCCGTTGACGCGAGCAGTTTTCGACTTCGATTCTAACATACGACTTTCTCTACTATCTTCTCTATACTGTGTGTAAAATAATATGTAACAATTATATACGTTTCATTTTATATAATAACTATATATATATATATATATATATATATATATATATATATATATATATATATATATATATTATAGCGTATTAGGCTCAGCCTAAAAGAAAATATTGCAGAAACGTATATATAATTGTATATACTATATAGTGACTATATACACTAATATACATCAGCATCCTGAGCACACAGCATCTATATAATAAAATGCATGATGATGTTTTTTATTTATTTATTTTGTTTCGAGTATATTTTATACGTACAGCATAAATATATAATAAGCGTATATTATGTAAGTATTTCAACCGGGTTCGCTGACAAAAGGATCACACAATCAATCTCTATAATAGTACAGCTCATGCAGAAATATAAGCATATTATACACTAGTCCAGGATTGATTTGAAATTAGGTGGAAAAAATTAGTTGCTAACGGAAACTTCGCCCATATGTTCCTATGACCTATATCAACCCACAAAAAAAAGTCCCGTCAAGTCACCCCTGGCCTTCATGGTGAAACCCGGGTTTGTCCCGGATTTCAAAAAACATTTTTTATCTTAACAACTACTTGTCGCACATGAATGCAAAAGGTATCATGGCAAAGCTTAGCAACTGCACAACACAGAAAAAAATACTTTAACTTGCCTAATTGATTTCATCATGCAAATAATTAGCAATTAATGAGTTTAAATCGATCCATCAAGATTTTGAAAGTAAACTACGCCGAAAATATGCAATATACCCGTTTTGAGTTTATTAGTAATAATTGTGTTCATTTAATAACGAACCGAAATCTTTTTATTTTACATCTCTAGCACTGATAGATCGTGAGATAGTAGGAAGAGAAGCGCGAAAAACAGGGGTGGGCGGGCATCATTACAATGGGTATATTATAGCAGGTATACCGCCGCCTCCCTCCATACAAAATGCATTGCAGCGCCGCCGCGCTCGTTGTTCATATTCGAGTTTCACTCATCCCCTGTACTCTAGACAACACAATCTTAAATTAAATATACCTAATTCTGGGGAGTGAGATCCGACGTGATCTCACTGCTACTTGATATTGTAATATATCACATCATGTTTATAAATATATTATAATCAAATTCACACCTCAAATTAAATTTATAACAGTGATGTGCAATAATACGTAAATATAATTAGGGTAATGATATAATTATATAGTATATAATAACACAACTTGTATTTTTAAGTATCGCAAGACAATTCTTTGTTAATAGGGAAATTAACTAAAAAAAGCATTACACTTATTTGAAAATGATCATGATAATAAAATAATACAATAGGCGGTATAATGAAAATACACATAATAGGAAATAAATTAACTGCACTCGAGTATTATTATTTCCTTATTTTCTGTTGTCGTGTCATTAATTGCATACTTTATTAATATACTAAATTATTGAAACTATTAATTTAATAAAATTTACTATAGTTTACAACATTTTTGTATATATAATTGCTATAAATATATTAATGTAAATCGGGAGGATATTGGTAATTTCAAACCATGTTTTGTACGGCTAACGGTAAGTAACTAATTCTGCACACTTGTTGTCTCATATATTGTAATGTAATGAAAATATTAACATGCACGTATCACGTACCTGTAACGTTATTCCTTTTTCTCATATAGATATGCAAGACTAAGCCATCTATTATTTCTAATATCTGGACTTCTTAAATATTTTGGCAGGACTATCACTACCCGGACAGTGTGGAGCTAATGAAATTTACTGAAAGCAAACCATATGCTTTTCAAATATGTATTTGAAATGGGATGATTTTGTATTACATTATACCTTTATAAAAAATGAAATAATAAAAAGTAAATAAAATAAAATTGCTGTCATATTGAAATATTATAAACATGCTCTTGTATATGGTATAGTGTAGTATTACTTATTAGTTGATAATATACTGTACACCAAATTACCACGTATTATAACATTGTGAAACACATATTGCACATATTTATAATAATAATTTTACTTCCATGTATTTAATAAAATGCTAATTGATAGATGCTCCTTTAAAATCATTGACTTATAAGTACCATGATACATTTTATTCAAAAAAAAAGTAATACAAGCGGTGACGTAATTTTATCACTACAAAATATGTGAAAAACTGTTTGAATAAAATTTAATATATATTATAACCTTAATTAATATATGTTAAGAAAATAAAGAGTTACTTAAAAAAATACTGTCATGACATAAATAAGCAGGAAATAAATCACAAGTTAACATAATTCGACAAAAGAGTGGTTACAGTGATACAAGCTGCCTATACTGATCATAAATATGACTAATAATACGTACTGCAGCCTATAAGATATAATTACCTCCCCTCCCCCTCTCCTTCACACCTCAGAATTACATATTTATGATTTAGGTATATTTACGATTGTGTTGTCTAGAGTACAGCAGGGGATGAGTGAAACTCGAATATGGACGAGCGCGGCGGCGCTGCACTGCATTTTGTATGGAGGGAGGCGGCGGTATACCTGCTATACCCATTGTAATGATGCCCGCCCACCCCTGTTTTTCGCGCTTCTCTTCCTACTATCTCACAATCTATCAGTGCTAGAGATGTAAAATAAAAAGATTTCGGTTCGTTATTAAATGAACACAATTATTACTAATAAACTCAAAACGGGTATATTGCATATTTTCGGCGTAGTTTACTTTCAAAATCTTGATTGATCGATTTAAACTCATTAATTGCTAATTATTGGCATGATGAAATCAATTAGGCAAGTTAAAGTATTTTTTTCTGTGTTGTGCAGTTGCTAAGCTTTGCTATGATACCTTTTGCATTCATGTGCGACAAGTAGTTGTTGAGATAAAAAATGTTTTTTGAAATCCGGGACAAACCCGGGTTTCACCATGAAGGCCAGGGGTGACTTGACGGGACTTTTTTTTGTGGGTTGATATAGGTCATAGGAACATATGGGCGAAGTTTCCGTTAGCAACTAATTTTTTCCACCTTCTCCATATACTTTTGCATTTCACTCCTGGACTACACAGAGTGTTCCATAATTATAATATAAATTAATGCTTGAAATTTATGCGCTTTAATTGCCCCTGCAAGAGGGTACGTAATTATGTAATTAAGAATTAATGGAAATGTATCACAAAAAATTTACCACTGGGGTGTTTATATTATAGTTGCAGAACCAATTTGAATTAAGGGTGTTTGAAGAAAATTTTAGAAGGATTATACCTTTCTTAAAATAAGAGACAGCAAAAATATATTATATATATACTTATTATATACATATATATATATATATATATTATACCTATACTACATATATTATACAAGGTTACTCTAAGTTTGAAATCCTGGATGCCTGAACCTTTTCCGATTCCGAACCCTAATTTCAGCGTTAAAATTCATTTCACGGTCAGTTGGGAACCCCCGGACGCCGGCCGCGCGCGGCGGCTACGAGGCCTGGCTCCCAACATTATTTTGTCCGTGGCTGAAGGAAACGTGGAAACCTCAGCCGGGACGCGATACGTGTAGTTTTTTTTGTCAATATGGATCGGAATAAGTGCAATATGGTCCAAAGTCCGACGAACCAATTTAATAAAATAGTGGAAAAGGGCAACGATTTATCCCTAATAGATGAGAAACGTGATTTTTGTTGAAAAACGCAAGAGGTCATCCTTCCAACTACTAACCACGCTTGGCGTTGCTTGACTTTGGTGATTTGACGATCGAGACGTAGCTGGTCAATAAACGCACTGCGCATAATAGCGGCCACTCGGGATCTGCACGCAATCATATTATATATCATTATAATAATAAAATTATATATAATTATACTGATCGAATGTATTTTATTTCACTTTTCGGACTTCTAACTTAATTTGCCGGTGTTTGATGTAATCCTTCTGTGTGCAGTATGTTGCGATGAGCACTTATTGTTCGTGCACGTCACTAACTTTTTTTGCATGCATGTGCACATATCACTATGTCTGCATGATTATAGCAACATAAATATATACTACATAAGTTCATACAGAAGGATCACATCAAACACCGGCAAAGGTAAAAGTCCGGAAAGGGAAATAAAATACATTAATTCAGTATGAATATACCCTGCTTATATAATTGAATTGCGGTCTGTGCCAACCTTAAAAAAATGTTTTGAATTACCGCGGACATTTTCTCAATTTTTCTTTCATATCCTGCACTTTCGCGACATCTATTTTTTTTCTAAAATACTATAAAGGGTAATGCTTCTAATTTTTATAGCTAGATGTCTCTTGTGTCCGCATACAAGAAAATTGATTAAAATAAAAAATATATTATAATTGTGTGACAAAAATTAAAGACATCTAGAGTTGTTGAAGGTAAATGTGAAACCTCAGTTATAAAAAATAGTGACGATCATAATTATGATTTAAATACAATTTTTCTCCTCACTCTCTCATCTTCCTCTGGTAGCTCAGTTGGTAGAGCGGTGGACTGTAGAGGGAAAGGCGTCAGATATCCATAGGTCGCTGGTTCGAATCCGGCCCGGAGGAATAACTTTTTAAGTATTTTTTACACAAATGATTAAATGTATTTTCGGTAATTAAGTAATTACAGTCTTAAATGTATTAATATTAATTATTACATTTTAGGATTAAACCGCGCGGCTGACAAAATAATATGCAAAATCTACATTTTTATATAAATGCATATTTATGCTTAATTTAAAACAATGAACAGTGAAAGAGAAAGCTTTAAGATTATTGTATCACACTTTTATTTTAAAGTTCAATCAATACGACCAACGATTCCAACGAAAGAGTTGAGTATTGCATAATAATATATCTTACATCTTACGGGCCTCACGGTAACTTTACCAAACTTAATTTGTGACGTCACAGTTACGTCTGATAGTCTGCGAGTACATTTTTCCTAGATCCTTGTGCGCTCGAAGGTATCTCCTACTGCAAACACGCTTTGCTTTGTGTATGTAGCGTGCTGCGAGCTTACGAGTGGAGGCATGTATGCAGTGCGACGAAATCGGATAACTTTATGCATGAATTACTTACTTGAACATTACCTTGTTAATTGTGTCATCAAATGCAGTGTTTATTGGCATTGAAAACAGTTCACTGTCTACTATACTCTTCCTTGATTCCCTGAGAAAACCTTTCTACGATAGGTGAGCATATTGCTGTAAAGAAACATAGTATTCAATCCAGCGGAGTTACGCCCCCTCAATATTTTTACTGTGTTATTAACTTTTTATAATTATATTTATTTAATTGAAATTGAACTATAGTTGCTATCCATCATCTTGGTATGATACTCCTGTTTAGAGATTTATTTAAACTGGAACGTAGTTAATTAATTATAGCCACAGAAGCTAGTGTATTCATAAAAGTTGTGTTTATGTTTATACTGTTTATGTTTTATGTTAGCTTAATCTTTTTTATTGCATGGCGCCATGCATGCAACAATCTACAATAAAATTAATAAATGAATTTAATTAAGTGTGCATGCATAACGTGCAGTATGTATGTATAGATTTATTTGATTATTTTGAATGGGTTTTTGTAGTATATTATTTACGGGTATATTTATTTATATTATACTGAACACAGCTGTACTGGGTAAAATAGATTTCATACTGGTATATATATTATATATACATACATCATATAATATATATTATAAATTATAATATATTATACAGACGAGTTTTGCTGGTTTTGTTTTACATCATGTTTTCAGTGCGAGATCCGTGAAAAATATTTAAACTTGCACTTGACAATGCAATGCAAAACGTAATTAGCAAAAAACACGAGCATAAATTAATATTATAACATGCAGCTACGATCGAATAGGTATAGATTTGTGCTGTGAGTGCATTTTATTTCATTATAATTAACATTTTACGGTTGTACAATAAAAACCTGCACTGTAATTTTTTTCCGTTTTTGTACCCGTGGTTACGATTTCTTTTAATCGTCATTCAAAATTTAAACTCATTACTGAATATTGATTGACAAGCTTCAACTTAAAAATGCCGCAGCGCCGCATTCTGACATCGCTCCATAAGGTTTGTTAGGAGAAAAATCTTATTTATTTTTTCATTCAAATTCTATGCAGCATAAAATCTCGAATATTTTTTATGTCTTGTAAAGTGATCTTTCCCGTGGCTCATATGAATTATTAATCTTGCCCTTCATAAGAACCACCGAAAAAAATTAAAAACCAGGTACCGCTGGGTTAAAGGATAGGAAGCTTGATAGAACATGTCGTCGCGCGCAGTTCGCGCGCTAGATTTTCATTGGCTGAGAGAATTGTGTCGTCAATATTAAAGCTTCTCATTCGCCTGAATTAATGAAGGGTTATACGGGGGTCGCAGTCACACAGTAGGCTTACCGCCGTGTAAAATGCATGTAGGAAATTGTATGTGTGTGTATCGCCTGCTTTTAAAAATAAGGTGGGGTGGCATGTATATTTTATGTGGATGTAAATAAAAATAAAACAAACATTATACATTCACTCCTTTGCTGCAGCCGTAGCTGCTCGCTCATACCATCCATACGTCGAAAATGGGGCCAAGTATTTTAGGTTTCTTAAGTGTGCTGTGATTTAATTCCTAACTCCCATTCCTCATGTAGAGTATTTAAAAGTTTAAAACATTTTTTTTTTAATAATGCATCTTGCTATAAAAAATATATGGACCAAAATTTATGATATGATGTTTAAACTTTTTATTTTAGTAGGTGACATTTCCTGTTTTGGATAAGAAAGTACTGTACACTGTAATATAAATTAGGGTTGCTTAATTTTTTAAGATAAGATTTTGATTTATTTATCAGTTTAATAATTATTTCCATGCATGATAATAAACTTATTATTGCTAAAATAGCTAGCTAGCTAGCTAGCTAGTTTTTTTTTTTTTTTTTTTTTTTAGCAGTCAGCTGAAATGAAAAATCCTGTTATTGGAAGCATCCAAGTTGACCCAAACTTTTTTTCCTTCATAATTTGACGTTAACTCTATGAATTTGACCCACTGTATATACTTAAAGGATCACCTCAGCCTCAGCTGTCTTATAAGCTGGTCAGCTGTTCAGGGCGTGTTCTATAATAGATCACTGAATACTGAATGTCGATATGTTTTTATAGGTCATTAATAGATTTAGCGTAGTACACAATTATATACTACTCTATATAAGGTCACGCTTAATTTTGAGAACTGTGTCTGTGCTACGAAAATATTGAAAAGTAAAAATTGTAAAATAAAATCAAAATATCTTATTCGACATTATAATGGACAATTTGCATGACATTTTTTTATTACAGAAATGGATAGAGGGTACCAAATTATGCTACTCTGAATTTTTTCAGATTTTTTTGAGAGCGGGAACTATTTTTAAAAAATTATTGAACGTCAGTTTTATGACGTCACGGGCGTTTAGCGCCTATCCTTTTCTTAAGGACAGACTCCTCGTGACATCATAAAATCGACTTCCAATAATTTTTTAAAAATAGTTCCCGGTCTCTAAAATATCTGCAAAAATTCAGAGTATAACAGCATAACTTTGCACCCTCTATCCATTTCTGCAATAAAAAAATGTCATGCAAATTGTCCATTATACTGTTAAAACATTCAAGTCTCGTTCTCTTGTATGGAAACCACAACCTCATGCATCTTGCTGATGTATGCGTTTATTTAATTTATTAATTTCTTAAACATCTGGGTAGTTTACTTATGAATATAATTCTTGTATTATGGATTATGAGCAATGAAATGCTTGGCCATAGACCCGAAGTCAATACATTAAGTCTTGTCCTGTGCTTCTTGCTTAATCGAGACAAATTAATTTCTTGTATTATGGATTATGAGCAATGAAATGCTTTGCCATAGACCCGAAGTCAATACATTAAGTCTTGCCCTGTGCTTCTTGCTTAATCGAGACAAATTAATTTCTTGCAACAAAATTGACGTCATAAAGACAGGTATGGACATCTGGTGGATTTTACCTGAGCAATTCTAAAAGTGGCATTGTTTTTATATCAGAACTTTGCTAATGGCTGAAGTACACGTGTAGTTGAAATCATACTATTAACTCCATCGAGGTTTTCAATGACATATTTTGGTGCTTTATGAGGTCAATAGATGAGTATGTAACGTGCTGCGTATTGCATGGTGATGTAGTCCCTTTTATTTCCGGGTATTTCTGATAGTGTGAGCGGAGATAAGGCGCGCGGTGGCAGCTGGCCATAATACCTCGCATCTGCGTGCAGGGCCGAGAGGGATGCACACACCTGCATGCCCGCCCTCCTGCCGCGATTTGGCAAAGACTTTCCCATGCACTCTTTCCATACATATTATTTTGACCTGTTCAGTTATGAATTGCTTGTTGCTCTAGCTCTGCTTTTTTAATTGTTTTGTCGAACATAATTATTTTCAGAATATGTCAATCTTGACTTTATTGGTTTATTAAATATTTATAGAAGACAATTGTGTAAATTTTCGTGCTACACATTATGCTATGACATGAATATTATTGTTACGATAATTTGCTCAAACTATTTGTACAATACATTTACTGCTGTTTTATAAATTAACATATAACAAAGTTCTTGGCTCTGCTATGTAGAAATATATATATATATATATATATATATATATATATATATATATATATATATATTATATATATATATCGTGTATATTTTTTAACTGTCAATTTTATGATTTTTGTCTTCCTGTATATTTTATTTTAATTCCATGCTGTACAGCACTACAGCCTATGATCGAAATAAAAATTTGAATTTGAATTTATTTATACTATTCTTATCAGCATGTTAAAAATGGAAATAATTGTACATTTGCGGATGTGCGGTTATACCGCTGCGTATTTTCATCGTCTTGTTACTTGAAAGAGTTAATTGTTATAGTACTGTATAAATGTACACCATGATGCACAATATATTATTGCGTTAAATTTAAACTTTAATACCATGGTACAGGTTACGTGTATTATTAATCTAAATCGAATTTATTCTTGAACCTAAAAATCCAAATCTTGAAAACCATTATTTTCAATCTAATTATCACCCATTTAATTTTTTTTTTTTTGTACTGTGATGTTATATTACTCGTGTTGTTTTGCCATTTAATCTATAATGTAACACTTTACTATATAAATTAATAACATCAATTTCTTACTGATATAAAATTTAACAGAGTAAAGTCATTAATAATCGTTCTTATATAATTGTGATTGATGATTTCAATTTAAAATTACGCTAAGAGCTGTTCTACTTTTTTTTTTGTATACTCTTTTTTGTCTATATACACTTAATGAGATAATTATATTGCTTCTAAATAAAGCCCGCGCTCATAAAATGATGGTATGCATGGGAAGCAAATTATTGCGTCGCGGGTAGCAGTAATATATAAATGACAGGGGCAACGAAGAAATGGTCGCCGTGCATGTGGAGTCGCAATGTCGATGTACGCGTCAACTCTTGTGAAGCCATGCAATATTTGCTGAGGCGTAGATACCTATATCAACTTACTTTTAATGCCTTTAAACTCTTTAAAACAAAGAAAGGATATAAAATTAACGTTAAAATTTTTCACCTGCATGGGAAATAAGTCATAGTTAATAACTTTGTTTTTCCAAGTCAAATAATTATAAATTTCATTGATTAAAAATTACACCGTCGTCTGTTTGTACTATATTTTTTTTTTCTTTTAAAGTCATCAATGGCATCATATAATTATACGATGAAGATATAATTTGTTTGCGCCATCTGTTTATTTTACAAACTTAGACAGTCTTGTGACAGAATAAGTATTGCACGTCACTGATGTGTGTATGGTACCCAGCAGTACCTGCGTGATGACAAGTACGGCTGCTGTATTATAACAGCCAGCGTTTCCACTGCACTGGCGCCACACGAGAGCAACACCCATGCATGCAGCGCACGTCAACTATACAACATGCAGTACATAATGAAATTCATGAGATCGTTCAGTGTACTCTATACATATTATATAATAATAATAATGTCATGCACCCGAGAAAACTTGCAGCTGCCTTGCAGGCCAAGAATGCACGGACTGTCTCAACTGCATTCATGCATGCGCAGAGGGACAAGATAATCCAATCATGCTATATAATAATACTGCTAATACAGATTACTAGCATATATAAAACAAAAGAAAATATATTTTTACCTTTTAATGTTCTTCCTTTATAAATGGGGATTCTCGTACATTTATTTTATTTTTTTTTTCAGATGCTCTATGCCTTGAAATTAAATGTCCCAAAACAAAAAAGTTTCAATCTTCAAAATTGGAGACAAGGAAATTTTTTAAAAATCTTCCTTCTTTTGAATTTAGCGCCAAAACGTGACGTAGAAACTGCCTAGCAGGCGAAATTTTCCTGCAATAAATTTATATTTTCGATTATCACTCTTAAAATAAACTGATATTGGAGACAAAACTATTGATACTAGGGTAGAAAAACCCGCTGATTTCGATCGTGTTACTAAAATTTATAGCCAATCACTCCTTGACGCTCAAATTATGATATCAGGCAGTTGTTGTGTGTTAACTAGGGAGTTTCTACGTCACAATTTTCAGGTTTGCGCGCGGGTTGCATACTTTGCCCCTATTCTAATAATCCCTTCAGAGTCCCCAAATTTGAGTTTAAAAAGTTGAAACTTAAGTCAAACTTATTTTTAATATGTACCCTATCTTAATATAGTAGTTAAATTAAAATTTGAGTTGTAAGAGAATTCCCCATTCTATAAAACTAAATTTGTTATATTTTATTTGAAGAAAATAACTTAAAGTGCAAATTAATTTAATTTTAGAACGGAAACACTGTATATTTATTGCTATTATTTTTGTTCGGTTATTTTTTTTTTTATATAATTGGTATAAATCATAGTAAAATAAATAATTTTATATTGCTTAATTACTATAACTATATGTCATAGATAAAAAAAAAATGACACGAACAAATTAGAATGCTGTTTTTTTTTTTTTTTTTTTTTTTTTTAATATTACAAAAACCTTATTATTACCATACAACTCTTCATGTTATATTTACAATAATCTAACTCTTAAATGCATCTATTATAATAGTTAGACTTACTTATAGACATAATGAGGCTGCATAAGATTTATTTATATTTATTGATTACTGTATATATACTATTACGTATGTAAGAGACGTTATATGGACAATGTAGATGCTGTATCCCATTGGTATAGACGATCTCAACGATCTGTAATATAATACTGTGTAAAAATTTATTACACTGCATGGGGATAATAATGATATTCTACATGTATGCATATAGAATTATAGGTATGATACAGTATACATACCATTTGTTATTGTTCTTACGAATAATATAACATTTGTTTATGCGTGTTCATATAGCATGCAGAGATGTAATAAATATAATTAATCTAACCACATACAAGTGATGTAAGTGCATGCATGAAGACAATGTAGGGAAGTCATGCGTGGTCCTATAGCTCCTCTACTATATATTACATGAGCCCTGCCCTGAAAGTGTTTTACGACAGCAAATGCCTTCGTGTGACATTTAAACTAAACTAACGGTTCAGCGATTATAACCATATACTTATTATACTAAGCTAGCTCTTATACTGGTAACCTTTATTGGTTGATAAAATAACTATTATACTGAGCTAACATAGTAGGGATATCTCATAAATGCCAAATAAATTTTACCGTAATCGATATCTTTTATATTAATTCAACTTTGGTGTATCGCTTTCAATTTATCTTTTATATTATAGTTTAGATCTTTAGTAATAATTATAATATAATAAAAACATATTAATTCCTCATTAATAAAAAAATAAAAAATTAATTTATATTTATTGAATTATGTCATGTATGATAAGCAAAGCTAATTTTTACCTGACTTTAATATAATCGTTTTACTATAATATAGGTCACAAGTCTTCGTCGTGGTATATACACAAGATTTGTCTGTCTGATTGGTTTATACTCTGATTGCAAACAGGGCAGGGTTTTCTATTGCTGTGAAAGCTGAGACACTATATATAATAGATGCCCAACAGCTGCGCTGTAAGTAGATAAGAACAAGGGTATATAATATGCAGCCCTATGTTCAATTATCTTTTATCAAGATAAAGAGGCTACATGCATTATAGTCGTCATCATCACAAATTTAAATGTACTAATTATCATTAACAATCTCGTTTGAATTGGAATATTTTAGCATTACAATTGAAATGATAATTTCAAATATTAATTTTTTAACTGCACGTGATTAGAAGCTAGAGTACCATCAATTTTTTATGTCAACCATATTTTTGTAAGTATTTGCACCTGTCGTCATTACAGCGAGTTACATTGTAAGGTTTCGTGACATGTGATTTTGCAATGATAATTAGCCGTATAATAAAGCAATTAAATTGAGAGGCAGGCGGGGAAGGTCAGCTATAGAAAATACTTTTAAAACAGTTTTATTAGATATTATATAACGCAATTTTAAAAAGCTCAATAAAAGTAACGAACTTTCTTTTTTTTTTCTTCGAATCTTATTTTTATTTTTTTTAATATATATTTTTTTTTGTGGAATTGAATAATAGAACAATATTTTCACTTTTTTCTTGCATGTACACGGCAACGTGTATACAGCTATAAGTAAACTTCTATACACATTGGTATACACGGTACTGTCAGATCTATTATACGGTCCCGTCATGATATTTGTGCAGATCGATAGTAATATTATACACATGTTATTAAATTGTGTTTGATTTATTTTCTCTATTCATAAATCATCAAAGTTAATCAATTTTGTTTACTGTACTTTTTTATGAGCTCTGTTACGATGTAGTTGTGTTGTTGACATGGCTGACCCAGTTGGTAGATAGGTACACGTGATGGCCAGCATATTAGTTGAGGTACGCCGACATATAATATATAGGAAGTGCCAGAGAAGCTGGCGGTGGGCGGAGCGGACAGGCCCTTATATGATCGCGGCCTGAGGGAGTGCAGGCTGCTGCCACAAGCATGCACGTAGGTGTTTGCCATATGTGGGAGTGCTGCGGTATGTGCCGTGTGTAGCCAGCCAAGTTCACGGGCACGCAAGCTCGTCACGAACATTGTTATTATTCGTCCCGCCTGTTGTATTTTTTTTTTTTTTTTTTTTTGCTGGCCACGCGGTGTTAGTGACACCTACCAACCTCAACTTGGTGGTCAGTGAGTGGTGTATCTGTTGAAAACAATCAAATTATGTATGATGGAGGTGATGATTTAATTAAGACAATTTAACGATAATTCAATCAGAGATATAACAAAGACTTTTTAAAAAAATACAATGTTGAAATGTATTCGATTTGAAATTATGTATAGTATTTATACCATGCATTTTTTAATTTAATAGTTGACTAGACTTTTTTATAAGTTATAATTATACAAAACCAGCCATAATTAACTGCGCAACATTCATAAAATTCATTACATGTTCATGAAAAAAAAATCATTATTATAGTGAAATGAAGTTAATACTTTATTTAAAATTTAAATAAAAGATATGATAGAAAATAATTAATAAAAGAATTTTGAATTTTGAAAAATCTAAAGGTGTCTGTAATTTAGTTTGTTCAAGTAATGACATTAATCTGCATGCCATGTAATTAAAATAAAACATAATAAGTTTTGTTTATTCGAATATATTTAAAAGATCGTTATGGTTCAGTAAGACCCAATTTCTTTCTACTTTTCGAAAAACAAAAAAACAAAAAGCAAACAAACAAAATAACTTGACACTACGTATTGTACAGTCACTTTAATTTGTCATCATCGGGAGCCACCACGCCCACTTCAATCATGCAGAACAACTTTGTTTTGTTGTCAATTGTCAACTTCAGTGACGATTTAAAGTATTGTAACAGATCTGCTTTTACTATGTTACAAAAATTTCTCCTAGGGTGCAATTATGCCATGCGTCTATAATAATATCAAAATAGGGAATCTTTGAGATATTCCAAAATACTTTTCGAGTATCCGCTTGTTCAGTAACAATATGACACCAATGGGTCTCTCAATGTAATAACATTACAAATTTATATGCCATGATATACTGTATTGTAGTAATTAGTAATGTTGGATAATATTATCCCTATTTTATACTGAAATATTATCAATCAGTACTTGTATGCCTTCTCCATGACACTTGATTGGATTTGGTTGCGATGAGTCGATTAATATTTATTTTTAGCTGTGATCTGCTGTAAATTGTGGCTTCTCAGGCAAGCTTTGCTATGTACTTTTAGATCTTCATTTTTGTTCGCGGTGTAGGTTATACTGAACACGTACGTTTGTTGAAGCTCCTATTAGTATATTTTGTAATATAATTACAGTATGCCTTATAAGTGCGAGACCACCAGATGCAAAACCAGAAATTTACTTTCTGATATAAATTTACATTATATTGTATATATTATATAATCTCTTAAACGTTGAAAGTAACGACCTTTATTGCAAATGTTTACAGTTCTGGTCTGACAATGAGTTCTGCATGGTGGTCTCTTAATGTATTTTCAATTTTAATTGATTTATGTATTGTTCAATAAATTTAATTGTGCAGCAATATTATATGCCAACTGACTTTTATACTATCACATAACATTTTTATACTCATGCACGTTGACAAACTTCCTATAAGATTGATTGAATTATATTCTATATTAAAAGTTATAACCAAATATCATACATGAATTTTAAATGGCAACATAAAAAAATCGCAAGTTTCCGCCAGCTAGATATAATTATTATGATATATATGTACTTAATATATTATATATAATGTATACTGTATACACCTCTCGGCACCACGAACTTACCCTTGCTCTGCTTGTTGGCGTTGCCACGTATTCTATGGAGGATGCATGGAGGTGTCTAGTAGCTATTTTTTTTTTAAATGGCTAGACTAGTGCTCTTCTTAATATACCTCCAAAATTGCAAATCATCATTTCTTTGTCTCTTACACGGTTATAGAGTTGTAGCTTCAGCAAGTAAGGCAGGGCTTAAGTTCGTGCTGTCTCGAGGTGTATAAATTAGTACATTTTTTTCCCCCATTGAACCTTAAACATTTGGTTTTCTTACTATATATAGTTGTATACTCAGTATACATGCATGTATCAGGTGACACCTTTGTAAACTCGTATCAATATTGTTTCACACGCAAAGTGTTCGTTAAACACCATTAGGGGTTGTTTAAGTTTTTTAAACTATTTTGAAACTATATATATACTGCAACAGAAATTGAGAAGAACTGCAGATTGGCAGGATATTTTTCTAATCAATATATTTTATTATAAATATATTTGGATTTTGACCTTTTTATCATTTACATAAAATATAGTTAATATATACACATATTCATATATATATTAGTATAATTTATACACTAAATTAAAAATCACATTTCTTGAATTATAACAAGATAATTAAAATACATTTTTATTTAAAAATATTGCGTTTAAGAATTGTGTATATTATAAAAAATCCAGCTAAATGCTCTCGGCGTGTATTAATAGTTGGTGTCTTCGCTATATGAACTCTATTCTGTGTCTCTCTACCAGAGCGCATTCTGAAGTAAAAATTCCGTAAATTTGGCATCACTCCAGAAGAAGATTTTTGTCAGCGCCCGTCAATGACTCTTTTTGACTTATAAATACGCGTATCAAACGTTGCAGGATTTGGTCAAAGTGCAGAAGTTTATGTTCCACTGGCAGTGACCCACAATGACAAATTAGTGAACTCTTGATTATTTGGGTCTACGCATTTCATGTGTGGTGAGGTCAACACTTCTTCGTCTGTCACCTGAAAATAAATATAGCATTAGTAAAGATTTTACATCAACAATGACATTTTGTAAATGTGCTCAGGATTTTGTTAAAGTTCCAATACTGGTAATATGTGCAAGTCTTTTATTTGTATACATGCATTTTACCTCATGCTCGATAACCTCACAGTTCAGGCCGACCATATATAATAGCCGCAGAGACATGAAGTAAGGTGTGTGGCCTAATACTCAGGATAAGAAACAACAATGGCGGCTACCGTCCCAATAAAATTGGCTTTAATTTAATGTACACAATAAATTCACTTATTCAATTTTTTTTTCAGAGTATGCTCGTCATTGCAAAGAGATTGCTATGAATAAATTAAATTAATTTCTGTAATATTAATATATTCTTTTATAGCTATTTAAACATTGAAATCTATTCTGAATTCTATTATAGTATTGATCATCCATTACCTTTATGACATTATATACATAATTATACATTATAATCATGAAATCATGTTATGGAATACAAGCACATATATGCAGCATATATAATTATATTTAACGCTTTCATCCAATATCGAAATAACGTGGTATGTGCAGCCATTGTAGTTAAATTATATATTTGAACTATTATCATATCTAGTTTTTGGATTCCATGTCTCCTTCAGCTCATGACATTCATCACAGTGTAGTTTAATGTCACGTGTTTGATGATGTCACTGAGAGATGACGTCATTCTCCCCAATCATGTGACCGGATGAAATATGTGATTATAAAGGATCTGGATTTTGTCTCAGCTGATTGCCCAATGTTGTCACGAGCCTGCTGCTGATGAAGTCACTTCAATCCGATTGCTCGATGTCATTACATTACTTATTTTTAAAAATGCAGCTAGTGAACTAAAAGGGCATAAAATCATATTGGAGGGTTCTTACAATAAAAGCTGTAGGGTCCACCATCCATAGCAATACGCCCTATAAATCCATCAGGCTTTAATCTTAATTGTTCCACCAGCAGACAATGGGAGGATAGACAGTAATTATGGCGGCCAAATTTTCTCCGTCATTAATCACGATGCTACAAGGTACAAGGTCGACCACGCAGTTCGCTCAAATCCAGAGATGCGTTCTTCCTCCAACGATGCGCAGTTCTTAATTCTTATGCCAACAAAGAAAAAACTTTGTCTCCCACACAGAATTTATACTATACACCGTGTGCAAATTGAAGATAAAAACAAGATATTAATGTGCAATTCCTTATAAGGGACAAATTTTCTCCTTTTAGAAATTTCTATTTACTAATTATAATTTTATATAGACATATACATGATATTAAATTTATATATAGGTTCAATGTGTAAATAAATAAATTGAATGCATGGTGATTGAAATTAATGGTGGAAACTTTCTGTCATAAAACTGCATGGAGAGTTTTATTAGGCTAAATTGTTTACTGCAGTCACCCCTATGGTATCCCCCTTTACTTTGGAAGTCCCCAAGTTAAAGCGCTCGTATTGTATATCGTATCCCAGCCGTGTGTGTATCTGTGTTTTGGTTTGGCAGAAAACATGCGAGACTATCACGGTGGGGTCTTGGAAACTTGCCTAAAAAAAAACAATCGCATGACCTATAGTGCAAAACATTTTTGTACAACGTAATTTGTATAATATGAAAAAAGTGGTAAAATTTGAATTTCTCAATGACACAATTATGACGTAGTGGTACACAAGAGACCATAAAGAGCGGTTTATTAGTATTTCCAGATCGTAAAACAATTTTGAGTTGGTTGGTGGCGGGGCTAGACCCTAGACCCCAGCTGCTCGCGCCTGCTTCGAGCGGCGCGACGGCGCAACTCACGGCATCTCGCGCGCTGTCGGCTTGGCTCTCAGACGGCGCACGGCGGAGAAGAGCACGAGCTAAGAATACAAGCGGCCGCCTCCCTTATTTGGCAATGAGCATTTCACTTGATGTGTCTCCTAAACCCACTTTGACAATGGTTGGTTTCAAACACAACATCACCACCACCCTCTTTTTTTCTCTTTCTTAACCTCCTCACCACTATTACCTCTCTAATTAAATATATAACAATCCGCTCCAGCTGAGCTAATAACTAGATCTATCTCTGATTGCTTACGTAGGTGCGTGTGAGAAACCTCTGGTAAACAAATCAGCAAAAATAATCTTTAAATAGATTCAAGTTTTTGGAGGTAAACATATATTTTAAATGGATGATAAAAAGAATCATGTCAGTTGTAAATTTTAATTAAAAATATCCAAGGATGAATCAAAAATATAATAGTTCACGCCTATCCCTAAAGGGTTTTAGGTGCTTTCTAAGTAGGGAATGTTGAAGAAATTAGACGTGGCTGCGGCTAAATGCGCCATTTACTCTGAGCCACGGCAGCTCACGCCGCCACTGGGCGCCTTGCGTACGTACACACTTTTATTGTTTTATGGTCTGCGAGTTTTTTTTTTTTCCTTATTTTATTTTTTTATTTTTTATTTGGCTGGTCCATGCAAGGTGAGCAACAAGTTTCCGAGGACCGACCGCGGCCAAGAGCTTGCTTGTGTATTGTCATGTGAGCAGGCAATGTATGACCGCGGGCATCCTAATTTGCATAAGTACTCGAACTTCTCATAAGTATTTGAATGGCAAAGCTTATAATGTAATTCGTTGTTGTGCCAAGTCATTTAACATAATTATAATACAATATATTGAAGATATATAGCTTCAGCTCGGAAGAATTTGTTGTAAAGATCGCAAAAGAAAAAGACTATATAGCTATATAATATTATTTAGATGATATTATATGAATTTATAATTTACATTCGATGGATTACATTTTTTTACATGCACCAACTGTAGAGTTGAACCTTGTTTCCATAAGTATTATTATTTCCAGTACTATTTGAAAAAAAAAAAAAAAAAACAATTTTTATTTCCCAATTTTTCATGACTCATGCAGTCAAATAATAATTATAATAAATATGCGCTAATAATATTGTAATCAAAAATTAAAATTTAATCTTAATTCTTATATAGCTTCTCCTGTTCTGAAATATTTCTTCAGATGAAAATATATTTTCGATGGATGGGTAACCTATATGCATATTTTGTAATGTATTAATCACTAAATCTTCTTGTGATGGTGCTAACCAAGTCTCAAGGTTCAAGATACAGTACTCAAGTGTGTGTATGTGCACGACGGTACAAGTGTGGGCTGGACCCGCCTGCGCTCCTTTATAAAGCAGTTAATAATATTTAGCGAGCGGAGATGAGTGACGTCGTCTCGTCAAGTCACGTGACTGACGGCTCGTGACGTCACCGCTCTGTACAATATTGCCAGCAATTGTGCGTTAACTCTTTTCAACAATCTCACAGAATAATAATGAGAAATAAAGATAAAGAAACCATGTCCACCATGTCCTTATTATGGTAGATTTTGGTGAATCGTTGAATTTATATGTTACACGAAGGCACGTAGGTGTAACAAAATAAAATATATCTAACATAATAATTCACTGTCAAATAATTTTAGAAAAATAGAAAGAATTTATGCAGAGGAAAAAAATCGTGTTTTTTTAGGAAAAAAATCGTGTTTTTTTATTGCATTATCTTTAAAGTTAAAAATAAACGCATTCAAGATATTTCTCTTCATCCGTAACTTAAAAAACAATATTTTTTAAAATAATATCCACATCTTAGATGAATTTAATATAGCTATATACAAATGTTTACATCCTTGAACCTTCCCATTTTTGCTTACATGACGTGTAATAATTAAACTAGCCCACACACGTTTTTCGGAAATATTTAGTGTTTCTTCTTGTATCATAATTGGAGTATTATATGATGAATGCTTATTGCCTGTCTGTAAAGCTAATGTAAATTAGCGTATTATAATATGAATTAATATGATATTACAACGCGACATAAGAGGTCCCTGCCTAACCACGTGGGTGCCTTTCCCCTCTCCGAGCTGCTATTATTGTATGGCGTGTCGTTGATGAAGCACCTCGTCATTATCAGCCGAGCGAGTTCATTAGTGTTGTCACGTCATCCGTCCTCAATATGCCGAGCAACCATTACACAAGTATGCTCACCTTAACGATCAAATTCTGACAATGTATGCAATGAACCGTGCTTAAGCAAACAGGTCATACTATAATAAAGATTGTCTAACTTTCGCTGCTCTTTAAAAACAATGTGATATGTTCGAAAGATATCTCGCTCACTATAGGTTTTGGTATATAATTATAATATACTTCTTCATGTCGTGATGATTAAATTTTATATGATTTTTTTCCCCTTTTTAATTTAATAGAATGTTTTATATAGGAAGAGAAATAAAATAAATCAACATTTACATCATCATGCAAGATGTTTAAACGTCACCTGAAATCTAGATTAGATATGTAAATGCATGGTTTTGTTGTTGTAATTCCGTAAGCTAAAATTTTTCTTTGCTCACTGAACCCAGCAATATTGTGAAATATTGGCTCGTTTGCTTCCCTGTTGCCGTTACGCAGCTCCAGCTGATATACTCGCTCTTAATACAGAGATGCTAGCAACTACAACTAAAGGCTTGATGAAATTATATCGTATCCAAGTTTTTATTTACATGCGGAAACTAGTGATTAATTAAGTGCCGGATCATTATATTTGTTCTCTGCAAACACAGCATGAAAAGAAAGATGCCGCTGTATATATAAGTCAGAATGCATTTATAAAACAAATAGTGATAAAAAAAGTAATAAATTTTTGTTAAGCAAAATAGTTTTTTTATTAAATTTTTCCATTCGTTAACTCACGTGTATTTTTTTAAATTTTTTTTATAATATTACAACATGCAGCATTAAAAAAAAAAAAAGTGTCTCCTAGGAGGGGCGATATCCTTCAATACGCTGACGCTCAATGAGTTGCATAAAACTCAGGGGCCTCTTGACGGGATGAGTTTACGCTCTCCTTAGATACCTTAAAATGTTGTCAGTAAAAATGAGTTTTTAATAATTTTGTTCTCATTTCAGGTCGTTGCTCTTGGGGTGCTATAAGAGGGGAAAAAGTTGAAAAAGATGACAAATTTGAATCGTGTGAAGACGACGTATCTCTTTAACCCTGAAAGCAACAGAAATAAATAGAAAAAAAGTGTTGTATAGCACGCGAGTCGTGTTCGCCCGACGTCTCTCTCTCTGACTCGCTACTCGGCGCGGCCGTCGTTTCCTTCCGTCTGGGGTATTTTTACCCGCGTGCTACGCGAGGACGAGGCGAGATGCCTGCCTGGCTTGCTCGCTCCTTAAAGCAGCTACCGTGCTGCGTAGACCACCGAGCTGCTGCAGCCCTCGGGCAAGTGTTTCACAATGTGCACCATGCAACAGCAGCCTGTGATCCAGTGTACTAGTGTGTCCAGTGTGAGATGACAGATCAGGTAAATAATCATAACATACTAGAAACTTTATCTTCGACGTCGACGTCTTCAGCAAATTCTGTAGGCTCTAATAAGAAACTGTTGCAATCACCTAAACCTGTTGACGTACAGTATTCAGCTTCACGAGTCACTAAATATCAAGCTTGTACAATAGATTTAAGACCTGCTCGTGTAGTACATTATCCAGATTTAAATGCTTGTTTAATTAATGAACGTCCATCGTCTTCATCTACAGTAAATAACCATCACAATCATAATCATCAATATGAAAATCCAGTGAATAAAAATAGTGCTAGTAATAACGTGGAGTGTCGTGCTGTACATTTTGGTTATGCCATTCCAATAAGTGTGTTGCCGCTCGAGAGCAGGCCGGAGTTAGCCGAGCTGGTGCTGGACACTAGTGCGGACCTCACGCCCGCCGCTACCACGTACCTGCTGCAGCACCACCCTCAGCTGCGAGATATGGCTAGTCTGCAAGGCGTGCACTCCAAGCGCGCCTCGCCGGGTCCCTCCCATCCGGCACCTGGGCCCACCGTCCAGGCACCTGCGCCTGACGACGATGACATCGCCGCCATCGCCAAACAAATTTCGGACCACGCCGAAGCCATTTACCAGACGTGGAAGTCAAGAGGCCTGGGTCCTTCGGAGCTGAGGAATATTTGTCAGCCATCCAGCGCCGCGCAAACATTTGCCCCTGTGTTAACTCCTTCCCCCAAGCCAAAACCAGAGCCATTGTCTCCCAAACCAAGTTCCCCCCTTTCCAAGATAGCTCCCAAACACAACGATCTGTCTTCATTAAATAAGCATCCTTCATCACCAACTGAAGTTACCTCAGTCGGACTATTAAACCCAAGTCAATTAGAATATTTAGTAAGTAGTTTTGTAGAAGAAGATAAAGCTCGTTTAGCAGCAAAAGGTAACAAAACTCCGTCCTTAATTCAATCAACAGTTAAGAAATTTGACCAACAAGCATCAAATATTAGTCCTGTGTTAGGTAAAGTAATTCCACCTAAAAAATCTACCTCTTTAAATAATAGTTTTAGTCAAGAAAATAATGTATCTGGTTTAACTACATGGCCATTAAAGAATCATTTGAAAGATTTATCACACAAATCAAAACATCAGGTAGTTCAACAACAAATGTCCGTCCAAAATGAGTTACCAGTGCAGTATTCCCCGCCACTTCAGCAGCAGCAGCAGCAATCGACTGCCGTGCCCTCTAGTCCTACAAAGTATGCCACGCTGCCTGCGAAAAAGAACGCGACGAACGCGGCCGTGTTTCTCGAGGAAGTTGCCCGCGAAGAGGAGAGACTTATCAATGCACTTAAGACGGGCTGCGTAATCGAGGACCTCGAGGACCACTCGCCCTCGCCACTCTCTCCGCTCACTCATAAACGACAAGCTGCTGCAAAGCTCAGTGACGAGAAAATATCTGGACTATCACGCATAGACTACGCTAAAATTCGATATCAGGCTGCCCAAGATAACCCTATGACGAGGCAACGACTAGAGAACGCGCGCGAACTTGAGCACTGTAAAGAGTCACTTCAGCAAGCCCAACACTCTGCAGGAACCGTGTCCGAGGCGAGGACGAGGTTTGAAACAACAAACCAAATTTCCAACTCCACGTCAGATGCGTGGAAATCATCTGAGTGGGTGCCCGGCAAATATGCAGTGGACGATACAGGTGGATTACAACCGACACCGGAAACTACGCCCGTGGTTCCGGTGGGTCGGAGTCGTGGCAAGCTGGGTCGGAAGTCACGGGGCGAACTGGAAGCAGTGCCCCACCCTGAACTCACAACGCAGCAAAAGCAACACATCAAAGAAAGGGGCAGTGCGGCTGCTGCTGCTGCAGGGGGGCTGGCTGCTCTCGCCACAGGACCGGGGTCAAACCCCATACGCCCCTTCCTGACGCGAGGCTCCGTGGCGGAGCGAGTGCTTATCTTCGAGAAGTGTCCACCCTCCGAAGTGCTGAACCCTCTGCTAGAGAAGCGGAAGGCGCCTCCAGTCATCACCACATGGCGCAGTGGCAACGAGGTGCACAGCAAGGCGCAGGTATGTGACACGCCCCCTCCCTATATTATATATTAGGTGCGTGTGTTGCGATGTCTTCATAAAGTAAACAATAACTTTTGATATTGTTCTATATTATTTATATATCACTCAGCTTATATTTATGCTATATAAATATTTTTTATGTTAAATTAATAATCACGTGTCATAATATTTACATTAATTAATCACAACAGAACATTATAAAAAAAGGATCATTTATTGATGCGTATTTTTTACAATTAATTGTTCAGCTATATTCTTTATAAATGTATTATGTTAACAATATGTATTATAATACAGGTGGACCATCTTATATTTCTACATAGTATTGACGTCAAAATTATATGTAGGAGTTTGTTTTAAACAGGACACAGCGTAGGATTCCTCGTGGATAATATTCAATATAGTGTAGGTTTATTTAGACGTGGGATTACTTTTTTTATATTACATATTCTGATGTCTCGCGCTCTCTCTTTTGTTGCCAAAGTTAAAATATCGTATCTTTTTAAAAATACGTGTAGAAATTTGTTTCGTTTTTTATATATTAACACCTCCGATGTAAATATTCCCGTGATGCTGCATTACCGCCACGTGATACACAGCAGCGATGTTGTGTTCGATCCAGACTATGAGGCGTGATGACAAGCAACGTACTAGTCGCGGGCGTGGTCACGAATAATCGGTGACGTAACACATTGATCGCCGCCAAGCAAAAGCCAGGTAGGTTGGTAGGTAGGCCGAGACCTGCTTGATGTTGTAGATCCACGCCTTCGTTTTTGCAGCTTTCCCGCACTAAAACCATGCAGAAGAAATCTCGGCCTTGTTTGTGACAAAACGCGCTAAGAGCTGCCAAAGGGAAACAGACACGTCGTCATCACTGTTTCTAAACAACAACGCTCCTCTCCCCCACACATGATATATTAATACCATACCAACAACTTACTTGCATGCATGTCATCAATCAACTCCGAGAAAAATGACGTCACATTTAGTATTCGGAATGAATTTTAAATAAGGAAATTTTTATTTATAGCAACGGTACCCGGTATGTAATACTTGTATATATAGTAGTAGTTTCTTTTTTAAATTGGAATTTATGATTTCACTGACATACGATTTACTATACTGTACTGTATATTGCATGATGTGGTAGAATGTATCATAAGTCACGTCAGAGGAAAAAAATTTCGGTTGAATTATCATCCATAAAATTTTGAAATTTTCTACATGCATCATCATGTCAGTGCATGTGGACGAAATTCGAGTAATATAGCATGATCGTAAATAATATTCTTAAAAATTGGTATTTTATTTGTTGAAAGTATTTTCAGGAAGCAATCTAGGCAAAATTTTATGATTTTTAGATCGAAATTATATACCGCCATTTTTTTTTTCTTGCGCCCCTAAAATTTTGCAGATCTGCAACCAGTTAGACACATATGAATTGGGGCTGCCTATAGTCATTAAAAACTTATCATTGGGGTAAATTTTTAGATTAAACATAATTATTATTTATTATAAGTTGAATTCATTAATATAAAATGCAGTAAAATTAAATTCATACTTTTTAATTATTATAGTGTCAAGTACTTATTATTTTGATACTCAGGATGGCACTTTCACATGTTACTTGATGCATGCAAGTCATTTATTATTTGTGACGTATGTGATGGTGACGTGTTGTGAGGATTGGTACGACCAACTTTATAATGCTGGTCCTCCCACACGTATTCGGGTCCAGCACATCAGCATCCCGCTCTCAGATTTATGATTTCCGCGGCCAGCTATATTGGAGGGAGGGGTCGGTCGAGGAGTGCTCGGTCGCTACGGCCATCTGCAGCCCTGTACCACGAACTAAACAGTGACCCCCACCGTCGTGCTTGCATTTGCTGTAATAATGTAATAAAATTATGATGACAAAGATGGTAGCGTGTAAATAAACAGATGATGATGACCTTTAGTCGACCGAGAGATCAAAGTCAGCACTTGCCCTGCATGATTGATGCAATAATATTAATTATTGTAACTTCATCTCATCCATATATTATGATAAATTATCAGCACTTCAACATTCTATGTCCATAATAATATGTTATAGAAATGAAAAAGATGATGATGGTATAGTATATTATAAAATTTCTTCATCATGGAATGTTGTTATATTAATATATAAAGTTACATTTTAATTATTATGGTGACTTTTACTATACTAAAGAAATGCATGTTTGCATTTATACTTTCTCAGAGGTGAAAGAAACAATATTGTATAATTGAGATAAATTTATTCTTCGAAGTTCTTGAAATTTTCATCATTCGTTTGCTAATAAGATGTTATTTGATTAAAAAAAAATCGCGTGTATATTATGGTTTGTTTTTTATATTTCATCTCCGTGACAGTTGATGTGACTTGAGGTTTCTGTTCTGCTGCAGTTATGGAACCTACTGAGCGTGGTTGCAGAGAACGGACCGAGAATGGTAACTGGACGCTCTAGTAGTAGTGTTTGTCCTATAGCCGCCTGCTAGATAGAATACCACCCTGCCTGCTGCTACTTCATGCATGTCCCTACATATTACCGCCTTACTTACTCACTTGCGTGTGGTATGTAGACTTGTTTGTCATTAACCATTACCGTATACCAAGGATGATTGACGTAGCTATGACGTACAGAATGTTGATTTCAAACCTTATTGCAATTATTATTTGCACGTATTGACGTATCACATATTTTCTCCAATTATATTATAAAAATTAAAAATACAATACAAAAATAATATATACTGTATATATATATAATATATATATATATATATATATGTGTGTGTGTGTAATATTATTAAATTCAATTATCTTGTATAATAATTATAATATAAATATATTAATCTCGTAATGCCAATTTGATTCATCAATCGCAAACTTGTATTTTAATGTTTAAGTTTAAACTGATTTCATGTTGCTTTCAAAACATTATAATTTCCTTTTCATTGACAAAATGTTTATAAATTTTATTACTCTTGTCAATTATTGAGGTTATCGACAAAAAATGTACCTCATATTTTTGTTTATTATACCTTGGCCTTTATTTTAGAAAACAATTTTAACAAGACCTTCATATATCTGGCAATGAAAAATAATTTCTTTTGCAACGTTTTCTCATTGGTAACCTAATGAGAAATACTTTTACTCTTTGCTAGATTAGATTCATATTTTAACAAAGTTTTGTGTGATCAATGTGATTATTTGATGATAAATACGCGAGTTACGTTATAACAATCTAGTTAAAAGTCTGCTACCGTTTCATTTCGAGGACTGGATTCCCATGTGCTTCTGTTAGCGTTTACAGAAAAAAAGCGTGATTGAATAACCTTGGGCAGCCGCCTGCCAAGGCTCAAAATACTATTGTCTACTCAGCACACCTGATTCTTCAAATGCATTTTTCAGTCGGTTTGCATCATAGTACAGGCATGAGAGCAACACCAATCGATAACATATTTTTCAAGGAACATTTTTTACTAAAAATAATTTTGCATGAATTGTGTAAAAAGGGATGAGGGGGCACCCGGGTTTGAACCGGGGACCTCTCGATCTGCAGTCGAATGCTCTACCACTGAGCTATACCCCCCATTGGAATATACGAGCCGGAGATAGCACTACTTGTATGTTAGGCGCTGGCATCGCTTATTGGTAGGCAGGTCTCGTGTGGGAAGAAAGAAAAAGTTGTTGTTGCTTTTTTTCATGCGCAGTAGAGTTGCGCGGTAAAAGTTTAGCGAGTTTTGAAGTGCGTATGTTTTATTTTTTTCAAAGTTTCAAACCTACGAGACGGAAAGGCCGCAGCGGACATGTAGTTAATACGTAGGCGGGTTTTGGAGGTGAAATGTATATTAGATAGAATATTGTAGGCGTAGGGGGTGTGATTGTGTGTTAAGAAAAAAAAATTACTGTGAAAATATAATGCAAGGGAAAATTGTTAAAGCAGATGTGATGTGAAATGGTGAATTTTTCCTCGCGAAAGTGTCTTGCTTGCCAATGGCTTGAAATATTAAAACGAGAATTCGATGCCTTCAGTGGAGGAAAACCTCGTTTTCCCTACAAAGCTCCAGCTAGTAGGAAGCCACGATCTTACAATAAGGTAATATTAAATTATTAAATTGTTTAATGACTTTAATTAATGTTGTGTCACCGGCACCGCAAAAGTCCTAAATCCGCAGCTGGTTGACCCATCGTGCTATTATTATTGTTAGTACATTCGTAAATAGTATACTGTAAAAGTATTACTGCATGTTCAAATAATTTTTAAGCAGCATAGATTCAAGAGGTAGTACAAGAGTGTAGCCGATATAAGATTTTAAAAAATATTTATATTTATAATTATACTTTATTTATTTAAAATTTACACTTAATTTTACCGCGGTTAAAGTTTAATTGATAGTCTAGGGTTTAGACTTGTTAAAAAACACATCCGTGAATTTAATTGCATTAATCAAGCCATTTAAGCTCATTTCCGCTCGCAAAGCATATTATAATATATAAGGCTATGTATATTGTCCTGTACATCCGTGCAGAAGCTAACGCTATTTATGAATAAATAATTATTACTTGTATTATCTGCCAGTACGTAGCCTTGCAGTCAAAATTAAACCGTTTACTTAATTAAATCTTCTTTAGCCTTTAATATTAGGCTTATCAAGTGTACGTATTATATGAAATTATCTCTTTGGGCTGCATGTTTTCGATAATACTGCGATAAGCGCACGAAATGATGATTTACTTCGATCGTTATGTTTATTTTAGTGAATATTACAGCTTATAAGTTTTTATCGCAACCCAAAAAAGCAGGTTGCATAATGTCAGCAGCAAGCGACGACGCTATGACGTCACAGAGGACATCGTGGCGGGCGACATTCGCGTCAATGCCTCTTGCGAAGAAGTTACTAATTCAAATAATTATTGTCCAGTTTGCAGCAACCAAGGCTTTTCAAGCAAATGGTTTATAAAACATCACGTTGGAAAAAAAAATATTTATTGCACATTTATGAGTACGCTGATAAAATTGTACATTATAATATATATAATAATTATACACGCATATGAATAATAATTTATATTTAGCTATTTTACTCAAATACTCTGAAAAATTTCTTTATAATATTTGATTATTTTTCAGTAACTTAATAATTGTACAAAATGACATAATATTGCTAATTTCTATTGAAAATTTCAAATATTTTCAAATTTCAAATACATTGTACTATATATTTATAATTTATTTGAAATGAAATTATTGTTTAAATAAATGTAATTTATATAATATAATTATTATATGCATACATATTTTTATCAATTATAACATTATAACTAATTAATATAAATAAAGTTTTTCTTCGTATGTCTTTTGTCATGCATCTCCTGCTTCGAAAACGTTGCACAACATAAAGAAAGCAAGTATTTAAAATCATTTCACACTCTTTTCCACCTTCGATGCTGCTACTGCTAAAAAACACAATTTAATTTTATATTTACTACTATTGAGTTTGAATGTTTTGATTGTAAAATTAATTTGCATTAATTAAATATTATTATAGGTCCTCTGCTTTGATTTTATATGGTTAATTATAACCTCAGGATAAGCTTTCTTGCATCATCAAATTCAGGTTTTTAGTTATTTAATTTTTTTTTTCTGTAAATAAATCTTAAGTTTAATTGGGTACTAAATCGTTTTGGTTAGTTTGCGGTCGTTTTGACCACGATTGTCGCTTCTACGTGCGGTGAAGAGGTTGAAGTCACGAAGTCGCTTGCTTGGGTCGCCAAGCCCATCGAGTTTGTTTGCGCCACGTGTGCTGCTGCCTGGCTTGCTTCAGTGCACGCAAGCAACAAGCATAGTAGTCGCCATAGTAGCGGTAATAGGTCATCATTATCCAGCTAAGCTCACCAGTTTGCGCCATCATCCACATTCTTGCTGACCTAACGCGGCGCCGGCCGACCGTACTCTGATCTCCGCTTTAAGATACTTGTCGAAAGCAGAAAAAAAGTATATATAAATGTAATAAAATATATCTTTATAATTTGACCCAAAAGCTAAATCATGTTTTTTATTTTATTTAATTCGTTAATAAAATTATGGTATTTTTTAATTTTTATTTAAGATGAAACATGGTGGCATTGAAATGTTTTTGAGTGGCCATGAAAAATCATCTTGAATATATTGATAGTCAAAAACAATAACCGGATACTACGCACATTGTATTTTGATTGCATGATTTTTGATAACTTTATAGTGTTGAGTGCTTTAAGTTTTTAGATTTTTGTTTATATAGTGATTATTGATGATAATATATATATTCTTGCTTGATGCTTGCCTTCTATGTAATAATATAATATAATATAATATATAAATATGCTGTAGGCTTAAAGATAAGAAATAATATTTTCTCTTTCTATATTTTGTATTTTATTTAAGAACTTATTTGTTGTCATGGCGTTGATGTTCTTGTTCTCTTACATGATTTTTTTTATTAACTTTTTGTGGTTAAAACATTTGTATTTTTAAACCGAGAACCGAGCAGCTTGAATGATGATGCACCTGAAATAATGTACTCACTTTCGATTGTGATGTTTATTATACAGGCAATTCCAGGAATTTTATTTAAGTGAGCATCTATAAGGATTACAGTTTATATTATTTATCAGGAGTTTCAAAAATATTTTTGAAGATAAAAATAGGAAAAAGAAATCTGTATATCATATATTACATCATAACTGTGTTTTTTTGAAACTAATTCATGTCAAAAGTAATTAATTCAATTTAATTGACTCTTGTCAAAGTTACAATTAAATACTCCAGGTCATTGTCTTATTTAGAATATATAGAAATATCTTGAAAATTTAACGTCCATGCAGTTAATTTTACGATGTTGTTTTTAGATGATTCCTTATAAATATATAATAATTGGTATTTTGCTGTCGACATTGCTATTGGATCGTCACATTGCTCACTTTTATACAATCAGAATAGTAGAATTAATTAATATTTTCATGAAGAGGATAAATATATCTCTATTGTGGCAAGGTTTAGGCAAGTCCATTCTTACACCTATCCGCCAGAGAAGCGCCTTTTTGTTTTTCTTGCAAGTGCTGACTAAGTTGTGCGTGTTGCAGACCTATACCTCGCGGGACCGCGATGGTGCAGGGTCGGCGCGGGGTTCTCCAGGTCACACTACCCCGACCCTTCGCAGCCCTGCCAGTCAGCACGCGCATATCCCCAGGTACGTTCGTGACGTCATCACAACACCTAGGTTAGATCGTTAATAATCTCAATCATAATATATTAATATGTTTCTGTGTTGTTTATTACAGCGCTAAATAGGATAATAATATGTAATCAATTATGTTTACAAGTTGTTCTTTCTATTTTACTGTACTATAATGTGTTATTAAATTAGTGTATTTTAGCAGCTTGCTCTATGTTGGGGGTGGTGTTAGATTATTTAACAAAGCTTTAATTGAATTAAAAATTTTTTTTTTTTTTTTTTTTTTTATTTTTCAATTAAACCCTATTGGGTACTTCTATTTACTAATTACATACTACTTGAAACCCCGAACCTTCCGAAACCCTAACTTGAGCGTTTCGCGGGCTCTTCTGGAACGGGGGCGGCCACGGCCTTGCAAATTCATCCCGGCATTTGCCTGTGGCTGAGGGAAACGTGGAAACCTCAGCCAGGATGGACGCTACAGCTTTTGTCAATTAACCGGAAGTGCAATGGTCCAAAGCCAGGGGAACCACATAGTGGAAAAGCGCAACGTTTTACCCCTGGGTGGGAAACGTGGTTTTTGTTGAAAATGGTCACCCATCCAACTACTAACCACGCGCGGCGTTGCTTGACTTCGGTGATCTGACGAGACCCGGTCAAGCGCACTGCGCCACACCTATAAAATTTTATATCAGTAATAAAGCGTCATAAATTTGCTATAAAAATTAAACTTGATGCTAAAAAGTAAAATAACATATTTTAGAGAATATTTCAAGGCTATAGGAGCTATGGGGAGTAGTCTTCGTTCTTTTTGTAGACTATCAAGATGTTTATCAACTTGTAGTATTTCGATGGTGTTTTGATTTGTGCCTATCACAGTCCAGATTTTACTGTTGAGTTTTGCCAAAGGTTTAGTAAGCCAGGTGTGGCTAGGAACAGGTGTAGCTTACGGCACAGATTAAGCTCCTCGTATAGTGTGTAGGCGCAGGCTTGCTCGAGATCTCGGCAGGTAGATCGTTACGATGCTCAAGTGGTGGCTGCACCTCTGTGACAGGTTCCACTTCCCACGCGGTCGCCCCACGCCAGCGCACGAGCACGAGGCGGCCCGGCACGCGGTCATCGCGCTCTTCAAGAGCCTACCAGGGGAGAGGGCAGCAAGGGAGAACTTTGCTGAAGTCGCCAAGGTCTGTACCACAACCACCACAGCCCTCTAACTTCTCACGTCTTCAATATCTCGTCATATACTTTAAGAACACAAGAACCGCTATCTATAATGTAACTTGACACTTTTAATTTTACAATGCCCCATATATAAAACATTTTGTTCCCCTTCATTTTATTATATTATATTTATATTAATATTTCAGTTAAAAAAAAAGGCACTTGGGAAAAAAAAACTGATAACGTGTTCTAGTTTCTCTGGAAACATAAATTTAGGAACTTTCGAAAGAAGCGCCGCTATATATGCGTGTATTTTTTTGACAAATCATTTAATTTTTATGTTGCATGCTTATCGAATATCAATGTTTTTGTTTGGCCCAATTTGGCATCTGGTGCTTTGAGCAACAACACGACTTAGATTCATTTTCAATGATTGAGCATGCAATGCAGATTGCATGGGTGTTGAATTAATCTAAACTTAATGATATTAAATTATTCTATTGACCTCCCCTAAGGGCTATAACCTCATGTTTGTTCATCACGAAATGATACAAAAAATAAAATAACAATTACATTATATTCTTTTCACTTCCTTTTGAAATGCGAGATCTTGAATCTTTCACATGACATGAGAGTCACATACGTGTAACGAAAGTTGTATGGGATATATAACGTTTGTCGTGTGAGAAATATGTTTTTGTCATGGGACTTCTCACGAACTATAGCGTTATAATTTAATAGGCTCCTATTACATACATCGTCGTAGTAGCTTTAGGCTCCTCTGCCACTCTCGCATGCTTGCTAGCTAACCTCTCGTTGTTGCATTTCATTATAACTTGGCTGTGGGTCCTCTTTCACCTTGAGTGGCATTTGTGCAACCTCGGCACTCACTTTCTTTGCCGCGTTTCGTGTCGCGCTCTGCCGGAGTGATGGGGGCATTCATTACGTAACACAACCCCGAGCGCCGCCGCCGTTATATTACATGCATCGGCTGCTGCTGCTGGTGACTGCTCGACCTCACGCGCTATTTAGGCTAAACTTGTTTGACTTTCAAATCGCGGCCACTGCATGCAACTACATGCATGCACACACGTTCGAAAGCCTTTTTATACTCCCGCTCTTTTATATAGATTCATCACCCTCGTACTGACCTACCTCAATACAAGCAAACAGTATTATTTGTACCTGCTGTTGCATATTGGTCAGCATATTTTATTGTATGAGGTAACAATATGATAAATTACGCTGCCTCTCTATTATGTACCATTTCAAATAGAGTTATGTATTATAGAGGCAACATGGATCATTTCACATGCAGTAAAAATGACTAGAATTTCAATTTTTTTTATCACATTTAAATTGTTATAAATAATATAATATATATCATCAGTACTTTGGTTCCATGGCGTATAATATATTATATATATAAATTAACTGTGCTAATGAAGTAGCTAAATAATGTGGAATTTGGAGACTTTTGGAGTGATCGAGGAAAGTTCTCGTATTGCCCATGCTCAACAATTAATTAAGTGCAAGATAAGAACAATTTTCATCGTCATCATTGGCCAACAAACTGCCCCCTTAATTATTTGTATCCCAGCATTATTTTCCGATCCACCCCATCTCCTCCTTGTTTTTATTTTTTTATTTTTTTTATTTTTATTTATTTTTATTTTTTTTATAAAATTAAAGTTTTCGTGTATTTATTATATTATAATTCATATAAATATTACACATTTTCTAGATTATAATTTAATGCAATAAATTCAAAATTTTAAATATCTCAATCAGTTATATTTATATGATCATAATCATAATGTCAAGAACATAAAGAATATACATTTTTTTGGATGTTATTGTCATGTTTACAATACTTAACGATTAATCTCAGTTACTTCGGAATCAAAGAATATTTTCCTGCAAACGAATCGAATGAAATAAATTTTAAAAAATCGAGAATGTTCTAAAACTTAATCGCTTATGGTTTAAGCAAATTCAGTCTTGCAGTTTTCTTACAACAGCTCCATTTCCATGGACGGATCCATAAGGCCAATGTTAAACTTCTACCTCAGTTTTCACAAAACTGATAAGACAGATTTGCTTCAAAATTTGTATGCCACCTATTGATAGGGAGTTCTAAGTCCCCTGCAAGTCTTGTTGCATTCAGGCGGTACGATATTGCGAGATATCAAAACCTACTGAGATTCATCCTTAAATATATTATTTCAATATGTAGCAGCTAGATAGCTACTCATGTCTATGGTTTATCATAATTAGTCTGTGGCTAAGATACTTCGGTGTTGCAGGCTTGTGGACTGCCGCTGTACTGGAAACTTCCACTCTTCCTAGCAGCTGGAGGAGAGGCCTCAGGCGGCTTCGTGGCTCTTACGGCCTTCCTCGACTTATGGACAAAGTGAGTAAATCAAATATTAGAGTTTAGAATTAACAAAAAAAATTAATGGGTGAGGGAGATTCCTTTTTTTTTTTAATTGACACGTGTCTTTCTCTCTCAATATTATCTATGTATTTGTTATATTGACAGAAAGAAGATATGAAGGGATGCAATAATTCATAAAACTTTGAATTTACGAAGTACAGTAAAATCATAGACATAATTACTATGTCTATGAGTAAAATATTTTTTTTTTCGTAAATTAAATTTCTATTGTTCTATTATTCTGTAACTATTATATATGTTTTGTATGTATGTTTTATGTGTTCTATTGTAATGTTTTTCTATAATGTATGTTTCTAGTGCTGTTAATATGTACACTTTCTGTGTTTAATAAAAGACTAATAAATATATATATATATATATATAGTAGTTTAATTTTATTAAATTTCATATACAGTGAAATACATTTTCTGCAATACAACAACCGAACCTGCTGTTTTTCATGAAGGGAACAGTTTTGTTTAGAATTATAAATTAAAAAATAGGTATTTATTTTAATTATTATTTTTGTAAATGTTTTATTAAACATAATTAATGGAGTATCGACCTCAAAAATTTTTTATTGCAAAAATGAATAGAAGGTGCAAAGTAATGCCACTCTGATTTTTTTTATATTTTTTAGAGGTCGGGATAAGTATTAATTGCTAAAAAGTTTTCCCAAGGTCGGGTTTGAACCCACTAGCCCCTTTTAGGTCCTATCCTTTTTTTAAGAGGGGCGTCCAAAGACATCACTTTCTCTGTACTTTCAATAATTTTTTTAAAAATAGTTCCCAGTCTCTAAAAAATATGAAAAAATTAGAGTATAGCATATCTCTACACCCTCTATCTATTTCTTCAGTATAAATAAAATTTGAGGTCGATACTCCATTGTGTATATATACATGTCATATTATGAATGCAGTAATCAATAAATAAGTGTATAAAAGTGAAGAACAATAACTTGGAAGTGAAGAAAAAAATCTTGAGTATAAAAAACTACAGTATATACAACAAAATGAGACCATGCACCATAATTATGCAAGAGCAAACATTTGACATTTGCAATACAGAATACCTTCAACATTTAAAGATTTTAAAAAAAAATAGCTCTTATTTCAAATTTAAAACATCAGCTTTTGCATCTGGCAGTTTCATAAATATTAACACATACTGAAAACTTAAAATATTATATGTTTTTATACTATTATTGCAAATTCTATTTTGGACTGATAATTCTTTTATCACATTTCTCCTTCAATTAAAATCATAGTTAAAGTGTGTACAATTTTTATTACTAATGACCTGTCTCGCCATGCAGGCTGTGCTCGGGAGGTCACGACGAAGCGTCACGCATGGTGTGGCTGCTGACTCGTGGCCAGCGCTCATGGCTAGCGCCTGAGGACCTGGCACCCCTCGTGCAGGACGTAGTGGACACCCACCCCGGCCTGAGCTTCCTTAAAGAGGCTAACGAGTTCCACTCCAGATACGTGCACACTGTAAGTTTTTTCACCAATCCTAGCATGATAAATTGCCTTATTCCTGACTTTTTTTTTCCATCTTCATTAGTGATAATGTCTTGAGGCAAACAGGCTTTGTAAACACTATAAATAAGCTTCTTGATAATTAGATTGTTATTTTGTTGCATATTGATTTACTGTATAAATTACTATAACCAACTAGGTAATTATTAAGCATTGTTTATTTAATGGAATACTATTGTTATCTTCATTTTGAGGTTCATATATTGTTTAGCTGTATTCATAAATGTGGATATTTGCAGTTACTTTTAATTTTTGGCTTTAATAGTGTTATTTTAGGGGATCATGCATAAAAAACAAGGAGTCTGATTGTATTTATTTTATTTTTTATACATTTATGAAACAAAGTTCTTTAACTCAGGTACACTGATGTGGAGAAATCCTCCTTTCATATTCCCGATAAAGGCATTCTCAGTACATACCTTAAGATTATCAGCTAGCTCAAGCAGAGTAAAATCGTAAATTTTACCTATAGTGACCTTTAGCGTCAACTAGGAATAAGCAATAAAAGCTTGCTACCAACTTTCAAGTCCCCCAATTAATTTGAAATGCAACTCAAGCACTCTCAGTGAACTCTAATTATGTGACTTTGTCCTCAGGTGATAGCTCGCATGTTCTACTGTGCAAATCGTTCTTGGAGCGGTCGGCTTAGCATTCCTGAGATACGTCGCTCCCAGATTGTACCTGCAGTTCGCCAACTTGAGGCGACTGCAGATATAAATCAGGTGACGCAGTTCTTCAGCTATGAGCACTTCTATGTGATCTACTGCAAGTTCTGGGAGCTGGACCGCGACCACGACCTCTACATTGATCGGACTGACCTAGCACGCCACAATGATCATGGTATGTGTTCTAGCTTCCTAACTGCAATATTACTAGATCTAAAAGTTTTAACCTGTTTGTCTCTGCATGCAGCTCTCTCCTCTCGTATGATTGACCGCATCTTCTCTGGTGCTGTGACACGAGGCCGCAGAGGTATCAAGAAGGGAGAAGAACGTATGAGCTACACAGAGTTTGTGTGGTTCCTGCTCTCCGAGGAGGACAAAACCCATCCCACAGCCATCGAGTACTGGTTTAGGTATATCACTAATCCAGTCATTCATTCATTTTATGTAATATCCATACCGCTAACTATACTGAACCACATTTTATTTTCCTTTCAGGTGTATGGATCTTGATGGCGATGGCTTCCTTTCCATGTATGAACTGGAATATTTCTATGAAGAACAACTACAAAGAATGGAGGCTATCGGGATGGAAACTTTGCCTTTTGAAGACTGTCTATGTCAGGTAATTATAATCACTAAAAAAATTTAATTTTACTTCAGAATTTTCCAATTTTAATGTTTATAATTTCCAGATGCTGGACATGATTCGGCCAGAGGTCCACGGAAAGATATCATTAAGAGATTTGAAGCATTGCAAACTTTCCCCTCTCTTCTTTGATACTTTCTTTAATCTTGAAAAATTCTTGGACCATGAACAGCGAGATCCATTTGCCACCCAGCCTCGAGAATCAGCCCCTGATGGCACCGAGGTGAGTTGATACCTACCTCTTTTACTGGATTTTTATTCATTGAAGTGTTCTGTTTGCAAGCTGGACATTGTTTTGGTCAACCATTTGGAAAGTACATACTTTTCTTAATTGTACTGTCAATGTTTCACATCATATGCAATGTGTTTTTCCTGAAATTATTTGGCACTCTTGCAGATGTCTGATTGGGATCGCTACGCTGCTGAGGAGTATGAACTTTTGGTAGCTGAGGAGAGCGGAGTTGAACCACCAGACGACATGTAAGTTGACAACTTCACTCTAGTTTGTATTTCTTGGACTTAATGAATCAAAGTGAAATAATTAATGTATGGTAATTTAACATAATTTTTTGCAAGGTTTGCAAATTTTCGGATTAAAATAAAATTAATAATAACTAAATATTTAGTCATTAATATTTAAAGTATTAATCTATAGCATATTTATTTATTTTTTAAAATAAGTAGATTGGATCAAATTAATTAAGTAATTTAGTCACCTGATTTGGGAGAGATGTGATAAAAGACCAAAATGTGGTCCGGGGAAAATAAATAAAAATTGTTAAAATTTATTTATCTTTCTACCATCTGTGTGATTTTTGTTTACATATATGTAACTCATGAATATATGAGACTGCTAGTTTCATAACTGGACATATATAACTGCATGGAAGTATTCACAAAAAAAGGCTTAAGTGCTGTAAAGAAGGATATGCCTGACATATATTTTTTATAAATTAATATAAATATGTATATCATTCAATGATCTTATATATATATATATATATATATATATATATATATATATATATATCGATGGTTCCGCGGAGAAAGCGCTGGTTTGCATTCTCGGGATTTTACAAAATGACGGGTTTGCCTTTGCAAAAAGGTTTCTTTTCATCCTTTGTTATTGTAATTTACAACCTTACTGAAAAGGCAAACCCGTCACTTTGTAAAATCCGGAGAATGCAAATCAGTGGTTTCTCCGCGGAACCATCTATATATATATATATAAATATATATGTGTATAAATAAATATACACATATTTATTATTTTTTTTTTTTCTTATGATTATTCTATAATTTGATAAAATCAAAAATACTTAAGACATACTTTGTTTTAAATCTACACATCAATGTTTTGTGTGTTTGGGGACGTGTTTATTGTAGGTGGAATCTGGTTTCATAGTTAGCCTCTCTGTCTGTGGTTCCTCTTGTTCTCTATCTATCTGTTTCTTGAGGCCTGCGGTTGACTTCCACACATGATGTGTTTCCGTCTCCTGCTCGAGTAGCGAGCACTTCAGGCTGCTGCCACTCTGTGCGAATGCCTGATGGTGGTTTGTTGGTTGGTTGCAGGGGAGATGAGATTTAGTTGTAGAGCTGTGACGCCCCAGAGGGCAGTAAGTAAATTAATCTTACTGATGCATGTTCTTCTGCTTATTGTAGCATAGTTTTGTACTTTTTAGACTAGCTTAATTAAATGTAGATGTTTGCATTGTTTTCCATGTGTATTTAATGAAACTATGTATAATTGCATGTTTGGTGGAAATTAATTTTGGTTTTATATTATATATAATATACATAAATATATTTCCTTTTTTAATTGTTATATATATATGAACATAATTAATTGTATTAATTTGCATGATTTCTTATATTAGAGTAGAGGGAATATTTGTTGTGTGTGTCTTGGAATAACTTTATAATTTCTGTTCTTGTGTTTTGTAACTTGATTCTTACTAACTGTATCTCAGCAGTACTCACATGCATGTTAAAAATGTACTACATTGTAAGTTTATAAGGTGTGATACTTCTTATTGCTTTATTTTTATTTTTCACAATATCCAAAAAGGAGAAAAAGTTATGAAGGATAATGAAAAAAACACTGTACTGCTGTTACATATCCCTTCCTCCCCTTCTGGTTCTTACAATTGCAATGTTGTTTTATTTTATTTTTTTATGCTTTTCAGCAAAGTCTTCTACTCGCAATCATGGTTGTAACAAACCATTGTTTATAATGTCTGTCGCATGAAGCCTTTTTCATTGTTAAACATGGGACGACGTAGTGCCTGATTTTGCCACCAGAGCAGAGAACGTAATGGCATTGTTGGCGCTAGTAGACACATTTTTGGCGCTAGTAGACACTTCCAACTTCAAAATTAACGGTCATTTTCCATAAGTTAACATGTAAATCAACAACTGTTCCATGTTTTTCCTTTCACGCGACAGACATTACCCAACAATACTTTGTTTACTACCAACGAGCAGAAGACTTTGCTTTTCAGTTTAGTCGATCATTTATCAATTAATATCATCAGCAATTTGTTTTTATGTGCGATGTCAACATAATTATATATAGAGACAATTTTATTGTCTATATGTATATTTTTTATGTATTTTAATTTTACCAATGATACATCAACCGTTTGTGTAAAGAAAATTGATACTGTAGTATAGAAAATAGATTACAAATCTTTGTACTACTTGAAGGCAAAATAATAGAATAATATAAATACAGTATATTTTTTAAATTTTCATTGCACTTTGTTTTATTTGTTTGTTCCATTTTCATTTAATGATATTTATTATTGTTTGGCTTATTGATTACTGCATGATCAAGTTAAGCAGCATTCCTTTATTTTTTTTCATTATTTATATGGTGTCTTAATGTGTTTTATGCTTCCAAATGACAGCTGTGACATATTTTTATTGATCATTTAATTTGAAAGTGACATTCTATAAATGGCATAAATTTATTTTAAACACTGTATGCACATTGCAGAGCTAGATGCTATGTGTAATTTCTTGGTTTTAAATTATGCTTTGGGTTATTAATTAATAATTTTATCTTGCAATAAAATACAGTTCATTCATGCAAACATGACTCATATTATGTCAGTATACTCTCAGACAATTACAAGATTCATTCCGACCCTATTATGTACGCACACGTATTAGCCTCGTGTGGTGAACTGGTCTGTTGTTGCAGGATGCTGTATGATGACTTGAGCGAGGAGGAAGATGACGATGGTGAGGATCTTCTCTCGCCCAACCTCGACCGCCTGGAGGAGCTGCAGGCGGAGCGTCGACGTTGCAGACCACAGGACGATGATACGTGGGGGCCACCAGGGGGGGCCACAGAGGCTGATGAGGACTCTGGAGACTATGCAGGAGACAGTGATGACTACTCCTTCTAGCTACAAAATCACACCTGACGTAACCGTAGCAGCAAAATGTTAACAGTGTTAATTAAGTGATTGATAAACAATGAAAATTAATTTAACTTTTTTAAAATCTATTGTTTTCATTTTATACAATATTTACTCTTAAAATATTATGAACAGCCAATAAAAATGAACTTTTTTTAAAAAAAGGCACAGTTGACAATGATTCATAATATTTGCAGAATTTCTGCTTTTAAATATATCAGTATTTTGTGTTAACAATGTATAGTGCCTTAATTAACAAAAAATTAATGTAGTCATATATATTGATTGAGTGTTAGTATATGCACTTTTTTTTTGTGCTTTAAAAAAATACTTGTGTTGTATCAAAATGCCACTTGATAGGTGGCAACCAAGTGGTTAGAATATTTACTTGAAAACAACAAGGCCATGATAAATATGTGCAGCTATATAATATTAGGTTATATATTAAAAGCTCAATTAGTTGTGTTACACTATAGTTTATTATGACTAAATCAATTTTTATACAGTATTGAAATAGAATCTACCAAATAATAACAATAAATTTATGATATATTAATTATCAAGATTAACATGAAATGGAACATCTAGAAAATTGTTTTTATCAATTTATATTATTTTATTGATTAATTTTTTCTTCAAAATAATGTGTGCCTTTGTGTTTTGGTTTCATGCATCTATGAAACATTTAATAATTTCTGATTATAAGATTTTGGAAAAAAGAAAAACTATAATTTAATTAAAGAAAGGCTTGATTGTATTATATATGTAGATGGATATTATCATATATCTAGTCTAAATGCCTAAACTGTTTATTTAGTGCCTTAATTAAATAATTCCAATTTTTATTCAACCGCAATTTGGATTAATCAGGATTATGATTATTAATTAATTAAAGTAATTATAATATTACAATTATATTATAATTAATTAATAATTAATCAGAATTAATTAGGATTAATAATTATTATTTTAGCAAGACCTGGTGGCAAAAAATTAATGTCATGCCTTTTTGATATCTCTTAATTTGAACATTATCACATTTATCACTATAAAATGCCTTTCTACAAACAGCAGGTTTTAAAATGTAAAAAATATAAAACCAAAGGCTGTTAAGAGAATATTCAATGAAACTTAAAGGCAAACTTGTATGCTATTTTTTATCACACATTTAATACTTAAGTGCCTTGATCATTTTATGCATGGAGACGGCACCTAATTGAGTTGTTTCTATAAATTATTGACCTATCTTATTCAGAACAATTTTTTTGACAAAATGGCTTACTATATTAATAATTTAAAGTATATATAATAAATTATTGTGAGTCTCGTGATTTTAGTAAAAGGAAAGTATATAATATATATATATTTTTTTTGTAAATTAAATGTTTTTGCAAGAAAAACATGAGAATATATAACTATGTAATGTAATGAATTTATGATCATAGCAATAAAATGAATTAACATTTAAATAATTTGTGTGAAATAAAATTACCATTATACCCTTTTAATGCAAAAGAAAGTTAGTACCAAATGAGTTCCATGCATGTATTAAAATTATTATATGAGATGCTAATAATTAATTTACATTTAGCATAATATACATCATTAATAAAGCTGAGGAAAATAAATTGTTAATTTTCTTCTACATATTTACATGGAAATTTTCTTACTTTATTTATTTTATTTTTTCATGTTTTGTGGATATTGGCCGGAGGATGAATTTAATTAATTGATCCATTCGTGGGGGGGGCAACGTACATCGTGAAGGGGGATCAAATTGCCATGGTGGGACAAAAAAGTCAAGGAATCAAATTATAAATGATCTCATAGATGAAACATGTAGAAAATCAGAGTTTTAATAATAAAAGCTTTTATTTTTTTTTGTATTTTTTGGTAGCATGTATAGTATAAACATATTTTTAAGGGGAATTAAAAGGTAACACGGATCAGCTGTTTTGGCTTATATATAGCTAGTGTACGTCCCATTTTACTTTTAACATGTATACCTTAGCAGACTCACAAATTCTGAAATATTTTCGAGTTTAGTATATACCTAAAAGCCACAGAAAAAATTCAAAACAATTATTAGATCGAGCTAGAAGATTTTTTTAAATAAATTTATTGGTTTAGTTCGATCTCCTTTGAAAAGCCGCCTGGCCTATGCAAAAAAGTTAAAAAAGCAATTAAAAAAAATCTCTTGTGTTTCAAAAAAAATTAAGAATGATTGTGTGCCCGCTAATTAAGGTTAAACATATGTTAAAATCAAGGGACTGCATCACATCAATTCAGTTGATCCGTTTTAATTAATACCTTCCCATTAAAATGGACAATATTAATAACGTCTCTGCAACTTCTTTTTTATTGCATGTTGCAGTAATTATATTTATATAGTTATAATATATATATATATATATATATATATATATATATATATATATATATATATATATATATATATATATATATAATATATAATTTTATAATTTATAATACATTTAATTTATAACCTGAGACAATATTATGTATCATCTCAGAGACCTCAATTCAAATTCAATAGTTTTTATTTCCATAATCTCCTACAGTCAAAAGTATTATACAATAATACATTGCTTGAGGTTCCAGAAACGTCAAATATGATACACAACACAATACATATAACATATATATATTAAAAATAAAAACACTAAAAATTGTCAGTCATAAATGTTGCATGCCACTGAATAATAACACTTATCAACAAGAAAAGAACACTTTTACATCACATATACACTTCAAAGAACATGCAATGCATGGTAATTTATTATATATATTCTTAAACAATTAATTAACTCATGAAGGGCCCTGTTCTGTACATTTCAAGTCTACAAGGTTTGGGAATTAAATAAAAACCACGATTCCGAGTGAAGAGTCCTCAATAATATATAATAATATATATTAAAAATATATAATATATATATATTATATATATATATATTTCTTTTAGGGCTAGAAAATTTAGAGGGTTTTAATTCCGACCTCTTTGTCCTAAAAGTTAAAAACATTAAAACTAAGTCCAAATATTTACCGCGAAAGCTTCGGGTAAAAGTTTAATTTTTAGTTAAGATTTTGGACAACAGATCGCAGCAAAACATGGTCAGCTGTTTTTCGGTGGCCCTTCAAAACACCAAAATGACCAAAACAGCAATGGCGGTGTGTCAAGGTTGCATGTGTGCGACTGCCAAGGTTATAGCGAATATTTCATAACCTTAGCCTTCTTTAAATAACCTCGAATTATAAGTGAATGACATTGTAAAGATTCAATTATCACATATATGCATACTTTGAACGTCCAGTAAACCATTTTATTGCAATGTGAAATATGATAATTTCGACAATGGACCAGAGATGCAAAACCACTGTTTTGCTTGTCAATCGGAGGAAAGTGTAACGTAAGTACCGGCATAATATTTTGTCACGTTGCTATGTTCGTAAAAAATTGAGAAAAATTGCTGCTTAGCTAAATTATATTGTACGTTCAATGTGCATACGTACGTACGTTGCATTAATTAGAGAAATCATCAAATCCTAATGGATTATCCTAATTATGCATACAGGACCTGTACCCTGTACCTGTATGTCAATAACCGTCCTCCTTTTGGGAGGATATAGTATAGTCCTCCTTTTTAGACTTGTCCTCCATATACTCCCAAGATGTTTGGGAGGACGGAGGACGCCCTTTGTCCTTCTTTTCAGGAATTACAAATTTTAAAATATTACAACTAAAATTTGAATGCATTGAAAAGCAGATAAAAACATGACAATTTTTCGCTCGCTTCACTCGCTAAATTTTGATTTATAATCACAATATTTCTGTTCACGTTCTCTGAAAAATAACATACTTATGCTTATACTGTATGCATACAGTAGACATCAGGGATATTAAATGCAGTCAATGCCTACGGATCAGCTGGCCCAATGCTAAAAAAATCTCATTAATAAAAATTATGAAAAACATTTAAAATGTTCTCCTCTACATTCCCTATCAGTAGTATAGGTAAAATATCAGGTATACAAAAACGAGCTAGTTTTCGAGTTATTAATTTTTAAAGTTGACTATAATTCAACATGGAAGTTCCATTTCTCAATGTTAAATTAGAGAACTTTAAAAATTTATAACTCGAAAACTAGCTCGTTTTTGTATACCTGATATTTTACCTACTGATAGGGGATGTAGAGAAGAACTTTTTAAATTTTTTTCATAATTTTTATGAATGGGATTTTGTTAGCATTGGGCCAGCTGATCCGTGTTATCTCTACCTTAAATGAAGGGGAAAAAAATTGGAGGTGATGATTCTTCACTTTTGGGGTGCATGCAGTGTCCAATCCATATGAAGAGAAGAAAATCAAGTGTTCCGAAACTGCACCCCCCTGCAAATTGGTCTGAGTAGATCGAGGGAAAAATGCATGTATTTTCTGTGTGTTGTCTAGCTTTCCCCCAAGTTTCGACCCAACTGGCAAGGAATTAAAATTTTACATGGCTGGAACCACCAGGCACCAGGGGCTTAACTACCAGGGTTTGGGGCAGTATAAAACCCTTTAGACTCAGAGACCTTGGTAAAAGAGGGAACACATACACGGAAGGGGCGAATAGTAAAAGTGAACCTCGGGCTTGTAGGCCCATGCATGCAGGCCTAAATTGACTTTTTTAATCCGTTTCAAGCTCGCAGAACTCGTTAAACGACCGAAGGGTATAGCTAGGTTAGGACTTTTGACAGCTAAAAAAAGGGGCACTTGTATGGTTTTTAGAGATAGATAGCCTAAGATATAATATATATAGCCACAGTTTAAGGTCTTAATGGTGAAATTATGTATGCAAAAAAAATTCTGCAATAAATTACATTCAAGAAAAGTGCAGAATTTAAGGAAAAGTTCACAAAGGTTGTATAAAATTACCCCTTCCAAGCGCTTCACTGCAACGGAAACACAAACTTGTATACTGCAGCAGTCTGCACCAGAAATGAATGACGTAACCTATCCCAATCTTCTTGACTACCTATAGCTTTATATAAATTTGTAGCAACAATTTAGACCCATAATAGGTTTGTTCGTAAATGCATAATCGATTCACGAATCAATAATCAGATGACTCCTCTGTACAGGTATTAAGGAAAATATTATACAGTATAGTACTTTATCATCATCATCATCATCATCATCCTTTTTTTTTTTTTTTTTACAAACATTATACAACAGATTTCAATTTCTATTTCTACGGAAAGAAACGAAAATAATTGTCTATTTATTTTTTTTTCTTAGGGGAGAACAGTGCGTTTTAATTTGTTTAATTTGATTCAATCTGAAATTACAATATTATATAATATTATAGCCTATAAGATAATATAATTATAACAATACCGAAAACCCGATTGCTACTTCCAATATGCCTGCCATGTCTATCGCGGTCTTATATTTTGATCACGAAACCTCATGTACTGTACACATTTTTTTCTCTTTTCTCTCTAACACTATGTCATTTCCGAAAATTTGAACATATCCTATATAATTATATTATATTGATGTACGTAGTGTATTTTATAACACGCTTTTATTATAGCAGCCGATATAGAAAGTCATATCTCATTCTTTTTGGTGCATGTTATATATATTTATACTTAAAAAAATATATACAGCAGCAGCATTGATAATAGAAAATAGAAGTTTAAATTATTAAAATAAATATGTATATTAGTATATTAAAAATTGTATAGACCAAAATAATACTCGAGTCACGCAAGGTAAACGTCATGTGCTGAGAAAATCCGGTTAGGAAGTAAAAATGGCCTAAATAATTCCATTATATATAATATACGGTACTCATTTAATAATAGTTTGTCGCACATATCTACATACGCTGAAGTCCATAATCAACGTTACCGTCAAAAGCAATGGAGTATCGACCTCGATTTTTTTTTATTGCAGAAATGGATAGAGGGTGCAAAATTATGCTACCCTGATTTTTTTCAGATTTTTTACAGATTTTTTAAAAATACCTCCAGCTAGGGTTGCAAAAAATCTAAAAAAAAAAAAAAAAAAATATCAGAGCAGCATAACTTTGCACCCTCTATCCATATCTGCAATAAAAAAAAATTGAGGTCGATACTCCATTGCCTGAGATACATTTTTTTTTAAGATTATTCGATACCTATATTTTATAAATTTAATTAACTTTTGATTTCTCATGCTTCAATTTAGGTTCCAAACTTTTTTTAATTTAATGAGTATAATTACAGTACTTATTTATATTATATGTCCTCACTCATACTATAATTATGTACAATATTTTACATGATGTGACTTTTCTTTACATCACTATAATATGTATGAAGATTTAGACTTATTCTTATACTCTATATAATATATATGTATATTTTTTATATTTATGCTAATTTAAATTACAATAATTAATTATTTATGCATGCAAACGAATTTCCTTGTATATATAACTTCAGATTTCGATCGTTTATCCGCAATAATAAAAATTACACATGCTTCCTTTTTCCGTTTATTAAAATTAAACTTCCTCTCGACATGATTTATACTAATTTTTTCCCCTGATTTGTATCCTTCGTCATAAAGCATAATTTTTACTACGTAGTTTCAGTGTTTAAAAAAAAAAAAAAACATAACGTGCGAGTGAAATATATAAAAGTTAAATTGTCTTGTATATAATGCGTGCAAAGGTCAGGATTAAAGGGTTCGTAAAAAAATGTGTCCGGTAAGTAATTTGTTTGGTACTTGTTGCACATCGAGGGCAAAAGGATTAACATACAGAAGCCATAGTTGTTGTAGACTGCGGAGCCAACAGTTCGCGAGCAGAGTGGGTTGGACGTGCGCTTCTCTCGCCAACTGCACCATCGATCTACAAGCCGAGTAGTCCTCCCCCTTCCCTTCCGGCACCACCGCGGATTGTTCTCCCTTTTCATTAGCCTACTTGGAATATTGATTAAAATTCACGTTGAAACTCACTCACAAACAAAAATAAAAAATATATTAACTATAACCGTAATTAAAACGTGGAATATTTTTTTTTGCGTTTTTATATCTCAATTTTTTATTTATTTTTTTTAAACATATTTTAAATAAAACAAAACGCACGTGATAATTATGCCGAGGTATAGTTTGGAACGTAAGTAGGTGTATATAGACGTCATCTCTGCTTCCTTTATAGGCGTTGTCTTATACGTACGATCAACAGTTTATTTACTTTAATTTTATTATTACTATACAATTCTTATATGTATGCCATGTGTGATTCCACAGAATTGCAAATCTGATTTTCTTGGGCCTCCAACGTAGCGTCAACAGATGAGACAAAGCTTATATTATGTTCCAGGCTGTTCCAGCTGTACACTTACGCTGCAAGCAAATAATAAATGATCTATTCGATGTACTTTTTTTTTAATGCATTGCAAAATACACTTGTTGTAATTTCCCATATTATTGTACAGCTGAATTCAATGTTCCTTCTGTGTTGCACAATAACTATTTCTGCATATGAAAAGAGTTTCATGTGTGATTTCAATGTAAATTGTTCGCCAGTCTATAAATTAAATCTTGCAATTATAGTACGTATTATTTAAAAGAAAAAAAAATCGATATATATGTGTCAGTAAAAGTAAGCTGATTGTACTTTTTACGTGAATTACGTTGTATAATTATTTAATAGTTTGCATAGTAATGTAAATTTATAATGTAGTGCATGGAGGATTATAGAGACGTGTTGTAATAAGCTAACTGGATTATATAATATTGGCAATTAACTTAAATAAAATGGCACGTACAGTCTCTCTGTTGTATTTATTTTTTAAATTAAAATTATTTTATTATTATTATTATTATTTTTTTTTTTTTTGCACTATGATGATTGATACATAACCATTCTTCAACCGTGTTCCCCTCATATCAGGGAAATAATATTTTAGAACCTGTGCTCTCATGCATGTATATGTACAGATATGCATATATATTATATATATTTGTGTGTATATATATACATATACACACATATAATATATATAATTATAACTTCCAATATGTCCTTCCTTGGCATACGGATTTAAATGTTAAGGGTGGAGTCCATGCAGTTTTCAAAGAAAGTTGTACGTTTTTTACCGACTATTGAGAAGATTCGACTATATCTTGTGGGATTGTGAACAAATAATTAATTCCACTCCGTTTCACATCATCTTTGCTTTGGGGTGCATGTAAGATTTGTAAGAGATAGCTGAATAAAAATTTATGTTGCTGAGTTGTTGACAATGTTTCGTAGGGTTCCTCATCCTTATACCCTTACGATATCTAAAAAAAAAATAATAAGAAGCATAAAAAAAATCGCTTCACTTCCTTCCCAACTTGGCAACAAAATTAAAAAAAAAAACAACTTACTGTTAGTAATGTTAAAGAAAAAAAGTGTACGTTTTTTTTAACAGAAAATTTTAACAGAAAAGTAAAAAAAAAAAAATCATTGATATAATGTTCACATCCATCCCCACATGCAATGTCTGTAGTAATATAACAGCCAGAAAGCTGGATCGAATCTCAGGATTTTAAAATCTGGTTTTGGACGAGTGTACCTGCTCCTTGTTAAGCTAATTAGTTTTAAAATAAGTAACCTTGAAATTAGGCAAAACCTGTTCTTCACCTTTTCTTGGTTTCAATCCGTGCGTGTTTCCGCAGAAAATTATATATTAATAAATGCATAACATATTCTTTTATAAATAGATTAATTTTTAATGTCATGCAGCCTTGAACTTTTGTTGTTCTAAATTTTAGCAACAAGTTCAATTCAAACATTGCAAACTGTCCTTTAACTGAAATAATACAGTTTTTGATTCAAATATTTTGAAAAATTAGCATTATATTTTTAGATTGATTGATTGGTTGGTATTTTGGGGCAATTGACACATTTTGGTTATGTATGCCCCCATTATATTTTTAGTGCACTTTATAATGCACAACCCGTATTATTATGTTATATAATTAATATGATTTTTGTTATTGGATAATGCCTTTTTTTTCAGTCTCTCTTGGAAGCTTGATTCTGAATTAAAGTATAGGGTCCATAGACGCCTCCAGGGTGTGCACTTTCGTTTCAATATACGATTTCAATATACAAATAAATGTATCCTATATTTTTGAAATATATAGTTCTGCGGAAATTCTGATAAAAATAAGCATAATATTATACCATCAAGATATAGTTATTTCTGCAATATAAAGTCCATTAAATGCAATTAATGAAATTTATATCAAAATTATACAATCGGAAAAGAAACAAGTATATATTAACATAAAAATGTAATAAATAATGTGCAGGTATACAAAAATCAAGTATTTGGTCTTGGTGAAAAAAATCTGAATGTTTAATTTTCCAATTTAATTGACATTAAATCCTCTATACAAACACGATTGATTATAATCACGGAAATGGCATTACAAAGACGGGGAAAATGTTCCTGCTGGTAATAATTGCTATTCAGTCATCGCCACCCGACGTTTCACCACTTCAATGTGAACATCAATAATTTTTCATTACTGAACCATTTAGTGCCATCAATAGTTTCGATTTATACGAATCATATACAGCGTATCGGATGATGGTGGTATTGACGGAATAAACTCATGCGCGTAATGTGAGGCTTGGTCTATTAAGGTCTGTCGCTATGCAGCCGGCCACCAGAGGCGCGACGTATGCCTTTTAAAAAATAATTATTGGATGAATTTTGTTCGGCTTCTTCTGCAGAACGATAAATTATATTCCATTTTTGATGATATAATGTTATTCATACATATAATCTTTAGGAAACCTGTTAATATAAATTCGTATCGGTAAGATTTTGATGACTTTATTAGTACGAAAAAATACATATAATATTTCCCTACTTCCTCACAAGCCATTTTGCTGATTTATTTTCCCCGCAGATGTACCGTACTGTACTGTACATTGTTCCATTGTTGGGGACGAGCGGCCGGCCTGCACCTTGCTCGCTAGCGGTCAGGCAGGCGAGGCGGGCCACTTGGCCTGCAGACTTTCACAAGGGTTGGCGCCTTGCGGCTCGCGCGACGCAAATATAATATAATCGCGGGCCGTGCTTTTACCTTATCTATGGTCAGGAAAAATGAATACATAAAAATATTGCACCATCAATCAAAATGCAATGAATGCAGCATTTATTAATGTGATATAAATATTATAAATATAACATACATTTAATATAAATTTATAAAAAAGTATATAAAAATATAAATATAAATGATACAAAATATAAAATAATATTAAAATATTAATATAATATAATATAATATTTAATATAATATTAAAATATTTTTATAAAAATTGAAACATATTAATACAACATTATATATACATATTATATATATATATATGATGTTGCAATATTTATGCATTTATTATGCATAATTTACTACATTTGATTGGTGCAATTTTTTCATTTTCTCCTATGAAATATAAAGTGGTGTTCCCAAAAATATTTATACATTGCATTGAAGTCTGTTTGTAACTAGGTTTCTATCTAAAACATATACTACATTCTTTTCTTCACCTTTCTCAAAGAAAAGAAAGGTTTATGAATGAGGATAGCAAGGGTTGGGGGAGTAAAATACAAGTTATTTTCTTGAGTTCGTTTACCCTTCTGACCTGCGCGCGACAGTGAAAATTGTTGTAATTATATAACAATGAAAACTTATAAAAAATTAATCTATATTTTATTAGGAAAATTATGAATCATAATAAAGTATATTGATTTCGCTTTTTCATTATTATTCAATAAATTTAATTTCAGTCTCTCCAAGTATAGATGATCGTCATGAAACACTTGAAAAGTATTGCTTGAGAGGGTACAAAAAAAAAAAGGAAGGATTATTATAATAAACAGATTCAGATTTCAAATTCATCGTTATATAATACACAGGTCGAGAATATTTTAATTACTTTTTAAAATATTAAGTTTGGAGGGAGTTTTATCATTAAAACCACACAAAAAAATTGTATATATAATATATAAATATTTGAAAAATATATATCATAATAATTTTGATAAAAAAAAATGTGCCTTGAAAATTAACTTTTATTAAAAAAAATTTGATCATTTTACGCGTACAGCAACGCATTCAGTACGTAACGCCTGCTCTTTTTTTCCCTTCTCCCCATCCTCCCCCGTCCTCTCCGGACCCAGGAAGGAAGTGAAGAAAAAAAAACTGCAGCTCGCGAATGCAAGCAGTAGCAGCGCGGGGCAATTGCACATTCTACCTCATGATAGCAGCATTCGCACTCATGATGTGGTCCACGGACAGGAGCAAAATACATTGAATTTCAATGTGAAAGAGTTACTATAACAATAAAAAATAGTTTCTTTTTTCTAAACGTCACATTTTTAATTTAATTTATAATTTGACATAATTAAAAATACATCTAAAAAATTAATCCACAGTTCTTTATATATTAGTTTGAGCATACATTAGCATTTTATTCATTTTCCATAAATTTAATTTTTTTACTCCTTCCAGTAGATAATTGACATGATAAAACTGAAAAAGTATAGCTTGAAAGGATATAAAAAATATATGATTTTATAGGTCCGATTGGTGATTATAGTATTCAGATTTATCCTATATATATAAAGCCGATAATGTATTTTTTTTTAAATTAATTAGGTTAGTTTCTTTATCTATATATTATACAAAAAAGCAACAAAACATTTTTTGAAACCTATTAATTACTGCAAAAATTAAATTTATTTAAAAAAAATAATTCATAATAATAACAGAGAATGCTGTATACAAAACACTCTGTTACCATATTTCTATTTTCTATTCAATTTACAATACAATACTTTGGAGTCGACCTCACAATGCACTCGTCACGGCACGCATGGCACGTAAAGGACGCACTCGCAACGGCACGCCTGCCCTCCTTGTTTCTTTCCTTGCCTTCAGCTTTTGCTCTCCAGTAAAATGTTGCATACTTTTAATTGCTATAACTCTATATATAATGAATATTTTAAATAATGAATCGGTAGAAGGCATAGGCAAACAACACGTTTAAGCCCTAAGTTCAACAAAAACGCTTAATTTTCTTTATTTTCATTGCTAATGCCGAATAAAAATCACCGAATCCCGTATCTTTTTTACTATAGGCAGGTAGCGACATCTCATTTAATTTCAGTTGCATTTTTTCATAGCGACAGACCTTAATATCATACTGCATGTTGAAATAATGTTGTGAATCGGAAAAATATTGATGTTATTTTTTTAATTATTATACGCCAAAAGCTCTGTAAAAAAAAAAAAAACAAAAAAAAAAACAGCTGCGGTCCTGACAATTATGCAACCAGCACGACATTCGTGTTGAACAATTTGCATTTGCCCGTGCACAGATTCAATGTCATTAAGATTTTCTTCGCCAAAAAATGGCAATAAGTCGTCGATGTTCGAAAAGATCGATGCTATTGCCATTTAAATGAAAAAAAAAAAATATATATTTTTATATATATTATATATATAACTGTATATAATATTCCAGCAGGCGCGGATCCAGAACCAAATTTCGGGGGATGGTGGCTGTCTCCATAAGGTCAATGTTAAAAAAAAAAAAAAAAAAAAAATGGAGTGGAGTGGAGTGGAGGAAATGCATAATATACATATATTTTATAATATATTGCCTACAGATGTCAAATCAAAAATCTCGAAGGTGGGGGTGGGGGTAAACCCCTCCCCCCATGGATCCGCGCCTGTATTCAAGTATATTATTATTTTATAATGTCTTGTCATGCAAGAAAAAAAATCCTATTAAATCTGAATTGACTGCTGTATATTTACATACTGTTTTTACGTTTTTAGTGTTGAGTATAGTCGTATAATTCCTATCTTATGAATCCTATCAATATTTTCACTATAATGTACTTACTGTATGGGTCTATAGGACATCATAAGGCTTCTCGTCACTTTGAAATTTATTTAAACATTGGTCTTAAAAAGGCTAATCCTCAGATAACCTAACCTTTAGATTCATTCTCTGGTTTAAAAATAAATCCCATGTAGTCCCATGTAGTATTATACAAATTACAGCATTTCAGAAATGTCGCATGGTCATAATTTCGTGCTCTGCTAATATAAAAGTATTTATAATAGTAATTATAAATTGTAGTTTGCTTCTGGTAATTTGTTAGTTATATTACGTTAACCACCATATAGATCTTACTGATTTAGGAAACTACGTAACGAAACGTGTTTTTTTTTTTATTCTTAAAAAAAAAAGGAATGCGTGTAATTGTATGTACAAAACTTGTAAAATGATTTTTTACAGGCCACGAATTTGAAAAGAGCATCGTTATTAAAATCATTTTGTTTTAATGTATTAAATAATACTGTGCACACGGAAATAAATTCTCACAAAGATGTGGTAGAATTTTACCGACTTAGCTCGAGCTAAAACCCATGAACCAAGTAAGTTGGTAAAAACTCCCGATCTAACATTGTAATTCAAATCATACAAACAGGTCGGTAAAAACTACAATGTTAATGGGTTAACACGAAATTACACATTAAGTCGGTAAAATATTAAAGATTTCGAATAGTAAAACTATTCCACTCAGACATGTAAAATTTTACCGACTTGATTTTGCTATTTGTATTTTTTACCGACCTACTGTCCCAAGTTTTACTGTCTTGTATCCTCTAAAGTTAACTCTTTAATTGGGTGAAATTTTGCCTCCCTTATTTGTAGCTATTACTATTTTCATACTTGTAAATTTTACGTTTAATAATTTGCTTACATTGAAATATAATGAATATGAAATGACATTATACACTGTAACATTGATAGAAAATATTAGTATTATTACAAAAAAATTACAATGCATATAAAATTATAAATTAATATATAAAAATTACTTTGTGAAATTATTTCACACATCACTCTCGATCTATACCAGAATTAATTATATTTTATTACACTATTTAACTCAAATAAACTTAAGTACGTCATCATGGAATATAAGATTGTTGATAAATAAAAAAAGTATCATCAAATTTGTTTCACATTATGTAACACATTTTATTTATTTACGACAGCATACAAATTAGGTATAATAATATATATAATATATATATTTTCAAGAGAGAAAAAAGCAAGTATCAAGAGATTTGAATGACAATTAAAAATAGCAGTTAATAGTTGTATAAAAGTCACTTCAGTTTTATGAATCACTTTCAACTTTCAAGTCGAACACCGAGAATGAATGTCAAATTGCTACAGTACACAGACCGTTGATAGTCCCATCCTTTGGAGTGAAGAGGCTTGCCTTTCGTTGACATAATGGTTTGAGGAATAACTTTTCCAATCGTGGTGTGATTACGCAGAGATGCATCGCGGATGCCTCACGATGATGAGTCGATCGTCCACTGCAGCACCCAGACACCTTCGGTAGGCGCGTCATTGCTGTAAATATTTGTTATTAGAGCTAACAAGGTACAAGCAATATTCATGAGAAAATACTCGAAATACAATGTATAATATGTTACTTAATTTAAAAGCAACTGAAGCGAAAAATTAATAAACCAATGTTTAAACCTCTTTTAACACGTATACCATGTATTTATTTATAATTATAATTAATATACGGCAAATTAGTATGAATTGATTCGGTAAATTTATGTTAAATGGTACAGGGTATTCATGAATGATTTTTTAGAAAATATATTAATAATTTGCATAGTACCATATTTATAGTAATCGAAAACACTTCGCACTAGGATTTATTTTCTTAAATGCATAATATTATCCTCTAGTCACTAGAGGATACATGGTATTTAAGAAAATAAATACTGACAGAGAGACACAGAAAGAGAAATTGAGGAGATAAATACAACCAAATAATCATATGAGTTACTGACACAATGATTTTATGCTTACCTTAATATGATATTCACGGTGATGAAGTAATGACGAAAAATCTTGACGGTACTTAATTGTATTGAAGAACTATTTAAATTAAACGTATTATACACGGTAGCCCAACTTTCAGCACAACCTCACTCACCAAGGACGCGTCAAAAATGTGAGGAAGTTTGCTCAAATGTAACGGACGTTTTTGAATAAAACAACCAAGTTGGTAAATTTTAAAAACGTAATGGGCTATATTTGCAAAGTTTGAAGTTGCAAAAAGGAAGCGTGCTAAAATCGCAGATTTAGGTTGGTAAAAATGGCATTTGCAAAGCAAAAATGTTAAACTTTTACCAACATTCTTTAAACAAGTTGGTAAATTTTAAGAACGTAATGGGCTATATTTGCAAAGTTTGAAGTTGCAAAAAGGAAGCGTGCTAAAATCGCAGATTTAGGTTGGTAAAAATAGCATTGCAAAGCAAAAATGTTAAACTTTTACCAACACTCTTTAAAAACTATTTTACAATCCTTTGTCTTCAGTTTTTACAGAATACATTGTAACAATGTCGGTAAAATATTACAAACGTGCTGGTAAATGGCGCTTTTACCGACCTTTCCTATTAAAAATTTTTGTCCGTGCAGCGTGCATAAATATAGTAACTATTAAATTATGATGCTGGTGTGAAGTTAGTGCACAGATTAGCAAAGGGGAGGGCTCGCGGTAGACAGGTGCCGGCTGATAACGCGGTGATTGCGGTCGTGCTGTTGGGGCACGCGAGCTAGCTTGCAAGGGAAGCGAGGAAAAAAGGGGGTGTTGATGTTGTCGCTCGTCAGCTGCCAACACCCCCTATCTTCCGCAGCTTACCCGAGTATGGAGACTTCCTCCCCAGAGCTACCTCGTCTTTGTTATTGTCATTGATTTTGGTTCCCCAGCTTAATGTTTTTGGTCGGAGAGGGTACGTTGTATATTATATGTTTGGAGATTTGTCCGTGTGGCGGCGTTTTGTTCCGTTGCTAGGCGGGCTTGTATAGCAGTCAGGGGTCGCTCAGTCGCTCACTGGTCTCTCGCAAGCTTAGGCAGAGAAAAGGGAAAAGGGGGTTGCTTGCTTACTGCTTGCAAAACTAAAACTCTATATACTAAGTGACGTCACTGGTGCTCACATAAAGCCTCATTACAAACAATGGAATGACAGACGCTCTGGTGTCCGATTGTTACAGATGAAAAGAGTTGGTGGTGGAACTGCAACCACTAATATTACCCGAAGCTACGGAGACAGTAAAGAAGCTGGAAGCGTAAAGAAGAAAAGCATGTAACAAACGACGGCAACGAATCACAACTGCTGCGTTGTGGTCAGTGCAGTATTATTCAGAAAAGAGGACATAAACAATAGACCCTCTGTCGTCAAGTCTATCAGACAGTTGTTATGTCTTCAATGACGACTCACCAGCAACAGACCCCGAGCGCTCCAGGGACGGCTTCGCCGGGAAACACCCCTCCGCCGCCCGGTAGCACCGGCTCGGGACCTTCGCGTCAGCGTTCGCTCAAGGATCGTCTCAGAGAAGGCATCACAGGCAGCTTCTCGTGGCAGTGAGTACACACGCGGCCTGTCCCACCACCTCATCCCTGCCTTTCACAACTCAATCCTAATATCTTCTGCATATATATGCATACAACCAGACCCAACCGCAGTTATAAACCTAACTATTTCTACAAACTCAGAACTTAGGAGATTATTTAGATCCCTAAAATTATTGTCATTACTTTATTTCATTAATGAAGTTTTTCCCTAGTTTTTATCATTTTAGTTTTGTTACCATGATAGTAAATGTTAAAGTTTGATTTGCAGTAATTTTATTGAAACTACTAGAAGTATATAATCTTTATTTATTATGAAGTACTGTTAGTTACTTTAAATAACTTACTTATTATAGTCTTATACCAGCAGCAATTAAATTGCCGCGGTATACTCTTTGAAAGTATTATTAAAAAAAATTATAATTTGGGGCAGTAAATAGTTACAGCAGGCCTACTTTTAAAAGGAAATATCAGCTATATCATCAGTAAAGCAAAAAAACAAAATAAATAAATAAATATTATAAATAAAAAAAAATAACTAAGTGCAGTTTCTCTGTTGATATTTTACATTAACATAAATATAATACATGACATAATGATGCCATTCTACAAAACAAATTAAACTTGCAAATATATTATTATATCTTTCCAAACCTTTCATTAACCAAAGTGCCAATGCATCATAGTACCTATGCATGCATTCGCGTACACTTATCTAACGTATTACTTCTATCTTCGTATGTGTGTCACCTCAATCCATCGTTAAGAATAAAACAAGCAATTTTAAATTAATTAAATTTCCAGGAATACAAACAAAAAGATTAAACGTTTTATCGATGGAGGTCAATTTGTTTAATTGAACAACAGCTGTAAATTTCGATACATAGACAAGTACATAGAAATGTATAATAATTAAATATTATATATATATATACCAAAAGTTGTTGTTCTTTGGAATGAGTATGTGATATAGTCAATGCAAAGTGACCTAGTTTTAAATGTTAAGTAATGCGGAGGCTGTATTGAACTTGAAACCACTTTTATTCTTATTTGTTTTTAGAGATTTCTATACGTGGAGGAGAAATATTTATTGGTTATCTGTCAATCTAGATACCGTATATGGCTAGCTATATCTGGATAAACTAATGGCCGGGTAAAACGACTGCTAAAATCATATCGTGTCCAATGGAGGACGAGATTTGAAAGCAACTCTTATATTTAGTTAGAGGTCAATATAATATAAAAATGTGACAAAAAATATTAATAATGTTTGCGTGAGAGAGTATGTGTTTGTTTTTTTACCTCATGTTGCAGTTTAGTGTCTAATTGGCTTTTCTGTACTATACCCGCTCTGGGAGGAGCCTAAGGTTATTAAGTGCGTGGTGCCTCTGGCAACCGTAAAGCAGTAACCCCCCTGGGTGCTCGTAGCCTCATCTGGTGCCGCCCGAGCCCGTTCGCTCGCTCGCCCGCACCAGTCACCTCGTAACAGCCCCTACCCCACCCTCCTCAGTATGATACCCCGGGTCACTGCGCACCAACCCCTGGGCAAGCAGGAACCACCCCCGTGGTGGCAAAGAAATTTCGCACCATCGTTGATTATAGTTTATATCTCCTGCTGTTATGCCATCAAAATTACGGCAGAGAGAAGGAATATGCTATTTTCAAGATATTGAGTTTATTGAAGAATCATGTATATTATTTTTTCTTTGTAATATTTGTTTTATTGCATAAAAATATATGATGGGGACACTCGCGCATTATCTCTTTTCGTTATGAAATTGTATAACAGTATAAGAATGCATTTTGTTGCATTATGAGTATTATTCTCTTTTAATAATACTGCCTGTGTATTTGTGCTTAGGCTATAACCGTAAATTTTTAATATACGAGCTCCTAAAAAACATGCAGCAGAGCTATATAAGATAATATATAGTTTATGGAGATGCGGTGATCGTATAATATACATGCGTGTATAACTTAGAAGTCGTTGAATTAATGCAAGTATGCATCACTTACAAGTTAATATATTATAGTACATGTATTGTATTAAAGTGTATATCATAATAAAGCGCGTTTGTTTACTCTTATAACATTATATAATATAAAGCTCATTTTCCTGTGTGATATAACAATATGAGTACTGAGAAACAACAACTCGATAATCCACGTTTTCCTGGAAAGTTTGCAACCCACGTTTTACATGGTATATTTATAGCGCAATATATAAAACATTTATTTTAACATTATTATATTTTCCGTATAAATGTTATCACTAAAATGATATCGCATCATATAATTAACTTTTTCATGTACATGGGAGTTTTTTGTTTAGGTGTATATGTAAACAAGTTTAAAACTGAGAGGGACACAAAACACCGTTGTATTTTGGAGTGTTATTTTTTGCGATCTCAGGACTGAGGATGACTGAAGGTTAACTTGTGAGGTGACGCTGGCGAGCAGTGATGTGCGGAAAGTGGAGCACCCGACGGCTGGTGCACCGCCCGGCCTTGCCGTAGTCCGGACACCGTATTCTTCGTTAAGTCCTCCGTCCCGTCATCAGCATCGTCTAGCACTGAGGAAAAATCCAGTCAGCTTCAATGTAATAGTAATTGAAAGTTGAATCACCCAAGTTACTTTACGATGTAATAATACATAACATATACACATGCAAGTAGTATTACGTCAAGTGCTGCAATTTTCACTCTCGTGTGTATGGTGCAAAAGGTGTATGTTATGCTTCTATCACCAACTTGTCGAATTTCAAAGAATTATTCTCGCTTTTGTGGTTTCAAATTACAAAAAGGATTGTTATATAGTCGTTTATATGTTTTCTTCGATCGTATATATAACACGCTATATACTAGCTGTAGATACAACAGCGAGGGAGCTGTATATTTAGTATTTACTGATATACTTTCATCGTGGTTCTCTATTGATGGTTTTCAAACACCAAGGCCATAGAAACTCTTAAGTAATCAAACGTCAAACTATTATATTATATTTTTTCTTAATAATCCCTTATAACAAATTTTATTATGAAATTGAGACACACTATACGTATTATATTAAAGAACTATTATACAGTATACAGTAAGCTTGTGTGGAAAAATTGCCGTGTGCTAGAATGTTTTAAAAAAAAAAGGTGTGACAATTATGTTAGTATAGGAAAAACAAAAGCTGTGCCAAAAAATGGCATGATAAAATTATAATATAGCAATATAAATATTGTTGTAAGAATTTAAGATGTAGTATTTTATATATATAATATATATATATATATATATATATATATATATATATATATATATATATATATATATATATATATATATATATATATTTATATATATATATATACATAATGTAAAAAATATGCAAGCAGCAATAATTTCTATACTATCTGATAAACTTTTTAGTCTAGTGATACAAACTCTCCTTCCCCCCCCCCCCCCTTCCCCCCACCTTTTTTTTTGGCACAAGTCTTCGTAGTCCGTAGTATGCAATAATACAACTTTTGGCTACCAACCCATATCTTGATTCATATTTTGAATTTTTGATGAATATAATATTCAATACAAAATGAACAGTATAATGTAAGATATAGGTTTGTATATTATATCATATTTTTAGGTCACTGATTTTTCTATTAATAAATTTGCTAATATATTGATTAATCATCCCTTAATGCTATACACATGCCAGAAAAGCTTTTTAAGAGATCATGCATTTCTTTCATATAAATTGTTGTTCTTGTTCCGAGGATGAACAAGCCCAGGCAAAAGGAGGTCGCTTGGGGATGTATAATTGATTGTTGGATGTGTGGCGCCTTGCCTCCTGTGTACTGCCAAATGACAAATGAGCGCTGATTGATCGGAGGAGGCGATCGATCGGAATGACAAATACGGATCATCACATGGTAATGTGCATTACTTTCCAGCCCCGGTCAAATATAATATCATGTACGTTACATTTTTGTGAGTAATGTATGCTGCAATTATCTGATTTGTCGGTGCTATACGTATTAGTACGCTGCTCCAAATATAAAAATGTGATTCAGTATGTATATATTTATGTATATGTAAAAAGTGTAGCAGTCTTGCTTTTTTTTTTTTTTTTTCAAGGTACTTCTTGTTATGAATAATTTCTGTTTTAAAGTTCAAGATCGATATCAAATCGAAAGTTCTCATTTTTTTTTCTTTTTTTAAAACAATTGTTTAAGAGTACTAATTTAGTTAATTTAGTACTTTATAATGGCAGGCGGAACATGTTGGTTTTATAATAACGCGTACGAATTGTTCCCCTCTTTTAGACTAACACTGCAATGTAGTCGACTGAAATAATTTCATTCTGTATTATAGCACATACACAGAATTCTGTGCATAGCAACAATTAGGAAACAACGTCATAGCTATTTTTGCCACAGAGGATCAGGATATCTTGGCAAATAATTAAAATCAGCATTGCTTACTTTTGTCCAATTTATGTTAATTAGCACAATTACCAGTACCAATACTGCTAATAGTTGCTAAATTTATATACCAAGATACGACAGTACCCTACGCAGCTCAAATTTGAATTTTCAAGTGTTAATTATAAACTCATATTTTACAAAATCTTGTTGTTCGTTTGCTTTTTCATTTGTTGTATAGTGTATTATTAACTTATTAATGTCATCATTTTTTTTTATTTTATTTTATTTTATTTATTTTTTTTTTTGCGTTGGAGTATTGACTTAGAACGTTTAATCAAGTTACAGTCTTGAAATTGATTTAGTACTAAAAAAGAAAAAAAAAGTATGCTTTCCACATTTTTTTTTTAAAAAAATTTTAAGAAAGAAAAGGAAGAAAAATTTATTTTGATAAAGTATCAAAATTTATTTTGATAAAGTATCACAAAGACTATCGTGGAAATCATTGAACAAATTACATCATGGCCCCGTTTTCTATCTACTGCGTACATTTATAATGCACGTGGCACGTGCTGTCTGCTCATCAAGAGTTCATGATGGGTATATTGGTATAGTAGAGAGACTAGAGAGCAACAGCTAGAGTTTTAATACAACATTGCGACTGCGACAGCGCGCAAGTAAGCGATCTAGCCCGTCTGTATAGAGCGAGAGGTATAAGGTCACCACCTCGTCAGGGAGGTGTCGGAGGGAGGAGTCGTCAAGGGCGTCCACCACATGTCACTCGACGCCGTGTGGACAAGGTCTTCCAGGGTTAAATGTTGTCTTCACTGAGGCTTCCGCAGCGTCGCTTCAAGGAGTGAACAACTACAATTAAAAACTTCATTTAAATAAGAAATAGGGATCAATTTTCTAATAAGTTTTTACTTTTTACGAGCCAGCATGCATGGGCCAGTATTATACAGATGTATAATATTATGCCAATGTATACTCTATTATATTAATTAAATATTTTTTTTAATTAATGTCACATATAAGATACAAATAAGTTTTATATATATATTATATATAGTCTTAAGTTATATGGTTAAAACTAAAGATCCTATATTTCAGTTACTTTAATTAAAACCACGTCAGCTATATAAGAAAATGGGGGAGGGGTAAATAGATTTTGTTGAATTTCACACATATGTTGGGACCCGCATCTGACCCTTAAAAAAAAAAAAAAAAAAAAAAAAAAAAAATATCCTAAAATTTAAAAATAAAGAAAATGACCAATCTCAAGAAAAAAAAATTGCATCTCAAATTCTGCTCTGCATAAAAAAATAAAATTTAAATTCTTTTGACCTTGCAAATTTATTAATTTTTTCATAATAATTGGGTATCTAGTTTTAAAAATTTAGGTTTTAAAAAGTGCCTATCATTTTATATTTTTATAACATACCGTATGCCGTATGGGAATATTCAAACTTTTGAATTCACAATTTTTTTAATTATTTCGATTTTTTTTTAAACATGACAACAATTTATGCATTATAATAATTTATATTTGTTGTATAACTAAATTACTATGCCATTCTATTTTTTACACATGCAATAAAAACACAAACTTTTATTTTAATTAAAATTAATAAAAATCACCAGTTAAATGTCTTTATAACTTACAAGTTAGTTTAGTTTCTTATTTTTTTCTTAAGTAAAAATTTAATTGGAGTATAATATAAATTTGTTCAGAGGTATTTCATAAAAGAAATGCAATTTTTATAGATTAACACATGATGAGTGCATGAACATGTACTTGTAGGTTCTTATTGTCAATTATTTTGTGCTGCAATTACTGTTCATGGGCTAAGCCGCTAAGCAATAAAACTATACACACTAAACAATGGCTAGAAACCAAAAAGTTGTGCCCCTGAATAGCACATAACTCCCATAAGGAGAGGGGCACACCTTTTTGGTTCCGATTTATAGTAGTTCCCTACTTAGGTCTGGAGTCTAATTATAGACTCCATACACCAATATACTGTAGTTTATGAGCAAAGATACAAATATTATTTATTAAATTTATATGGTTCAAAGTACAAGAAGAAGACAACGATGCATACTCTGTGGTACTAGAACAATATAATTATGTATAGCCTCGCCTCGTGCATCACCGTATATAACCTCCGCAATGCCAAGTATCTCTCATCTCTTATATATGCCTTAAAGTGCACTTAACACTGCTGTCACACTTCATTGCACCTATAAAGGTTAAATACTTCACATCAAACAATACCATAACATGAATGAAGGATAATAAAAGAAATAATTTATATTTATTATTTCCGTAAAATCTTGTTTTCTTTATTGTTATTTAGGGTCATAATACTTTTAAAATATAATTTACAGCTTATTTTATGACTTTAACCTTACTTATTTATAAATATTTTTTGTACTAGATAAACACGAAGAAGAAATTATTATTATTATTATTTTGTTTTATTATTATTATTAATATTCATTTATTCCAAGATTTAAAAGTTTTATTTCAAGCATTTTTTAAACAGCAAAATCGATACTACTTAATTAAACTTACTTAATTAAAAAATTAGCATCGTTATTACATGTACCGCCAAAACCACCAAGTGAAAAGATGACAGACGTATATGAACATTTTAAATTTAAGTTTCTATGCAAATGAAAAAAACAAACAAACATTTTATTGTTATAATTGATATTTTACATGCTGCACCTTTCAATCAAAGTTGCGCTGTTATAAAAAATATATAATCTTTACTTTTGATTTATTTATTTTTTTATAAAATCCATTCAATAAAACTTACAAAAAAAAGCTCTCGTGGGATGACAATATAATATTTTATGACAGACTTGCGTCGCTTTCTGTTTCATCGTTATTGCTGACATTTTGACGCTAGCAGATTGACAGTGATCTGAATCGCAAGATAATTATTTGTATCCGTATCTGTCATAGTATAAACCAACGTAACTGAATTATCTTTTACTGTATGAATATTTCAAAATGTTTATTGCAAAAAAAAAAAAAAAAAAAAAAAGGTAACCCTCATAAGTGTTGTTATGAGAAAAGAAATTGAGGCATCAAGCAAGAAAGCTAGGCAGTCTATTTGATTTTCTGACTACTATTGTGGAGAAAAACAATTTTTTATTTAACGACAACACAGCAGACATGAAGATATCTCTAGAGACGAGCCTGCTTGAAATTGAAACACATAATATTTTATTTTCTTTCCCATGCAGCTCTCCTCTTGTATTTGTTGAAGAAGCATACATTTTCCAATAAACCCATGATCGAACGATCGCGATCGGTTTATCAATTTTTCGTCTTTTCTCTCACTTTTTCTATACTTTTATATCTTGATATTCGAACTGTTTTCAGCAATAATTCTATATCAGTATTCTACTTTTTATTTTTTTCATATTCACAACTGTTTCCTGTTCCTTTTGCCGTTGGAAAGCTGAACGAACGCAAGTTTATCACCGAGGAAATCAACTTTAACTGATATTGGGAAAAGGTTAAAATAGTTGCGTCACTTCCGAACTTCCAAACAACCAAAGATCAATTCTATAATAAAGTTTTAAAAAATATTTACTCAGTACTGGTAATATTTAAGTTCCACTTCTAATTTGTAATAATTTTTCATTTTAAGCGACAATTTCTATTATATATACGTTTATTATTTTGTTAGATATTAATTTAGAAAGAGAAATGATGTGAATGTTTTTTTTTTTTTGTAATATCATTATTTTATTGTGATACTTTTGAATTAAAATCACTGCATGTGCGCCTGTCATAATAAGAAATAAAACTTGAAACTTTTAACGTTATAACTGAAGGTGCGAACAGTTATCTTCTGAAGTTTCAAACCACAATATATTATACGGTATAGTATATATAGTCAATCTTGGACTCGGCGGTTACCATTACCCATGATATAGTCTGGCGTTGAGGCGGGCGGAGGTCAGTGGGCATACAGACACAGACTGCAACAGCAGTAACACGGGTCGGTGCAGGAAGGTGACCGCCTCGACCCCATTCCATCACCCGCTAGATTTATGCACTCCATTCCCCAGGCTGCAGTAAAATGTGAGGGCGGGCAGGCGGGTCCAGCCAGTCTGCCTCAGTTTACCAGGGAGTGCCCCATGTTATCTATACACGCAATCAGATAAAACCTTGTACCGTCCCAGACTATAGAAGCAGGCTTGTATATATCGCGATATAATATAGAAGAATGATCGCAAGATGGATCGATGTGTCGCGTCGTAGGTGACCTAGCTTAAGCAAGCCTGCATGCTTCTAGCTAACTCTCTTCACTGGAGATATCACGCATGTGGGTTTAGACGTTTGCACACGAACAATGTAATGTATTAATGAAGCGCTTAGTTTATAAATAATTTTCTCATTACAAATTGTATTGATCGCATCGACACAAAGGTAAAACTTCCTGAAGCTGTCATAGTAAATAAATGTGAAAGTGTCATGAAATTTAAAAATATAATAAGCATTGTAATTCTTTTAAACTTTTAAGTACTATATATATAATATAGATAATTGTTTCTTGTACAATTTACTCTGGATGTATTATACTTGAACAGCTTTGTTCTTATCGATTTTGGCATCTCGCCCGATAAAGAAGTTGACATTGTCAGGTAGGCTACGTGCAAGAATGAACATCGTCTCGTTACATACTGGGATGCTGTATATAATATAGAACCTCGCAGATGACAGATACTTCCGCGGCTTGTCAGCTCTCTCCGAGGAGGCTGCTAAGCATCCCCGCAGGTAATGAGTGCGTGCCGCCATGACAGAAGGTCGTTGGCTGCTCACACCACGCACGCACTGACTCACGATTTGCTGGAGGTGCGAGCTATAACTAAGGCGGGGGCGGCCTTGGTGGGGGGGAGGTCTCGGCCTCCACCGCCTCCAACATTTCCTCTCGAGCCACCTCTCTCCAAGCATTTCCCACGCTAATCCATCACTATATTGTACTCGTTACGTCATATAAATTGCATGAGACTATGCATTAATGTAATAATTGTAATTTTAACCGATCAGTTCATTCAATCTCTTTATATCACGATTTCCTTTTCATTAGTTGATACTTTTGCTCTATTTAATTTTTCCATTGTTATATTACTTAATGAAAGAATAAAGACGGAACGGGTTTACTCCCGAGAGATTTTTATCATTTTCTTCGCTTCCTCGGTGTCAGCATGACATAGACTCAGCAGCCAGCAGGCGCCTTGAGACTTACTTTCTGGCGTTCATCTAAGAGGATTAAAGGATGAAACTTGCCGTCAAGACAATGTTCCAATAATAGCCAACAGTAATCGAGCTATAGCTTATCACACCAATGTATATATAAATTCCACAGTGTTTTTTTTTATGTATTTTTACTATATAAATTCAATATTGCAGTAATAAAAAAATTGTAAGTGAAAAATTATAGTGTTAAAAAAAATTTAATCTATAAATCAAATAAGCCAGAGGGTGTCTATTATATTAAATTTTATTATAACTTTTGATACATTAATGGCTCCTTGTCTTGTTTTTATATTAATGTTATTAACCACAGGATAATGTTATTTGTTTTTATTGTTGATTGTGCGGAAAAAAAAACTTTAAATCTTTTCCTTTTTTTTTTTCTTTTTTTGAAAGTTCGTGGTGAAGGTTAAATTAAGACGTAGTTTTTGGTCAACGTGACGTAACAATTGGAGGGGAAGGCTTGATAATTAAGTGGGCATCTAGTGTGTTCTTTAGCTTGACCCTATTAAAAGAGAGTAACAGAGGAGGAGCGGTTGCATGGGGGGACTCTGGAGAGGGGGCTGCTGCCCGGCCCTCCGAGAGCGCGGGGGCCGGCCGTCGTGGTATTTGCCGCCTCAAGATACGAGTTCTATAGCGAGCGCGTGAGTTAGCCAGCAGCAGCAGGTAGTGGTATGAGATACGCGAGTAGCAGCGGCGAGGAAGTTATAGTAGTGGGAGCAATCCAGCCTGCACTTCAACGTAACACTTCTCTCACCAGTAGTGGACTTACGAGAGAGCCGAGTGCTGCCTTGCGATTACTGCTAATAACCGCACCATTCATTCACTAGTACGTACGCATGCCAGTACTTGTTGGCTATAAACTCAAGATAAGAAACCAGAGAACAATAATTAATTCAAGTGACTTTTATACGAATTAAAAGCAAAATTGTTTTGAAGTTTGAAAGTGTTATTCCTATTTTAATTTTACGTGATATTTATAATGACAGAGTGATTTCGGATTGTATCAGTGACAAGAATAAATTATTATTTAACAATGAAAAGCAGCCCTGAATTATCTTTATCTGCAGCTATTGCTACCAACATGGCACGTCGTCAAAGCGCTTGGGTGACACCTACACTCGAAACTGAAGAGTTTCCACCGAAGGTGCAGCCAAAGAGACGCAAGTCATGGCACAGTCGTCTGGAACGTCGTCGACGTAAGGGTGTCGTAGTGGCGGTGGGCGGTAGTGACCCTCATGCAGTTGCAGCGGCAGCTGCCGTGGCATCCATCAACAACGGAGGAAGCGCCACCAAGAGCAAGCGTCCCTCGTGGTGGAACATCTTCGTACCCGACCATTGGCCCAGGTAGTACCACACCTTAATTATGTAGTTGGCGCGCGTCCAGAGTGAACGTTGTGAGAATGATAGTCCACGGTTAAATATTATAGCCAGTTTCTACGCAGTAAAGTCAAGGGAGGGTGACCAAAATATAGATAGTAATAAAAAATAAGTGCTATTTTTTTCCAGAAAAAAGTGGTTTATTATTACATTTAACACACATGTTGTCAAACTTATTATTATAGTAACAGGTTGGGTATAGATATACTTCATGTTTTAAAAGTATATAAATATATATTTTATAATATATTATTTTTAGATTTAATACTTAATTGAAAAGTGATATATATTATTCATAAAGATTAAGTTGTTATATCGAACGATCATCTCAGTATATTATAACATTATTTTAATTGCACACGCAGTTTACTGGTGGAGTCTCGTTATGTCACTTACAGTGCCAGTAGCATGTCACCAAACTCCTTTGTCGTCTTTTGAGTGATTGTCGCTCGCGGAGGAGAGAAGAACGTTTCACCGTCGTCCTCGCAGAGGATCTACATAATTGGGGGCTGACTCGTTAGCTAGCGAGGAGACGTCGATGAGAGTTGCTACGGGCGGGTTCAAGGAAAAAATTTATTCCGCTCTAGTTGTCTGGCTCTCGAGGCCCGGCCGATTTCTCGACATAATGTCTCTTTCAACTCGGCTTGCTCTGTGAGGGAGGGCGGATGTGTTTCTGCCGCAAACCTCAATCTAGCACCGTACAGCAAGCAAGTAGGCTTGCTTGGCTGGTGATTGTCGGGTCTAATCCCCTTCATCCTAGTGGCCCCACTACAATCTTGCTAGCAAGGAACTCCAAGGTAATACACAAGCTGGAGCGCGCATTGCACAATAACGAAGGAAGTAAATTGTCTAGCGTGGTGAAACCCAAATTAAATGGATCGAAAGAAAATTATTGCATACATGTGTTTCTACTGTAGGTCCCCCTTTATTATTTGTGTAATATATTTATGCTGCAAACAAAGCAGTAAATGTAAAATCGATTACTTTACAAAAACATATGAACAAAAACATTAAATCTTATGGGGTAGTTAAAACATTAAAGTTAATTTAAATTTAATGCTTTTGTTTCATAATTTAACCTATTTTAAAGTTGTACGGTATAAAATTATAACACTTTGTAGGTTTATTCGCTTAACCCTTTAAAGTAGGCAACATGTTTGGTACGGTATAGCAGAAAATGCTGCATGCATGTCGGTAAAATCGAAAACATTATTCATCATCAACGTTATTTATCACATAATACATATATAGCGTCCTAGAATTTTGGACGTTATTGTATATGCATTATATATATAATCTTCCCATAATATTATTACTTCCATTATAAACACATTTTATATATAGTTCTGTTCTTCTACAGTTTCTCGTCATAACGAATTTGATTAACTATATAACAAGCATAACGGGTTTTATCATAAAAATTTTAATGAAAAATAATTTAAAGATTAATATCAAATTCATGGAAATTAAAATACATTATAATGTAATTTGGTAGTCTTGTAATGTTATTCATAGTATAGGCTGTATATTATGCTATATACGTGAGAAATTAATTATTATACAAAATGCTTTCAGATTTATCATTGATATGATTGATATGAAATGTTAAACTTTCAACTATTTGCTCATATGTGCAGAAATTGATTATCAGGAAGACGAATTCATGTGGAAACTGCAAAATTTGTGTATAGTCTGTATACCCATAATTATTAACGTTGTAAATTAGTTTTTTAGATTTTTCTTTTTTCTTAACCCTTCTGTTGTTTGGTTACTTAGCAAGTACTTGGTATGTCATGTTACATGCCTTAAGTTCATACACAATGTATACACAATACATTTAAGGAAGGTTGATGTGTTGATGAGATCCGAGGTGATGGTGCTACGGCTATGTTGCGGTTGCAAGCGAAAGTATATGCCATGATACATCGTTTTGACCGCAAGGCCGCTGCATGTCGCGTTGAATAATATGCAATATACTGATGATGCAGTTATAGTGCATACACGTGCATGCAGAGGAGGAACAAGGACTTTGGGTTCATGGCAAACCCTTGATGGTGGCTTCCGTATATAATATGCCTAGTGCAAAACTATCAAAGTGTCAACTATGTAATATAATATTATATAATATGTATATCATTATGATATGATTCTGATAATAATATTACTAATTATGATATCTAATTATATAGCGTACTATATATTAGAGGGGAAAAAAAAAGTCAGTTGATGTATATAGTGAGGCCATCAGATGCGAAACTAATTACATCACTTTCTGATATTGGAGATATTGTACTTTACAGTATATTTAAAACATAATATATTAATAATTTGTCTAAAAAAAATTAGGTTAATAGTATTAACTTTTACGGAAGGTTTAATATAAATGTATGTATTTTATTTTTATGCATTCATCAGATATGGCTGACGAATTAGCCTCTCTTTGTTACCTTAAACTTTTGACTATTAATTTTATGAACATAAGAAGTTTATCAAATTAATCCATCTAATACTATATAGAGATTTGTTTTTCTCTGAAACATGCAGTATAAAAAAAATAAAGTTCCCTTTTTAACCCCAACTCTTTGATTTCACCCGTTTTACAGAAGCTATTTGTTTGAAACCTTTTCAATTCAAAATCTCCCTTTGAAAAAACCCCTTATATACATAGAATATTTCAGTTTTCGTATGGTGAATAAGCTGTAACATTTTTTCTGTATTGCTTCTTCATATTTATCGATTTTTTACCCTAAACCCTAAATCTAAATGTAGTGAAATATCTAGAGCGAAGAAAAGAGAGGGTTGAGAGGAATTTAGTCAGGGATAAAGCAGCTTAGGATTGCAGTGGTGCGTCCTTACGCCAGTCGGCACAATTGCGCGTAATGAGCCTGCCCCGCCCCCTGAACGCCCTCTTGAGACTGAAGCACTGACGACGAGACAGACCTACTTCATTGTCACGCAAACTGTGAGGCGCAGTTCGTCTGTCGTCGCCATGTTTTACACGGGGGGACCATTCAATTTAAATTTCCATACTTGCGCCCAACTTAGACCTTGTCCCAAGTGTAAATTTTGCCATTGTGCATTTGAAAACACTTCCAAGCTAACTGAACGTAGTTTAATATTATATATTATTATTATAGATCTATATTAACTAAATTTTATAAATTATTGATATCTAATTACTAATTATGTATCAATTGAAGAATATAATTTTTCTGTAATTTAAAATACGAAAAAAATAGTTCGAAAATAATTAAAAATTAAAATTTTCACTGCAGTACGAGGGGAAACAAAAGAGTAAAGAGTAAGAATGCATAGGAAAATAATTAATACAACAAAAGAAATTTATGTACTCATAATTAATGCATGAATTTTTGTTTAAATTTAAACAATTAAGGTGTCTATTATATGTATGAAAAATCTGTTACTTGTTTTTAGTTTGCTTAAAAGATTGTTGTGTACTTTACGAGACTGATTTATCCATGTGACTTTTTTTATATGTTTATAGTATATTGACATGACTAATGTTGTATTGTGACAAATTTTGTCACTGTATGTGCCGCCTGTGGTCGAATAAATTATTCTATTGTAAAGTAAAACGTATATATATATATACCTCACCGGGTAAAAAAGAAGAAATACGAAATTTGGTAATTTTTCTCTTGAAATGACATCAGTTGCGCTTGTCTGGCGCAAGAAAAACCTTCCAAACAACCTTTCGTGATATATCAAAATGTTTCCGTCACAACCTTTTTTTTTTAATATACAAAAATAATTTTATGATTCATAATTTATTAGATAACATTTCCAGATACCATCATGGAGAAGATGTAGGTGAAGGCTGTAAAGTTTCTCGTAATTTCCTTAAAGTCACTCTGATTAATACATTCGACCGAGTTTAAAATTATTTTTTTCTTTTCTCGAACAACCTTCACGAGTCATTCCGATGTCTTTCCGCGTAAAATCTGAGCTCATTGCCCTTGGACCCCTTGGTTGGCCATTTCACGAAACACAAGCACTAATATACTAGAAATTGCATATCCTCGCAAAATAAAAATTCGGTAAATATATGTATGTATAGATATAATTTTAGGTAAATTGTCGGTTAAAATTTTTAAGTAAATTTGTGTCTTATGATAATATAATATATTCTACGATATTCTGTGCATCATTATTTATTGTTTATTTTCGGTTTTAAATGTGAAAGAAATAGAAAAATGCACAAGAAACAAACATTTTTTTAAAAATTCTGATTGCTGATAGAATTTGCTGATGGAAGGAAAAGTTGTGTAAAAGTTATGATATGTTTGATGCTGAATTGAGAGATCATTTTGTAAAGTTATTCAAATGATCCTCCTAATGGTCAAAGTTTGAGTTGAGAGAGCGAAACTGGTATAATTGGGAGCATCTGTCGCTTCTTCAGTAGGCCATGGATCGTTATAATATCGGGGTTGAGAAGGATTGGTAATTCTTCAACCCCTTGCTTGATGATGGCTCTCTTACAGCTGTATTTAGAGGGCTCTTGAAGCTAGCTAGAAACCATGGCCCAGTTCCCTCTTGGGACGTAAAGTCTGTTGATTCTGCATTCTTATTGTCTTTCCAGCTTTTGCTGTAGAACGGCTTAAACTTGATGTCGTAGCCAAAGAAGCAAAGAAGAAGCTGGCGGCGGCCATTTTGGTGCTCAATGCCGCCTCAGTGTTGCCAAGAAGGGAGAGAAGATCCTCTGGGCGTGTTCTTTTGTTCTAGTCGTGGATGGTCTGTGCTCCAGATTACCGCGAATCTGGCCATAGAGTGATCTATTCAGCTCCTCGATGTCGCTCGGGGGTGGGGTGGTGCTCAGTCGGGCCACCGTCCCACATACTGATGACAGACTGATGTAAAATAAATGTATATTAGCTGCAAGAATAACCATCGTCTTTAGCTGTTTATCAATCAATATTGTAATTTCGTTGCATATATAGTTAACAAAATAACTGTCTTGTACACAAAGTATTTTAGGAATAAGAAATTGTGGAACATTTATAAGATTGTTTATAGCGTTGAAATATAGCAATTCAATTTTCTATATTATACCGATTCTATAAAATTTAGATTGGCTGTCGAAGAAGTTGTTGCTGTTATGAATATTTTCTTGAAAGTTGTTGAAGTAATATTCCAACGCTCTCGTCGAGCTAATGGAATTATGTTTCGCAATCAATAAGGAGGTGGGTGTTGTGATTAAATTGTGTTAGGTTGAGGGAGGGGAGGCACGCCCCCCGCGAGACGAAGACGTCCCAGCTCCCTCATGCACAGTGCTTTAATTGTAACTTGCTTCGTCAGTAAAGTTACTGCTCATCATGCACAAACAATCTGCTTTTTTTCTTTATAATAATTTTCTAATTATACAAATGTATTGTTATACATTACCAGTTTGTCATGCAAGGATCATATAAAAGTATAGAGACATTTCGTAACTTACAGTAATTACAATATAGACCTACCTCTCTATCACAGTTATTAAATATCTTAAATGCAAATTTTTAAATATTGTGTAAAATTGCCTTAAGAGAGTTCTGTTGAATTTATATAATACATTTTTTTATTCATTATTATTACGTAATATATTGTTTATTATTAAATTTATTCAGCATTGTAATTACATGCATCGCCCGCCCGGTGTTAAACAATGGATTATGGAGGCGTTATGGCCACATTTGTGTATTGAATTGAACCATTTGAACTTGATGTGCAGACGGGTTATTGCCACATCTGTGGCCACGTGATGTTTCTATACAGTAGAAAGGACGTACGGACGGAGAATGGACCAATCAATGAGAAGGCGCAGATGTTATTCACTGAAGTATATAAAGAAACTTATCACTCTGAGAGAAGTTCGCATTCACATTATGACGACACAAGCAACCAACGTTATGGCCACTTATCAAAACTGATCAAAAATGAAAAAAAAAAAAAATGAAAAAAAAAAAAACGTGGCAAACAACGGCAGCAGCAACAGAGTACGCGGATCGTTAGTGTCTTCTTGACTGCCAACTCGCGATTTTTCTATTTCTTTGCAGGATATCAAGCGAGCGAGGAAATGAGCATAATAAATACAACGTTGTCAATACATCACTAAGCAATAGCTGTCCTGGAGAGAATATATTAAAAAATAATTTACAAATACACGAGAAATATGATCATTTTTACTTACAAAGTGACAATTTTAAAATTTGAATTCCAAGTCTTATATAAGTCTTATTGCGGCAACATTAATATGGTGCAGCACACTCTATATGGTTATCTCGCACGTTCCCGGAACATCGTCTTGGCTGGGGCTGGCAGGCACGGTACCGAGCTGCGTATTGTCTAGGAATATTGATAGAGAGGGATTGTAGTGTTTGAGCACACACCCTCGTCACCCACCACCACCGGCGGGATTTGTTGCCACGGCGGTGGCGACCGGTCGATCGGAACAAGGTCAGTGGCTTACCGAGGTCGCTCGTCTCCTCGCTCGCGGCTCGTCGGTGCTGCCGCCTGGTACTGATACCCTCAACCCCCGCCCATGGCGTACAAGAGCTGTTGCTGGGAGCTGACGATAATCCCTCGTTGATAATGAGGAAGCAAATGATGCTGCTGCTAAATTCAGTCCCGCAAATCCCTAATCAGCATACCGTGATATTGCATGAGATAACAACTATAATCCATATTATAATATGCATTTATAATATTCATACCATGACCTGGGACAACCCAATGGAAATATACCATGCCATATGTTTTTAGAGTAGGGAATGTCAGGATATGCATGTAAGCCGATAAGAAGGTATTATAACGTTTTTAAAATATATTTATCTGCATTATATAAAAGTTAGTGCTTCATAATGTGTATAATATATAATTATTATAAACCTACAAACATTGCAAGCTGTGTTTCTTGGCACATTGAAAAAAAATTCCTTACAAGATCGCTGAATACATATAGCATAATTTGGACTATAATGTACCATTTTATGTACAGAATATAATATGCAGGCCCTCTTTTTACCCACATCCGTAAATTCTGTGTACTTCTAAAATCCTGTATTAAGATTGCCACTTAATTGCTTCTTTGTTAAAAAAAATATTTAAATACTGATTATAAAACAACTATAATCACTATAATGGCATGGTGATACCTATACTTCAGGAAGAAATTTTCTGTAAAACGATAAACAGTAAAAAAAAAGGAGATTTTTCAAAAATGTTTTCCTATCTATGTCGGTTGTCTCATTAAGTTTTTGATGATCATCAATTGCATTGAACCTTAACATTGCTTGATTTGCTTTTCATTTAAAATATTAAAAAAATGTCTATCCATCTAATACAACAATCATATTTCTAAAAAAAATATCGTAATCACCCATGAATATGTTAATTTTTGTTTGTTATAATCGTATATTTTATTATTTTATCTCGATCGCGGATGCAAAAGTTGTGACTCGCGAGTTCGTTGTCCCAAGTTCACGTTCACGCTGCTATCTGTCGCTGCTGCTGCTGCTGCTGACACGTAAAATGTTTTTTAGACGGCGAGGTCACCGCAATCTATAGACTAGCAAGCAGCCGGTTCGCTCGCCCGGATGACTGCTTATATGGGCGTATTCCGCGACTGTTCGCCCGTCGTGAGGTCCAACAGCTATTGTATCTCTCTCTCTGTACATGAATGTTTCAACACCCGTCATGTAAGTCGCTGGATTTAGTCTGGAAAATAGACAACCAAACAGCAGATGTGTTCTAACATTCTCAAATTTATTTTATTATTTATTGTTCCTGCATGCAAAAATATTAATTTTTTTTTATAATAATTACTAGTTACGTTTTTCTCTTTACGCATTAAAAAATTATTGTACACAAATTATACAGTACACAATATTGTTATTGCAATATTGTCATTGCAATGAGGATTGAAAGTTAACCAACTTATAAAATAGTACAAATTATTATTTTTTTATTTGCTATAATAATCTTAACTAAATTTTGCATTCCTTTTCGCTATCCTTTCAAGGGTACTTTACATTGCTTCGCTCCGATCAGTACACATAAAAATATATTAAACACATTGTTGATACAATTACCATTTGTAATGTTTTAAATAATTTCTTTACATACAAATATTTTTCTTTATTCTTACGAGTCGGTGTGAAGTAATTAAAACCTGACGTCGAGTTCCTCTTTTGTTCTACAAACGAATTGTGTTCACAAAAGAAAAGGACTTACTGGTTAGTGGCTGGAGCAGTGAAAAAAATAATAATACAATAAAAAAAGACTAATAGGATTACTGTCTGCCATGGAGTCACCCAGCAGCGCCCACTGCAGCATACCGCTGGAGAAATGTATGCCACTTGTTCCTTTGAATTTTTTAATCTTAAAAAAAAAAAAAAAAAAAAAAAAAAAAATAGACACGTATATGCGAACAGCATTTTTTATACATTATTATTTTAATTTACGTAAATTAAAAACACTTTTGGTCCTTATAGAAGACTTGAGTGCACTAAGAGAGCACTTAATCTAACAGAATAGCTCGTATGAAACCGGTAGTATAATAATGAGAAGCAGCAGCCGTTTTGTTGCTAAGCGTCGTTTTTACTTGGCACAAGAGCGGCCATCAGGCTCCAGGGAGTGGTTACAAAATGCTACTACTGCCCGGCAGCGTGAACCACTTGCTTGGCTTGTCAGTTTGGTGAACAGCTTTGTCGCAGTCACTGCTTGCCACTAGTGGTCTTATTTTATCTTTTAGCACCCGGATTCAAACCAAACACTCTCTGGACAGTACGTTATCAAAAATTTCCTAACCACATAAGAAGGAAAACCAAAGTAATCAAATTTCCTCTGTACTCAACTTTAATCAAGAAAAAGATTTTCTCTATATATATATATATTTAGTTTTACTGATTCCGTTTATTCCCTTTTTTTTCTTTTTCCATTGCCGAATTTTTTTATCAAAATAATCTTGAAATGATACCCTTAATTGAGTGATTGTGGTGCTACGTTGATGAGATTATTGCGGTACCGTAGAGTGGCGTCATCATGGTGTTTGTGACGGGCGCCGGCTTCGTTCCTGCTGAGGCGGAGGGCGCCACCCCTGCACCGACGTTGTGCCTTGAGCACCGCTACTGTAGCAAGCGACTGCTAACGGAGACCCCCGCCCGTTACCTCGCACCCACGTACGTAGTCCCCTGCCTGGAGACCCAACTGTCAAGACTACTCGGTGACATATACTAACTTCATATATTATGAGTGTTGCTGGTAATACCATGCAACCTGATGGAGTTATATCATTATTATGCTGTTACAGCTTTTTATCTCTGAAGGTCACGTACTTGCGTGATATCTTTTGGCAGCAAACTGTTGCTTGTTCTGTTCCGGGTCTTCCTTACAAAAGTTTTTTATTGTTGTTATATGAATTTGTGAATGCTTATGTACAGTGTTATTAATTATAATATTTATATTATTTATTTATTTTAAATTATGAAGTTAAATTTTTTTTTACCGGTAATTTTTTATGCTTCTTTTTAACTATGCATAATTATCTCAATTGAGATTTGTATATATATTAATTCGATATATACGTGCAATGTAAAATAATTAGACTTTCTCAAAATTTAATCAATTACATATGATACATACCTCGTGCATGCATGTGTAAATATTTTTTTTTAGCCTAACCACTTTATAATCTTATATTGTGTGATTTTGTTATTGACAGCGCTGTAATGTTTGACTACTAACTCGATTTGCGCATCATTTCGGTTTGGTGGCCACGGTGCGAGCGAGGCTTCCCTGTCGCATGCAGTCACAATACCTCACCGTTTCACTCGCTCGTGTGCGTCCGAGGCTCCAAAGTCTCAAGGTCTAATAAACGATTTAATACAGCCATTTATATCACGTCTTCTATCCGCTCACGCACCTTTAAAATGCAATGTGCGGGGTCAATGAGAAGGCATTATTTTTTACGTCAGCATAGCGCATGATGTAATATCAGCATACTATGCTTATTGATATATATATATATATATATACCTTATTTATTTGTTGTTGTTTTTCGAACGTTATTATTCAAAGACAAGGGTTTAGAAAGTTCTGATAATATCTGTGATGTAGAGCCTTTGGTGCTTTTTTGCTATAAACACCACCCAGTGTTATTATATCCTATATAATTATGTATTATAATCAGTGGTGTAAATAAATAAATAAATAAATAAATAAATAAATAAATAAATAAATAAATAAATAAATAAATAAATAAATAATAAATAAAAATGTAAATAAATAAGTAAATAAAAAATAAATAAATAAATAAATAAATAAATAAATAAATAAATAAATAAATAAATAAATAAATAAATAAATAAATAAATAAATAAATAAATAAAAGAATGTGAAAGGTCAGTGGACCTTTTTTTTAATGGATTGAAATTTTTAGCGATTTAAAAATGCAGTGTCAATGCCTGACGATGCTCCAAAGCTCCTAAGTCCTAATTGATTAATTTTGATTTGAAATTTCTAAATTCAATACATGATGCATCCATGCATTTGGCATATGCATAGACTGATATGTAATTGGAAATATACGTGGCACAGATCTGATGCTAAATTATTAGTGTAATTACTAATATTCGGTGGCACCTACCTCATTCAATAATTCATTTTGTGCGTTGGACATATATTATATTGAAAACAAACATGTATATACAAGACTCGGTTTGTCTCAACTGAATTCGCTGTATACATAAATGATGGCATTTTAATTTTTTTACCTTGCATTATATCAATGACTCAGGATGCTAATACAAGAAATAGAAACACGTTCATAATTTGTTTTTAGTATTTATAAAGCGTTTTGTAATAAGTATACCTTTGCTTATGCAAGCAGTTTCAAGAATACATTCCTTGATTCCATTGAGACACGAAGCCAAACACGTTATGAAATATAATTGCATGGATTTAGATGAAAAAATAACACTAAACGTGCCAGAAAACTTAAAAATTGACCTCTTTTTCTAATAGCATATACAGTATACATAAATATAAAAGGTTGAATTTATCTTTTTATGATTGCCTAATCAGAAAAACAAAATGCTATAAGATTATTGTAAACAAAATTATATAAAAAAAATATATCCATTGAAATAGAATTACCGTTTTTCAGTGGGTAATAAAAAAACAAATACATGAAAAAGTTATTAGTATTAAAATTTAAAAAAATATTACATTGCTACTCATATTTATAACACACACACACACAAAAACGTGACATGACATTTTTTTAGTTTCCATCTGAGCTTGCGTTGTCATTAATTAATGTCGTCGATTCGCTCAACACCTCACAAATTGCTAGCAGTGTTATAGATATTGTGCTTGCTTTCTCGCCACACAGTAGCAAGGGTTAGCCGGTGCGACAAATCCCCGCGCTGCATGGCGCCAAACGAGCCAGCAAAGCCACCCCTCCCTAGCCCACCTCCCAGCCGCTTTGGGGTGGGTTTATTGTGTCGTTCGCCTTGTTATTTTCTGTCACCACGATCATCACCATGTTATATACGAATTCAATTCACAATGTATTTTAATATTGAAAGTGAAAATACATAAATTATATTCTTGGTTTGTAGCACAATCATATTTATCATAAATTTTCAAAACGTCAGATTCAATAAAATGTTACATGAATACATGTTAAACGCAGTATATAAATATAATATGACATTGTTTCCAAAGCTTGTAACATTTCTTCTGTATAATATTTAGTTTTTTTTTTATTATATTCAATAATTGATTTTTGTGTAATTTTACTAAACATGAATTGTTTAATTTAAAATGAAAATACTTTTTAAACAAGACTATAATAATTGTCGCTCGAGGTCTGGGTCGGTCGTAATTGTTAATTTCTTGGGTTTATTACTTGCTCTAGGCCGTAACATCATGACACTTGCTCTGAGTGTTATATTTCTTGGAATTTTCGTGCGACGATTTGCAATTTATGACACCTCACTGCGACTAATTTAGTTTGTATGTAAATTGCGTATAATTTTCCTCTTAAGTAGCGTTTTAGCTGTAAAGAACATAACGTAAAGTATTATTTTTATATATTAATGAAAGAAGATAAAAAAAAATATGACAACCTTGTGAAATATAATTTTATTATTATGTAATGCCATCAGAATTAAACATCGTATTAAATTAATTTTACATATATGTGTAAAACGAGAATTAACTGCCTAATTAAAATTTCAATGCCTTAATACTAATTTAATTTTTATTGAGTATATAGCCATGCAATTTCGCGTAGGGTGACCAGATATCTTGATGTCCAAAACGGTACATGCCCCCAAGATAGAGGCCTGAAGGGCCAAAATCCCCGCCGGAGGCGCGATTTTTTTTTGGTGCCACGCCCCCTTTTTTACTTTTTTTTCATAATAGATTTTCAAATGAATTGTTTTTTTTTTCTTTTTATGAAGCCGTTTTTTTCCGAAAAAATTTATTTTATTTGAAAATCCATTAAAGAATTTTCGTCATAGATTATACGTATTTTTTAATTGATACCGTAGTTCAGACGAAGTTTGAGTAAAACGCTGTTTTCTCTTCCATAAGGCTGCATGTTTAAGGGCTCAGGAAATTGAACTTGGGATTTTTTTGCGATGAAGCTATTTGAGATGAAATTTTTTGGTTTTTATAGTTCTCAATAAAGCAGGGCAGGTTAAAATATTTTAAGGAAATAAAATAATAAATAATGCAATCGCTCACTCTACTTTAAATAATATAAATAATTGCATTTTTTTATATATATACATTTTTCATAGAATTAGAAAAAAAAGAGATTTATTATAGTCACCATGCAAGAAAACTGTGACAGTGAGTTGATTTCCTAAAAGTAACCTTTTTTCTTGGCCACAATCCTATTATGTTGTAAAGTTGCATGTAAAATAAAAAGAAACAAAAGCAATTAAAGAAATGTATACTCAAAAAGCATAACTTTCGAAGGATACTAACTTTTCCAATAAAAAAATATATTTAAATATTTTGAATTATTATTATTATTTTTTTTTTTAAATTTCGTTATCAAATTTTCCGTCTCCTTTCTTAATATTTTTAAATGTACGTGTTACTTAAATAATGCATTATATATATTTGTTTATAAATAAATAAAACTTAATATATAATATATGTCACGAGCATGGATAAATTATCACGAGCATGGATAAATTTCCTCCATAGTCACGAGATAAATTAAAAAAAAAAAAAAAAATGGAGTATAAAGCAAGAAATTAATTTGAATTACTTTTAATCGAACTGTTCATTTTGCAAATGGTGTGAACTAGCTCTTGTTAGAGTGAAATAGCTGAAGAAGTTAAAAATTGATTTAATTTATAGCATTCAAATTGGACTTAAAATTAATAACAGCTAAAATTACTTGATGGTATGAATAATATATATTTGTGGCGTTTTTCCCTCATATTATTTTCCATTTATTTAAGTAATATCCATGCACGATTATTGTGAAAAAAAAAAAAAAAAAAGAGAATGACATAGAAATTTTTGTCTAAGCCACGACACAATGCATAAGAATGATTTTTTTAATTTTATATTTTATTGGAAATTTCCATCAAGTGAATATCATCAATATATTTTTGTGTTTTTTACTTATTTTTTATTCAAAATTTAATCGAAAAGTAGTGACTTCATTTCACGTAGTATATGCATACTTGCGCGTATATACAAAATATATAATATCTATTCCGCAATTTTGGAAGAAATATGCTGTTTTGCGAATGCGATCGAGAAAAAGGGGCATGGAGTGTTGCAAAATCATTTGCGTCAGTAAATTTTCGTAAATATTAAATATTCACAACCACATGCCACATACCTATGAATTTTTTCTTTTTTTAATGATAAAAATTTTAAAAAATGTCCCTTTTTTAATTTTGTCTGAAAGCGGTACATTTAGGCGTCCCGAGAGCCTCTTTGGGGACACCGGGACATGGTACTCTAAAACGGTACTGTACCGGTCAAAACGGTACGTCTGGTCACCCTATGCAATTGAAAACTAAAAATGTCATCTAACCTTACATTCTAATTAAAGAATATAAAATAAAATTTTAATTTTTTTTTACTATTTGTTATACTGTACATTTAAATCGTTTTATTTTATGCGTGATTATATTTATAATTATATTAAATATTATATTATTATGTATACATGCATATCGAGATAGTGTAAACTTTCTCGATTATAATATTTTGTATTTCTATTAAAAACATAGTTTTAATCTATAATCTGCCTTGGCCTTATGATCTGTCACATTTTAAACATCTTTCAAAAATAAATATTTGCTCTTCTCAATTCTTATTGGACGAACTCGAAGTTCATGATAATGCTTGATAAAACTGTATTTATTATATTAGCCAAAGTAAATGCTATTGTTATTATATATTTATAGAAGTAGTATAATAGTGCAGCAGCAGTCATGCAAACATTCTCACGCGCGACCTACTACGATGACGTGTGAGAGTGCATGTATGCGTGCTGAGTGCATGAAACGTGAGCATGCACGCATCAGCTGACCACTCAGTGTGTATCGAGCACACGTGCATGCCACATATAACGAACAAGTACTTGTTATGTAATGTAACTAACACCAAGTTTTTTTTATTCTATTAATAATGCATTCATTTACACGCATGAGAGATTTTTAATTCGATTAAATAAATAATCTCTTCATTATACACAGAACTTCATTATATAGATAAGACATAATTTTATTATACAATATTTTCTTTACTTTTTTTTTTTTTTTTAATGTAATAGCAACCCAGCGGCCCAGCGTAAAGGGAGGTAACCATCGATGAAATTTGTCCCTGCATGAAAATTACGTATACAGTATGTCTGATATTCCACTTCAATAATTATTGTGCGTAAAAAGTTTTTCATGTTATTTAATCTTCTTATAAAATTTAATGGGAATATTACTATACGTTTTGTGAACTATTCTCTGCATATTTTAAAAAATGAAAACAGCTAGCTTATTTATAAAATTCTATAATTCAATTATAGTGTATTCAAAATGTTTGGCTTCAGTTCAAAAAGTTTGTTTCTTATGCATTGTTTATAAAATCTGTTTTGAAAATGTTATCACGAAGTTCGTTATTTGCTCTCAATTGTCAATATTTTCAGATTTTCACTGTATAACTAATGATTGAAACCATATTATAAATATAGATGGCATACATTATCTATCCATATAATAGTATACTTATTTTTAATTTTTATACAATATCGCGTACGTGATTAGTAGTACGCTATCGATCGCCATGTATTTTTTTTTTTTCTATCCACAATTTAAACATATTTATTTAAAACATATTTTCTCAAAAATAGGCTATTTATAATTTAACATATATTTACCACAAATATATAAATATAATATAAATATATTTACTCATAAATAAATAGGCTATCTATATCAATTTTGTTGTTGTTTTAGTGTGGAGCCTATGACACTTTCTCGATAACATCTTTCAGCCATATAGTATGAAGTGGAGCGTTGGAGAAAGTTCTCGAAAACTGACGAATTAATATGCATTATTCAATTAATGTGCTTAATTTTAATAAATGTTTTGATAAAATAATCCAGTACAAAATTATTATTTGTTTTAATGCATGCATTGAAAAGGATTATAATAGATGGTACTGTTAATATCATTATTTTAACTTCAAGCTTACAATATGAACATATTGGTATTTTTGTATGTTAGATTGTATTTAGATCTAGAGTTAACATTACTTAACTTTTTTCTCCCTAGCAATTTGAAGTTTCAAAGTGTATGCATACGCAATAAAACTATTTTAGAAAGGCTTTATGTCGCATTAGACGATGGTCATTGACTAGTCATGGTCGCTATACATGCATCATGCAGCAGAGCATTAACGTTCATTAGAATGTAAGTAATATGATCTGTAAAATATAATGTGGGACACGATTTATTTTCCTATACCTGAGAACCATTTATCTATGACTTTGCAGATGACGATGTCATTGGCAATAATATGATGAAATAAATATGTTAATTAAACAAATATAAGTATATAAATATAATGCTAAATACATGCATGAATCATTAAAAGCTATGATTCTCATGATGTAGTCATGCAAATTATATATTTAAGCCTCTCTCATACTATTTATAGAAAGGGGATAATGAATACGTATGTCATTCCTCTTGTGCTAAAACATTTGCATACAAATTATTATACATACATCCGACAGTAAGGTGCTGGGCTCTAATTACGGCCAGCGAACGGTCGTTGCAGATACGTTCCACGTCGTTAGGTAACCGAATGGTGATTTGCATGAACGTACATATCATATATATATATATATGTGACCACTTCCTCCCTCTACTCCTTTGCTTTCCATGCATGAGCCATGTCAGCAAATGAGGCCCATCATCAGGTGTTATACACTCACTGTTATGTCAATATATCAGTCATCCTCATAAGTTTAAATATCAACAAATATACTCCATGCAACATCGTCGTGACTCGTAGTATTCTCGTCTAATGTACTTTATACGTCCTACTTACGACATTGTAACCACTTTTTGTTATGTCTTAAAATCACGAAAGCTATTGTATTTATATTCCATTATATATAAGAAAGGATTTGAAGGTTATTATTTTGTTTATGTAAGAATATAAAAGCTTCATACGCTACTTTAAAATTTAAGTGTAATGATAATTGGCTTTGAATTATGATCTCGGCATTGTATTTTTATTGTTCTTTTTAACCTTTAAGCAATTGTTTTTTATTGTTTCCCGGTACCCGATACATAAAGTAAATGTATAATATATATCACATAATTATACATACAGTGTACCTTTCACTAGGACCTCCAATTTTCCCTCAGGACATGTCATTAACTTCAGTTTTAACGTAAATTTGCAAATTAAGATGAAAAATGAAGTGGTCTGTATCTTGTTGACGTTGCAGTGTGTCTTCATTTTATTAGTTTTACTGTACTCTAAAGTTATTATATTGTATATTATTTTTACATAGTTTAATTGTAACACATACATACCTATATTACCATGATGATATTTATACATTATTTTATTTAATAATAAGCAGGCAAATTTAACATGCAATTATAATGACAGTGCTCACCAAGTTCACGATTCAAGTATATAGTGAAAATCTTAATTTTATGTTTACTGCTAGATAGATCTACTTAAAAAGTCAATGAAATTAAAATACAGGAAAATCAAATTTTATTATTGTCTTGTTATAATATATTTAATTAATCGAAGCATTAAAATTTAGAATAAAGAAATAATATTTTTGCAAACTTATGCATTCATGTTGAAATTTTGATTTTTGAAATTTTGATTTTTATGTGTTTCGCTACTCTATGCTATACAATCGCTTATTTTATATACAAACAGCATGATTTTGCATGGATCTTCATAACAGTACATTTTATTAATGTATTATAAAAAAAAAGGGAAAAAAATAAATTCTGTACCACATAAATTTATCGATTTATAAATGAGGTAAATGAAGTAACTGACAACCGTGAATTAACAGTAATTTTCCAATTGTCTATTCATCAACTCAATTTACTCATTATCTCATGAAGTAAACAATTTCTCATATGATATTCCCTGAAGAGTTTATATTAACAAGTAGTTAGAGATAAATGGGTTGTTATTAAAACTGTTAATACATTAATCATTAATCAATCATGTTACATACATGTATTAAATAATATTTACTAAACATCGCAAGCAGACTTTTCTAAAAAAAAAAAAAAATGTTTAATTTTAAAACAAGTACACAAATTTACAGCTCTTATATATACAACTTATTTAAGCATTTTTGTTTTACTAAAAACGTTATAGTTCTGATATGTGTGGACACAATTTATGAAGTACAGTATGTCTCAGTATGTTGTACAAAACAACAGCAAACATGGTTTGGCATTACTTCGACAATATGTTGTTGATATATCCATTGTAATCACTTGTTAAGCTATTGAAGGGGGGTCTATATAAAAATAATCTTAATACAGTACTGAGGAGGCACTTTGCATACAGTCTCGTGATACGATCGCCCGCCGACCCCCTCCCTATGGTGCTATGATGTCGTTGGCGTCGAAGCTTGCTGGCTGGCGGCTGAACGGCTATCGCATCCTCCAGCCCGCGGTCACGCCGCCCTTCCCGCAGTCTTCTCGTAGCAAGTGTCAAGTAAGGTGCTTCCTTCGAACCTCTGCCACTGTAAGCTGGTGGTGTCACTTTGTCACCCACAAGTCACTTGGTGCCTCCCAGGGTGGAACCCAAGAGTGTTTCTTATTTTCGTGGCAACAAGCCGCCACGTCTGAAATCGACCAATCGGATACAAAACAGTAACAAAAATGAAGTTTCTACTGAAAGATTTAATCTTGTAAATGATTTATTGATTTATAATTGTTTATATATGTATGATGGTATGTTTGGTTTGTGTGATTGATGGTTTATGATTATAATTGCTATATAATTATAATTATAATGGTATAGTAATAGTAACTTTTTTTTTATCATTCTAAATAGACTTCAATTTCTTTGTTATTTATGCTTTGAAAGCCTTTAATTTTGAGCTTCAAATGTTTAAAAAAAAATACTGCATAATATATTTATGTTAACTAAAAACAGCTAAAAAAAAATTCGCATGCAAAAATTATTGAAGTAAAAAAACAATTCCATTTTTTTCCCAGAAGTTGTCTACAGCCCCAGGGAAAAAAATGCACACACATGATTAAATATTAAATGTATACTTTATTCAACTAATTATAAGTGATTTTTCAACACACCAATAAATATAATATAGATAAATAATTAAATACTTTTTAAACAATGTTCATGTCGTTGCAAAATTGAATTTAAAACTTTAATATTGATGTAAATCAAAGTAATATAAAAAAAATGTGTAGTTAGGATTTTTTAGGATATTTTTTTAAATCGATATAAGTAGCCAAACTTATATAATCAATATTTACTTATATAATATAGTGATAAGAAATTCGATCTCGTTTCTTTGAAATTTGTTGTTACTAACTATTGAAACTTCGTGATTCTCTAATTGAGCAGCCAAGTTGGCAAATACGAATATCGCAATGCGGAGCTAATGAGCTGCGATTTAGGTCTCAGTGTAAACCTGACATCGCATCCATGTTGTGAGAGTGACGCATTGGTTACACTAATTAGTCTGGTTTGTTTTGACGAAATCTATATGTTCTAACAAATGCATCATTATTATCGTACTATAATACATATGATTAAATATTTATGAGTTCTCTGAAAACAACCTTCTGGTTTTTAAGGAATAAAAATTGTATAGAATAAATTGGTACAAATACGCCTATTTTGCTTTAGGCACTATTCAGCAATTTAAAATAACTATGTATATTTATTTATTTAATAATATTGATTGCAATGAATTTTGTTTTCAACTTAAGTTAAAAACACTAGAAAATTATTTCCTCTTTCCAGTGATTACAGGTATACGTCGTACCTTGTAACATTTGCCCAGATAACAACATACGATAAGTTAAAACACTCAAAAAAATGTTATGCGTATCGCTTAACATTTAAAAACTTTTGTAAACAAAAGCAAATAATAAAAAATGACGTTTCAAGCTATTGTCCTCTGAAGTATAGAGCTTGGTAAATGTATAATAATATAATACTAATATTTTGATTACATGGAGATCGCTATTTACCTAATTTGATCACAACCTGCGGAAATAGAGAAATTATTTCAAGATTACTTAAATACTTCCTCGAGATAATCGCACTCAAATCTTGCCGAATATTGACCTTTGCGGTTTGATAATGACGGTATTCACGCTACAAAAAAAATCTTAACTTCCCGATCTCATTGAGCCACTCCAGACAATATAAAATATACAGACTGGTCGGTAACATTGACCTGGAAATGATTTAGCCTGCAGAAATCTTCCGGTGTACGTTTAATTCCGCGCGGTGTTATTATAATGTTTGTGGTTTACGTGCACGTACGTGTAGCTTTTAATTATTTCCGGTTATGTATATATAATACATATATACAGCGTTAAAAGCATGCATATATGTATTTACCATTGTTGTCATATTATTGTATACAATATATATTTTATGCTTTATTATAGCTGTGCAGCATTTATAATTACTGTCGTTATTGTTGGTATACCGGTATGTAATTGCAGAAAAAGTAATAAATTAACTTAAAAGTATTTTACGTTTCCTATACAGTTGTGATAATAACACGCACTTATTAAATTTTCCAATATTTAAAATTATGTATATTATAAATTATAATTTATATTATAATATTATGTTATAATATAATATTATTGTATGTTCTATGGTACATGAATTGTTTAAGGGTGGCATTTTTAATAATAATAATATATTTACAAAAACTTTCTTATCAAAGTATTACCTTTATCGCAAATGTATATGAGTATTGTATTGTTTTGTATATAGCTGTGTCATGCATGTACCGGTGTCGAAATAATAATATTCAATTCAATTTCAATTCAATTCATTTATTTAATCACTGGATGTACAAGTACAACATGGATTACGTCATTTTACAAAATATAACAAACAAACACTAAAACACTTTACAACAAACATAATATAATACTAACAGTTACTAATAACCTGGCAAATATAATTAATATTAATTATTTATACAAAAATATTTAGAAAATCACACTAGACAATATATCTTCAGGCAACTTATTGCACTGAGGCACTGAGGACAATATATCCTCAGTGCATTATATTTAATTATATAATTATTATTAGTAAAAATGTGTGTAACATTGTGTGTGCTAAATCCATCCATGTGTACCACATGCACTGGTGTAACTATCTATTCATGTAATATTTATAATATAATTAAATACGTATAATTTATTTTTTAAATCGTCGTGAGTATTTTATCTGTTGCTCATGGATGCTTATTTTCACTGGAAATTAACATATTTTTATTATTCGGATTATCGCTTGGAAGGCTACTGAAAACAAGGTGACATAATGAAAGCCACGGTCAATGTTAACAAAAAAATAAAAAAATATTATGTTTCTTAAAGATTTTTTTTATCCAATATATTCTTAGGTAACACCAATAAACTCATTAAAAAAATTTTAGGACCATGATTTTAATTATAATGCGTTTGTATCCTTACTAAAATTATATAAAAAAAACGTTCGGTTAAATAAAATTACAAGTCAATGATTTTTTTTTTCTTTGCATGATAATAGAAAACTGATCGTTTTCGCTTAAATGGCGGCATTCATATATTTTTATACGTTGCTAACGTTGCTTATAACAGTCAGGTATAGTGAGAGAGAATCTACTGTAGCTAGGGCTATGACCTTTGCGTGGAGGCAGCAAGAGGAATCTGGCCTGTTAAGGTCACCTGTGACAGCGAGCGAACGGACGTACTAGTGGTCGGCTCCAGCGAGGGTCGTCGCCTCACAGAAAGTGAACCAAGGTGAACTGACGTGAAAAAAAGTGAATGCAAAAAAACAATATTAATAGCAATGTATTAATACTTTGCAAATTAACATACATCCGCAGTGTTCTAAGAAGGAAGACGTAAATAAATAACAAAATAATTATTCAGTTAAATGAATGACAAGAGTTTGTTAATTTAAACATGAAAGTCATAGTGCTAACTAAAGTTTGAGTAACCTTGACAATCATTGTACTTATGAGTACTTGTTCGGTGAATAAAGACTGACAATGTTTGTCAGTTGGCAAAACACTTATATAGCAGTAGTATAAATCGCCTGCATGTCCGCTTAGCAACTATAAACATTATTTGTAAAAATAAAAGCGACAATAAGTAAGTCTTGTTGTTTGTTTTTAATTTTAAATATAGGGAGAGGGTAATTTAGCCAATTTATATTCGTAATGGAAAAAAATACATGTAAACGAAAGTGAAACAATTTGCAGCATGTTAATTAACACAATTATTTTCCAAAAAGCATTATTATTTTAAGTAAAATTGAATCGTGTTTAAGAGAACGATATACAGTATATCTTCAAGGACAGTTTGATAATTTGGTATAAATTTAAAGCTTTACATTTCTTTAATCTAATTTCTATTACTAACAGGAAGCAAAAAAAAAAAAAAAAATAGCTGACCAGTTTTCTGTAAGCAACTGCTCATAAATTTTATCTCGCTTATATATTAATTGATTTTCAAGTATTTTTATCTTCAAAGTCAAGGAATACCACGCACATATAAAACCATAACCTAAAGTTGCATGGTGCAAACGCAAGGTCACAATAAAAAATAAATATTAAAAAGCAGATAATATATTATACTGTATTATGTAAATGAATACAATAACCTTAACAAATTGTTTCGTGGTCAATAGGAAAATTAACACGCATATCGTTGTGATTTTTATTGGAATTTCTTTGGCCCCATGAATCTTTCTATAAAAACTGGCTTAAAATAAGAGTTATAAAATTTCACATTTTCGAAAAACAATAAATTTTATTTCAACGGAAAGAAAAATCGTTCTACATTATTTTGGTAACAAGGAGTCTTTTATTATTTCATTTGATTATAAGGAAAAAAAAAATAGAATATTTTATACTGTAGGCCTGCAGATAGTATAGATAAAAGACTAGTAATTAACCTTGATATTTATATAGGCATTATATTTTTTTAACTATATAATAGCATTTAGCCTACTTTTACGTTACGATTTAATTATATCTGCAATTATCAACTTCCATATAATATAATATTATATTATATGGTTCAGATTGCTGTAATACTTTTTATTTTTTTTTTAACTCCGTGGATGGCATGATTGATGTTGTATATGTGAGTGTTTTTAGTGTTATTTTTTTATCGCGTTGATCGATGTGCTTAGTCGTTATTCTGTTTTATTTACTTTTGGTTTTGTTTTTTTGTGGCCCTGCAGGCCCCGGCGCGCCTCTCAAGACGTCTCGCGCACCAGCACAGACCCCATCGTACCCTGGCTGAGGTAAGTGGTGTTCACCCCGTCCCACACACCCCTAGACACGCCCACTATAAGATTTTCGCAAATGCAGCAGCGGTGACATTCGCTTATCTCAATTTTAGAATTCCTTCTAACATGCATGGCATTTTTATTAGAGCTTTTACTGTTGTATTTTATAGCATATTTCAATTTAATTGTTTAGTTCATTGTATAGATAATTGTTGTTGAAATAATATTTTGTGTAGATTGTTAAAATTAATATATTATATTTTTTAATTGCATAATAATGGGGACGATTCACAAACCAAAAAGTTATCCAGCTTTCTCACTAACCGTGGTTAGCGCCTTCCGAATTCAATGACGGTAAACGTGGTTAGTAGAAACCTGAATAGCTCCCTTCGTGAATAGTGCCCATTATTGATATGGTAGATTCAGGTAAATGTCTGAAAGTTTCACGAGAAATTAGCCACTTTTGGTATAAACTGATTTCTTTTTTTTTCTGTCAGTTCCAAGATGTTGAGTTACACGAGCAAAATTGGAGAATATGTGACATGCCAAGGTTTAAACTCTTGCCATTATATTTTACAATGTTGATTATTGTGCATGCTAACCATAAGAAAAGTTATAAATAATTTTCCAATTAATCAGTGTACTGTTTCAATTGCAACATACACACATGCTTTATTGAATTCAAATATATAAAAAATATTTCTATAGCAATCATGATATTGTATAATATTATTATGTTCAAATACAATCTATTGTATATATAATATACAAGTACCCTCTAAAACTCTTTATGTCTCGTAAATCTTATTTTCATTCTCCTCTTGTTTGCTTTGCATTTTTCCTCCCTTGATTTTATTTTTTTAATGTCTATTATAGCGTCTGCTATCGGTGATTGTAAATAATGGTGACAGTGATCAGCTGATTGAAATTGCTCAGTCACAAAGACGAGCTCGTGCAAGCGCGCGACTGTAAATGCAAAACCACTTTTACGACCTTGCATAAAGAGCAGTGATCTCTTGTTAAGGCAAATAGAATGGAGAAATATAATGTTAAAATATAGTACAACACAGCATATTTTTTATATAATATATTCTAGTTTCCACTTGAAATTGTGCTATTATATATAGTGTTACGAGGTATTGCATAAGTTTCATTATTATGTAGGGCACCCCATTAACCTAAATATTACACTGCCATGATTTTCATTTATATAAATAATTATGTACCTTAATTAGTAAAGTGTGTATAAAATTTACATCGATTAAATTATTTCAATAATCAAACACATATTATTTTATTGTGTTCGTTTAAAAAAAATATATTAACTTTTCACTATAAACGTAAGTTTATTGTCTCTTTCATTTATATACCTCTTGTATATTTAAGGTTTTAGGGACAAGCTACAGATAATGGTAAAATGTGACTTGTTTTGTATATGATTTTATTAATTAATATATTTGATAGTGCTATTAATATATCAGCAGCAAAAGCAGCGATGGCGGCGCTTGGCTTGCAGTAATAAGGTCGGGGTAGTTCAGCGAGCTGTGTAGTGCTTGCATTATTTCTCAATTTTATGTATATAACTAAATAATATATATATATATATATATATATATATATATATATATATATATAAATGTAATGGTAGGCTTTAGTAGTAGAGGTAATGTCGGTAAAAATGTCGATGTGGTCTAACCGAGGTGGTGGTTTACAACTAATGGGTCCTGCCTGTAGCGCAACGTTTCATAACATCAGCTCGTCCCTCTACTACCCACCACCATTCCACTCTCGCTGCTTTGCGTGTTATAAAACGCCGTGGAGCTCAGGCAACCCGCGCCACGCAGACGCTCAAACGGTTGCCTACCCTCCAGGCTGCCCCGCTCAGCAGCTGCAGCCACGTTGTTGTTAGCAAGGCAGTGGACAAGTGCATGACGTCACTCACCTCGCAATATTCAACCCTCATAACATAGCTAGCAGCTATTTAGATGGGCTCAGTGTACTGGATAATTAGTACATAGTAGATTGTTATGATCATGGTATTGAGTGTACAATAAAATTAATTGTTTTAAAAAAATACTATTGTTTTGGTAGTTGATTTGTTTGATATAATATTATAACATGTTTTTATGTGTTACAGCTGCATATATATTCAATGCAAAAATATTCTTCTGTTTCTTTTATATTGTATTTATATGGTGAATTTTTATTTCGAATTTATATTAAACGTAATAGATCCAAGAACTTTTTTTTTTGTCAATTTTTTTAAAAGTTTTTTTTATTTTCACTTAAAAAAGTTACTGAAAATATTGATACTCTCTTAGCTAGTACGCTTTTAGCTTACAATTTGTTCATGCAGTATGCATAATTATTATTTCATGTTTATTAAATTTATTAATTAAGTGAGCGAAACCTACAACTTTGCCTCAATATTTAGTTTCTTTTAAATGTTACTAAACGATACGAGTTTTCGTAAAACGTAAGCAATTTCCTGTTATTTAAAAAAAAATAATAATAAAGGCACCAAAAGAATTCTTGTATTCAATTCTCGTTTGTATTGATTTTGCTGAAGTTTCGCAAGATGAAATATTGCTCAATATCATATCAAATTTAACTCTTCATTATGATTTCCTTTTAAGTATTCATTAAACAGATAAATATTTAATCTGATATTTTAATAGAAAATCTACAACATAAAATGCTGCGGTGCATTTTTTGGTGACTGTAACAGCATTTTTTTTTTCCATACTTGAATGTGAGAGAACATCAAGATAAACATCTGATAACTTTGCGTAAAGATCTTAATATTATGGACTCTTAAGTAGTTTAACCTTGCCCGATAGTACTCAAACTACTACCGTATCTTTGGTCCGCTGCTTATATATAGAGTCCGCACTGCTACCTATACTAGAGTTGTATTTGAACTAATCTATTATACTGTACACGTTGCTTTACTAATAATGCCTATTCGGCTTGCACCGCTTGCAGCTACCGTGGCGCGGGTGACTGGGATTCTATCCCCTCTAACCCCGCCTTCGTCAGGTGGACAATTCACCTACCACTACGACCTGATGAAGTGCGTCCTTGTCCTCTTTGCCTCTCACGTGTAGTATTGACTTATTTTTACTTGTTTCAGGAGCAAAAGTCGAAGTGTCGATCATGGATTCTCCACGCCCTTCGACCTTGATTCCCTTCGTAGTAAAGTTGAGGGACGATTTGAAGCCGTTCAGGGTGAAGGTGGACTTGTCAACTTTGCTGGTAAGTTTGATAATATATAATTACATTAATTAATAGCACCCTCCCTCGTTATCGTTACCTCATTATTCTATTGAATGTGAAAAATTTATATGGTACTGTTACAACAAAGTTTGCTACAAGGTACTTTTGTGTCATTTTTTTCTTCCTTTTTTTCTTGCTGTTTGGGCTTGCTCAAGTCATTGATCGTATTACGGTGTAGAAGCACAGTATAGCAAGGAAGCAGGCACGCCCATTTCACTTCAAAGGGTGGCTTTCGGGCTGACTTGCCTTACCCGTCCGTCCTTAAACGTCCCAACTCTCGTCAGCCCACTGGCATTCTACGTTTTAGAAAATAATAGTTGTCCTGGGGACTTACTTTATGTTAATGGTAAATTCTTCATAGTAACATTCAACCATTGTTTATAAGCTTCATGTTTAAAGAATAACTAAATATATTCCTAAGTTTTTGCTGTCATGAAAGTAGTTAAATATAAAATTAATGGAAGAGTATAAGCCGTGACGAAACATCCCTAGTCATCTGATCGCTTGATTCTGTAACCATTAAAAGGGGAAACAGTAGAGGATGCGCAGACACTATTTTGGATGTTTGCGTAATTTAAATATATGTGGAAAATCGTAAATGTACAACCGCGAATTTTTCTTTGAAAGGTAATTTAAATTGTACATGTAATCATTTTAGTACAATGGGAAAGAAAAGAAATTTAAATTGCTCCGTATGCAATCATACCTACACCTGGCTGCAATTAAAATGAATATAGCCGGTCCTGTACTTTTTGGAATGGGGAATATTCCAACCCATAGTCGTCATTATTTTAACTTCAGGTGATATTGCTTTTTAACTGTAATTAACGATTGGTGAAGTTATATCAAAAGGTATATAGGCATCACAACACAAAATAAAGCGAAGTTTCGTAGTAATTTGTTATTAAAATTATGGTGCTGCAGTATTAAGCCTGCTACTCTGTTCGCTAATTGAAATGCCGAGCGGGTGGCAATCGATTCTCATTAACGGTTAGAATCTGATGATTGTGAAGCAAGCCGCCTTTAGCAGCCAGTGGGCTGTGTATGTTCTGATGGGGATAGTTGGACTGAGAAAAGCAGGCAGCAATCAACCAGCAGGCCAGACCGCACATAAATTTACATGCCTGGAGACCGAACGAACTTCTTATTTACAGCTTTTTGAACCGTAAACCAAAATAAATAAGAGCAAGAGCTTTTCACTAAGATTTTGGGCATTAGTTTCAAAGCCTTCTTAGAAATAAACCTTGACTAGAAGTTATTGCGTCGTTAATAGCAACACCTCCAAGTTACGTAGGCTCTAAATTTTAGCTCGATTTCTCCCATACAATGAACAATGTAAATTATGTCAAACGTTGCATGCATCACTTTGTTTTTGTTTAATTTTTCCAGGCTAACTTAGAATGATTTTGTATTTAGTTCAAATATTATACCTCATTTAGATATACAGTATATAATGCAATCTGCATAATATATATCTGCTTAAATTTAAAGAAAATCAACCGAATATAATCATACTGTACATCTTTATTTTAAACTTTTTAAAGTATCAAAAAGAAATTATTTAATTGTTTCAAATAAGACCAGTGCGCTTAAATGTTTTTTGTTGGAAAAACAACAAACATGCACTTCCAAAAATATTTCTTTTAAAGCATAAATACGGTATTCTAACTAGTGTAATATTTAAAGTTGCGATTCTAAAATGATTTTAATAACTATTAAGTATAGAGCTTTGAATTTAATTTATTCATTGTTCTTTATAATTGTATTCATAAAACATACATTAAATTTGTAATTACGTAGTTTTTCATGCTACCATTAATATAATAATTCACAGAAATGTGCACAAAGTGATGTGGATTACTGTTTTGGACATATACAAGATTGGAATGTGAATAGATCTCTTTCAAAAGAACGAATGAGCGCCCCTTTAACTGATATGGGTTTGTTTCTGCATTTGGCTTGCGGCCCGGAATTTGTCGTAATTTGGCGGAAGTGTGGTTGGGGTGGTAGTCAGGCAGGCGATCAGCCCTTGCTCACTTTGTGCGTGCTATGAGCTGCTGCGAGCTAGGGTTGGGAGAGGGGGTTGTACGATCTTCGTGTTATATGGGGCAGTAAGGGGTGAGGTGGGGACCTGACAGCCGAGAGCTGTCTATGTAATATGGGGCATTGGGGGCTGGTTTGTAGAGGGTGTGGACCACCCACCCACCCCTTGGTCGTAGCTCCTCCATCCGTCGGTACGCCGAGCGCTGCAGCTATCGATCCGCACCCCCTCGTGGCCGCCTGCCTCTCGAGTGAGTGTATGCTTGGGCTGCGGGCTGCTTATCTGATGCCCATCCACCCTACCTCTCGCTGCCTCCTGCAAGCCCGCGCGCGTCGCCACCAAGTCTTGAGCGTACTCGTCGATCTCTGTGACACCTCTTCTGGTCGGCCACTGAAGATGACTGCACGTCCCCTCTCTTTCAATTTGAATATATCTGTCAACTCGATCTTCCCATCGACTCGGTGACACTTTGACGTTAATCAAATTACAAATCTGTCACTTCTTTATTTGTTTCCCAAAGTCAGTAATTCTAAAATAAATGTTACTCTTGAAATATTATATATTTAAAAAAAACACAATGACAATGGTTTTGGTAGATGTGATTTCAATTACTTGTACATGGTGTTCCAAATTGTTCATTTTATCTTATCATAAGATTAAAATTGTTTTATTGACAAGCTCAAAATGCTTGCCTAATGTAGATTACTTGAATTACTGCAGGGCAAAGAATAAGATTATACTGACATAATACACTTTCCCTTTGATAATACGAATGTATCCTTGAATTAAAGAAATTTATAATATATATTCAGTATATCAGTATAATATTAATTATATTATTTAGCTTCAATTAATTAATTTCCATTTTATTTTCAACTACATGAAATACGATTTTGAGAGGCTTCGCATTTTTTTCTATACCTGCTAACATCAGTACATAATGTAATTCTATCGTGATTGCTCCGGTTTCGAGTCAGCTGTTTTACCTAGCGTGGCGTGCAGCAGCGGGAAAATCGATGTTGGTGGCGCGGAAGGGCGGGGTAGGGAAGTGTGTGGTGCTCCTAGCTTGCTCGACCGTCAGCTCGCTCTGTCTCTGAATTGCGTCCTCAGTGCGCCCGCTGAGTCGGCCACACGCCTCACTCGCCTGTACGTCCGTTTGCATGTCAATCGAACCAGGGGGTAAGTTTACGCTGCACCAAGTGCGTCGCAGTGTCCTAATTACACGAACAAATTCATAGTACTAAATAGCACAGGGGTTGATAGACTACAATCTAGGGGCGTAATTTTATTTTATAGGGGTGTGGTGTCAAAAGACATGGTATTTGCGTTTCTTTTTTATATATAGTTTAAAAATCGATTTCGTGTTCCTATTCAATGGTTTGCATGAATAATCCATATATATGCATGCAATGCATACGTGTTGGAGAGACTAATTAAATTAGTTCTCTTGTAATATTTTGATGCAATCACTGACAAAAGAAAAGAAAGGCTTTGTATATAATAACAATGTGAATACTAAAATTAAACACAAACATTTATTTGCATTTTTTCCACATCATATTTTTATTTCCAACTTTTTTTTTTAGCATTACAGTAGTGTAAAATAATTGTATAAAGTAATACTACACGTAATAATTTAATAGTATAGCGTTTACTCTTCACTAGTTCACAACTTTAAGAAGACAAATTACCAAAAATATAAATACTGCGTTATATCTATTCTGTATTTTTATACTTTTGTTTATGTTTGCTCTTGAGAGCTTTATTCTAATTTATTATCAACTGTTTTTTTTTATGCATAATTTTAAATTAAGACTAAAAAGAGCACTTAAAATTTGACTGCAATATGCTTTTAACAACATAAGAGAAACTTGTGAAGATAATTCGGAAAATTTGGTCGTTTCATCACGTTTCAGCAGTATTGCTGGAGGCAGCGAGCATTACAGCTGTTCCTCTCCCACCCAAGTTGTATTGATCTAGGGGGCGCGCCCACTTCCCCGCTGCTCTCGTAGCACTGCTGCCGCGTAGTAGAGAGGTAGTACCCTGGGCGACACGACACCTGCACACCAGGACATCAGCCTGCTGCTATGCTGCTGTTTTGTATATATACATACAACACAAACTACGTGTACCCCATTTATTTTGTCCTTATCACCGTGTGCCCAGCCAGCTACCAACATAAGACAAGACTGAAACTATGAAGGTGTGAGCTTGCATTTTAATATCTTCTGGCAAACATTACCACCTAATAGTAAGATAAGCACGAAAACCTATTTACCTGTCTTCATATTATTTAGACTAGTTTTTTTTTTTTTTTTTTTTTTTTTTAGAGAAATTATTTATCATACTTGCAATGAGGCACACAAATGCGCAATGGAAGAAATTTGAACACAGCGCAAATTTTTCATTTGGATTTTCTGTTGCTTTTTTATTATTTTTTTTTTCTTTTATTCTATACTAATGAAACTGAACTCTATGCGAGGTGAGCCACGGATGCAATGGCTTTATGAGGGCGCGGCGACCGGGCTGACGATTATCTTGCAGATTAGGCGACAGCGACCCTCATTCCCTCCCCATCTCCAGGCGCTGATGGATGGCGCACTTATCCGATCTAGAGCAGCGCGCCCCGCGCAATACGCGCTCGGGCTGACACAGCCGGATTAGCGGCGGCAGCAATGACGCTACCCGCCTGCGTAATTATTCGATTTGCCTATCTAATTCACCATCTCGGGGCATGTTTGCTTGCTTCAGTGTCACTTTTCATTTCAACCATCCTTACACAAATTTCCCACATGCAGAAGTTTCTTCTTTTGAAGACAAAAACCATTTAAATATGCTAAGCCCTTAATATATGAGGATTGACTTTGTTTTAAATAAAGGTTGGCGTTTATTTAGATTTTGACAAGAGCCTGCATTTTGTGGCTCGATTAATTTTCTTTTTTGCTCTCTTCAAGCTTTTATCTTGACGTCATGATGTTATATAAAACAAATTTTTACAACAGGGAACACAAAACATATCGTTCGACATTAATGTAAAATTTAAAATTACACGTCAAGGAAAAACACTAACTTCAACCCCATTTACATAAGTGATTATTTATATTTTATTTATTTTATTATACATTTTACATATAATGTTACATGCACAAAAAAATACAAAATATTTATCGAATTAAGAAGCTTATACATAGATTATATTGAATATTTTTAAAAATAATACTAAAATAAAATAAATAAATAATAATAAATAAATAATATATATATTAATATTAGGATATTGATAACTATAATATATTATTTTAATATTTTAAACATTTTTATCAGATTATCTTGGTAAAAGTATTAATACTATGAATTGTTTCATATTAGTGTTGCTCATACCCTCAGTGAACAAAAATAATTTATTTTTATAAAGTGTGCTGCTCAAAACAACATAAATCACGCCTCAATCGTAATAAATTAAATAAAATTATATTTAAAAACAGTTGGCATCCCAGAACGGTGTGTTATCAGTTATCACTAACGTTTTATCGCCCTATATTGCGAAACTGCATGCATTAGGTAAGGAAGGGAACTCGTAGAGTGCATGGTTATATAGACCTTATACAAAAGATACAAAAGAATTGCTGGATTTTGAATAAAAATGACTTAATTACTTATTTTATAAATATATTATTTTATATTCTCATTTATTAAGTATTTCAATTGTAATATAATAATTTACTTACTCACGTTAGGTATATATTATATATAAATTTATAATATTGTATTAAGCCTATTAAGCCCTTGCATGTGACGTCACATTGGGAGTTTCAACGGTCATCGGCAATCCTTGTTGGTGGAGCTAAATATTAAAAAAAATCATTTAAATATTTTATTTAAAATTCATGTACTGATAAATATAATTATAATGCTTTAGTTATAAAACATGCACTGTCAGTAAATCATCAACTTAAAAAAATACAATATAATATTATACTGTTTTTTTACCCACACGATGTTGCAAGAACATGATAATATGTTAATTGAATTAGGAAGTGTGTGTGCGCATGAAAACTGTAAATAAACCAATTATTTTGAGTTGCTGGAAAACAGCTGGGCGTATACGTTTGAATTACATACGTAAACTATGTATATAGTGATGCTACTATTTCACAACAATAGTACATTTACATGGATCATTGATCTTTAGTTTACTTGCTTCTTCTGTTCGATAAATATATGGCCAAAATGTTTCCTTAACGTTACTTTTTCAGGCAAATTACTAGCAGTTTTTCATTTTTCTATACCCTTGCCGCAATTTGTGAGATGCAGGGAAATAAGACAGGCAGTAGCGTTAGCTCTGCTTGTGACAGTTAATTAATAAAATAATGATATAAAAAAAAAATTAAAAAGGAAGATAAAGTTAGAGTTAGTGGAAAAGTTTTGAGAAATACAGTAAGAGAGAAGAGCAGCATTATTTTACGACACCTAAAAGTTTTTACTTCTCAATAATGTTCGTGGAACGAAACTAACGTTCTTGCCAGAAAACGAAATTGAGAAGGTGATAGTAAGATTTAAGTTCTTGTTCCAAGTTTTCATCAACCAAGCACAAGTTGGCTTCTCAGAACTCGCTCGGATAACTTGGTTGGCAAATGCTTTCTTTTTTTTTTCAATAATTATCTTAAATTACTGCTTTGTTGATATAGTATGTTGTATATATATATATATATATATATATATATATATATATATATATATATATATATATATATATATATATATATATATATATATATATATATATATATATATATATATATATATATATATATATATATATATAATTTAGTACCCTCAGAATAATATAATCATTATTTTTAGAAATAATTTATTCCTGCAATAAAATTTTTTCATGTATATTGTCCATTCTGAATATCTCACAGTAATTTGATAATTATTTGATAACATAATGAGTTGTCGGGTCATCGTTCAAAAGATGTAGCATTAATATAGACGATATATTGTAATGATCTAATATCAGCAATCGCCTTTCAATCTTATCAACGACTTTATTTTAATACCTAAAATTAATTCGCTTTTCATCGCGAGTCTTGCTATATATATATATATATATATAGCAAGACTCGCGATGAAAAGCGAATTAATTTTAGGTATTAAAATAAAGTCGTTGATAAGATTGAAAGGCGATTGCTGATTGCTGATATTTAAGTTCTTGTTCCAAGTTTTCATCAACCAAGCACAAGTTGGCTTCTCAGAACTCGCTCGGATAACTTGGTTGGCAAATGCTTTCTTTTTTTTTTTCAATAATTATCTTAAATTACTGCTTTGTTGATATAGTATGTTGTATATATATATAATTATATATATATATATATATATATATATATATAATTTAGTACCCTCAGAATAATATAATCATTATTTTTAGAAATAATTTATTCCTGCAATAAAATTTTTTCATGTATATTGTCCATTCTGAATATCTCACAGTAATTTGATAATTATTTGATAACATAATGAGTTGTCGGGTCATCGTTCAAAAGATGTAGCATTAATATAGACGATATATTGTAATGATCTAATATCAGCAATCGCCTTTCAATCTTATCAACGACTTTATTTTAATACCTAAAATTAATTCGCTTTTCATCGCGAGTCTTGCTATATATATTTTATAGCAAGACTCGCGATGAAAAGCGAATTAATTTTAGGTATTAAAATAAAGTCGTTGATAAGATTGAAAGGCGATTGCTGATATTAGATCATTACAATATATCGTCTATATTAATGCTACATCTTTTGAACGATGACCCGACAACTCATTATGTTATCAAATAATTATCAAATTACTGTGAGATATTCAGAATGGACAATATACATGAAAAAATTTTATTGCAGGAATAAATTATTTCTAAAAATAATGATTATATTATTCTGAGGGTACTAAATTATGCTATACTCTGAATTTTTTCAGATTTTTTTGAGTCCCGGAACTATTTTTAAATAATTATTGAAAGTTCTGTGATTTCAGTTGGCACCCCTGAATCTTTAATAAAAAGGATAGAGACTGGACGCCTATTGACGTCATGCATGTTGTCCATTCATTCATTCATTCATTCATTCATTCATTCATTCATTCATTCATTCATTCATTCATTCATTCATTCATTCATTCATTCATTCATTCATTCATAGGTCTTAGCTATAGCCCCTGGAGCAGCGTTCAGGAAGGGGGTGGGGGTAGGAGGGACATAATTATATGACCGGCCTGACCCCCCCCCCCCCCCGAATGCTTCTCCGTGATTATATAGATTAGAGCAGGAGGGCCCTGTCTTTGAATGATTACCACAATATGGCTCACAATATCACACGGTAATTTAAATGTATTATGATTTTTTTTTTTTTTTTAAATTTCATTTTAAATAAACATGATACATTTCATTTATACAAAAAAACATTTATACCTCAATGACCTAAAGCTCGAGAAGAGGAATGAAAATTTTGTTTCATCTGGAAAAGAAACATGATGACAGAAATATTTCACTATAATACATAATTAACAATAACAATTTAGTTAAGAAAAAAAAGTTGATGTAGCTTATTCATATAAACACTATAAGTTTGGATTATAATATATTAAACAAATAGTCAAAGCTAACACAAAATTGATACATGAATTACACATGTTTTAGAAATAGTATTATATTGATTGAAAATTAAATATTATCAAATCAATAGTTATTGATTGTAGGTTAATTGCAGTAATAAACTTCAGAACTTCAGTCAGGACAGTGTCACTTATCTGAAACTTCATAATAATCATAATATCAAATAAAGTTATCCGATCGCACCTGTTACTCATAAACGATAATAGATGGCACGTCGTTCAGCTGCTGCACCTCCCACCGGCCACCGCACGTCGCGGCCGTGCATCGCGAGAGTGCCAAGCACGTGATTCGACGAAAGTGAGCTAGCGAGCAGCTAACTCTCGCAATACAAGCGTGGCCAGGCGTGTTAACTCATAAATGCAAATGCGCATATTGAACCTAAATAAAGGCACATTGTTTTTGTTGTTTTTAAGTTTTAAAACTAATTTATTGTTATTACGTTCGTGCATCGTTCAACAGCTGATCGAGTGAGAGGGTTTTCCCCAAAGATCAGCTGATTTGTAATACCAAATGCGTTGATCGTGATTTCATCGAGATGTCCGAGGTGGATCTTGAGGAATACTGGATGGTGGAGGATAGCAACGGTGAAGTACACATTTGGGAATCTGGTACCGAGGGTGACTTCATTGTATGGTATCTCGTGCCTGGACACACTGCGGGAACAGCTGGACTCGCAGGTGACACCGCGTGCAGGTTATCAGACACGCCCACTCGAAGTAAGCGTGTGATAGCTTGTGCTGCAAACAGTGCTGGCAAAAAGGTGTTTTCGGGGTTCAAAATGTTCAAATCTATCTGTGTGATGGCGATAAAAAGCAGTTGCTTGCATGGGGGGTATCGTCCAGTCTCTTAAATTGTAAATATTCTGTAAAAAAAAAATGTATTCATAATTATATAAAATAATATAAATATAATTATTGATATTCTTAATTAAACGATTCAACTAGCTTTTATATACTCTCTGTACTACGAACGCTGTATAATATGTGCAATGTTTAAAATTGCTTGACACTATTACGCTAATTATAATACGCAAAACTAGAGACTACAAATATATATGAGAAAAAAAAAGAGCAAGGAAAAAACAACAACCTTGTTTGCCATATTATATCGCAATTAACAAGTTTAATTTGAAATTAATAATTTTCTTCTGAAGTTTTAACTAAACGTACTATTTACGTTCATGCAAATAACAAACTTCGCAGTGATCCCCTTGATCCCTTCTCTTATCCACTATTTCAATATTTTCAATAAACATAATTTATAGGTACAACTATTATTATATAATTATTTTATTTAAAATTATTAAAAAGCCTCCATATATTATACTAATTAAAGCTCAGACAAAAGTTTGAGTATTCTCTACAAAGAGTACAAAGAAAGTCGTAATCCAATGTTCCGGAAGTTGCACATATTATTAACAAGTATAATATTTAAATTAAGAATAATAATTACAATCATAATTACTGACAAATTTAAGAAATAATATACCTATAAGCTTCTTGGTTTAAACGTTAAAGCGTTTATTACCATCTTGAGAGTTTTCCTGGATATCTGTCGGGTAGTTGATTCTGTTGGTGACCCGTGACCTGTATGACCTCTTTTTTGTGGCATGTTTCAGATGGCGCTGATGGCGGCAAGGAGGCGGGGCCGGGGGGCAAGGTGGTACCCAATAAGACCGCACAGCCCCTTAACACCGTTCCCTACACGGTAAGTTGACAACTACTAACTTTTGCTGGCTTTGAGATGTTACCTGAGCTGGTTACATTATAAGTGCAAGGTATAAAAATTTTCATTTTTGTTAGAACGTTAGAACTTAACAATTTTACATTACATTTTTTATGATTTTTTTTTTTATAACATTCTCGCTGATAATGCCCAATTATTTTCTTTAAAATGTTCTGTATTGAATTAGTATCACTAAATATTAGCAACTGCATCTTATTTCATTTTTCGTTGACTTATATCATTAAAATCATTATATACAACTGTATTATACCTTCAAGACGTAAAAGTATATAACAATTTCAACATAACAAATTTATAGTGAGGAAACAGAGTTCTAAATACAGATAAAATTAATATAGCATGCATTTAACATGATATGATTACAATTTTGCAGAAAATATTTTAAAAACCGACTATCATGCAGATAAGCTAGCTGTCGTGTGTTGCAATCACGGCTAAGTACCGACGTGTTTTGTTTTTGTTTTTTTTTTTTCCTTTTTTTTTTACTCATATCTCACGTTGATTCAAGAGGTCTGTCTCCAAGTTGTTTATCGTATTAGATAAAAAAAGAAAACATTCTTTATAGTCATTGCACTTAAAATGTCATAATTTTCTGGGGGACTTTTATGTACGAGTTTCTATACATAAATTTTTATACCTTGCACGTACTACGTATTATGTACATGTCCTTGACAGTAGAACCGTGCTTAAAGCCTCCAAAGGTATATTATAAAAATGTGCGCAGTATAATTTTAATTTTATGCTATAATTTTATATTTTATCAAATGGATGATCTAAAAATATGAATTCAACACCTAATTTTATTTTTGTCTTTTAAGTGAGACGGCTGCATGCGGTGTTACTTTTTTTTAACATATTATCATCAACCTTTCTTTGTTGTTTATTGTTTATATATTGAATTAATTAATCTTTATAGATCATAATTATATAATATATATGTAGGTATTAATGTTTGGCTTGCCACACCGTACGTCACGCAAACTCGTACTGTACACGTGCACACAACATATGGTGTTTACCTGGACTGAAGCAGGGTTCATGTGTCTCATGAGGTCAAAAGTTGCATGCATGCTAATCGTTTACGTTTGCAATAGCTCATGTTTTTTTTTTTTTTTTTTCACCCAAACGTCAAGAGGAGAGAAGGATCGTGTGAACTTTATCTAATCCAAAAAACCAAATCGTTTTATCTTCATGGTGCATGTGATACATTGCAACATCGCAATCTACATTAAATAGATCAATATAATCAATAGTTTTTTTGCGTGTTTATGAAAGAATTCTTGTTATCATATATTTCTCACTCTTACATATTTTTTATATGCTATAATATAACAATATTAATAATATATATAATATAATTTATTATAACTGCAGATTCATTCTTTCAAGCACAACAGTGTACATAATGTTTTGCCTTTTAGCCTTTTAGTTTAGTAATGGTGCAAAGAAATGTTTTTGCCAGCAATATAATGGAGCAAAAAATAAAAATATCGACCCCAGTAATTACGGATCAAAGTGGACCGAGTATTCGCTTTTTTTCTATATTTAAAATCTAGCGGTCGGGCCCAAGACGGGTATTTTGTAGTGCATGCAGGTGATAATGGAACTGTTCAATCCATTTTTTTCACCTTCTCCATAAGCTGTCACTGACCATATTTTTAGCTATATTTGCGATGATACTATTATTTTTAAAAATTTAATGTAATGTAATTGACATTTTAAGGTCACTACAAGTGCCTCTAACACCTCCAATATTTTACCCCCCCCCCCCCCTCATTATTTCTTCCTGCTGTCTTGTCAGACAAATAACTCGGTTGACATTGTCACGCTATCCTGCTAGTAGTATATGGTCGTTTTATGCATGTCACAGAAAAAATTTATGCAATCGTGAGTTGTCTCATTTCCTGTGACAAAAAGTACACGCGTATTTCTCTCTCCCTCTCTCTCTCCCACATTCGTAATGTCCTTGAGTCACAATTGAAGACTAGACTGTTGTTTTAGGTATTAGTAGCGTGGGATTGTTGAGAGAGGTTCTCGCTGGGGTAGCTGACTGACCGCCCTGTTGTGTATAGGTGGAGGCGAACGATACTCTGACCTCAGTGGCAGCTCGCTTCGACACGACGCCCTCTGAGTTGGCCAAGCTGAATCGGCTACCGCAGCGCATGCCGCTGTTCCCGGGTCAGGTGTTGTATATCCCTGCGGAGCGCGCGGCCGGCCGACCCCCACCCGGCGGTACCTCGGATCCCGGTAACTCGGAACAGCCGCAACAACGCCGCACCTCCGACTCCGCAACAGACGACACCTTGGCGCCAGGCACCACCACAGCCGCTGGCGCCACAGATCTTCCGTATTACAGCTTGGCGGACGGCGCTGCGGACCAAGAGAGAGGTAACAAGTGGCCTTCACCCTCTTTCACGTTGACGTCTACAAGTGAAACCCTCTCGCGTCATGATATCCCACTATATGCAAGTTTTACAATGACGAGATATGTGTAAAAAAATTTACCACCCTCTTCTTCCCATATATATATATATATAGAATTCACTATTTAATTCATAAGACACTTGAGAGCGATATTATGTCCAATATTTTTACTTTTTAGCTATTTTTTGGTAATTTTGGTAAATTATTATTTATTCTCCACTGATTGATCTAAAAATTTTTGTAACAACGAGACAGTGGAGATTGCTGGAGAAAATCGAAAGTTCGTGTGTCCAAAGTGTAAATCTTAACTTTTTTTATTACTTTTATTCTTATCTTAGTAGTATAGAACTTTGTCGCTGTGTGTAATCCCGTTAATGCTCGAGTAGATATCAGCAGAGCTGAAAGTGAGCAGCAAGTAGCGAGTGTCAGTTTTGCTTAGGTGTCTCACCAGATCGCGAACTTATAGTGCGCCGCGGGACGAGGTATAAACACGGTAGAGCTCGATCACAAAGTTCGCTCGCAAGCAGCTCGGCGGTAGCAGCGGCGCTCCCCAACTTTTGTTGACTTGACGTCGTGTTTTTGCTGGCGGCGCCTAGAGCTTCCCGGTCCCCCTTCCGCCTGCCTGCCTGCTCCTGCCAGTTCATCATTTCATCACAAACAAGACACGTCCTCCCACCCTTTCTCCACCCACCCAACTCTAGAGCACACTACCTAACTTTCCATTACTGAAATTTACTATCACACAGCAAAAAAGTTACTCTTGTTTTTTTTTTCACCTTTTGCAAACTCCTATTCGACCTATTTATTTTCCAATATTTTTACGTTATCTCAGAATTCAATTTCAACTTGAAGAAAATAAAGCGTGTAGCTTAGTTTTTTAATTTTTTGTATTATTATTCACTGTCCCTGCAAAATAAAATTGCTATTATGTTGTTAGTAGTGTTGTTACAAATACAAATGGAGCAAGCGAAATAAAAAAAGAGGGAGTGGTTACAAAAGTTCGATGACTGCAGTTTACGAAAAAAATTACAGTTCATTGATAAATTTGTATTTGAAATTAAGTTTTACGTTTGATGTAAAAATTCGTTTTTTTTTTTTTTTTTTTTTATATTTTTCTAGATTGTTTCCACTTCCATGGAAAATAAGATTATGTAATTTGCAACATTAAAATAGTAAATATTTTAATCAACAGCGCATGCGTTTGTGTTTATCCCAGAATTTGACACCTTTTGTGCCATAGAATGCAAGCTGTTTATCTGCACTTTCTTTGCAATAATTGCAACCTAAGAAGAGATATAAACAACTGATATTCTAGCTGATAATATGTTGCTGACTATATTATAGTAGATCATTTTAGTATGTGCACATACCCAGTTAAGGCTAAACCGGAACCTTTTCTATTAAACTTGCATAAAATTCATAACAGAAATATTAGATCGTTAATATGCTAATTCTTTCAGACATGCTGGATATGCTGCGCCCTGCCTCTCCGCTGCCACCTGGTGGTCGAGCACGTACACCATCTGGAGAGGGCCTGCTGACAGCAGAGAGTGCTGTGGGTCCCTTCCCCACAGGTCGCAAACCCAAGGGAACTGTGCCAGAGAGGTTCCTGCGCATTAACGTCAGGCACATTACCGATGGGCAGGTGAGACAAGAGTGTTACAAAATAGAAAATGTCAAAGAAATACAGCTGAGCGATAGAATTTTTTTCATTTTTGATTCTGCCCCCTTCCTTTCTACCCACTCTCTATTGGAGTGGAGAAAAAAAAACATAATTAAAAACATTTTGGTAAGTTCATTCATAATCTGCAATAAATGTATCATATAGATACAACATTATATGTATTTTAAATTTATGAAAAAAGCATTTCAATGGTGTTCCGACAAAAAATTACTGGCTTGTTTTATCAAAGTTGCTCAAAAACAACTAACTCGCTTTATCAGGAAACTATTGTTGTTGTTTTCTGTACGGGATTTTTAATGGAGGGAAATATCTGGGAAAAAACTTGACAATTCAGAGCTGTCCTCTATCCAAATATGTAAAAATAAAAAGTCAGATGCAGATTGTCCATTGTTATGATTTGATTCTGTTTAATACAGTATTGTCTAGTTACTTTTATTGATGGTTCAATTTGTATTATCACTTTTTCAATGATCAGTCAATCTAAAATTAAAAATAAATAAATAAAATAATTGAGTAGAAAAAATTTATGCTACCTCTTATTTTTGTTCACATTTTTTTTTTTTTTTTTTTTTTTTTTTTTTTTTTTTTTTAATTTTATAACATTGAAAGTTTTAGAGGTATTTTTTTTAACGAGTTTTGACTCTTCTCATTTGCTTATATTTTTATGCTCCATTCATTTTTACAATAATTTATTTTTTGGATTGATAATAGAAATGCAAGTGTTTTGCTACGTTATTTTTTTACAGGCAAGTGCTCTCACCACCTTTGTTAACAATTGTGGCATGTTTGCTGATTGGCGTTTATGTTTGCAGGGAGTGGTTGGAGGCGTGCTGCTGGTGACCCCTAACGCCGTCATGTTCGACCCCAATGTGTCTGACCCTCTGGTGATAGAGCATGGACCAGAGTCCTATGGAGTCATTGCCCCCATGGAGTTTGTGGTGAATGCAGCCATCTACCATGACATTGCTCATATGCGTGTCAGGCACATGCCTGATGCACCAAGGTAGGTCATATCGCTTTTTTAAATGTGGGATTCTATTTATTTCAGCATTATAAAATTTTACCGAGATAGAAATTGTTATAAATTTATGTTAGCTAAAAGGATGCTTTTAAATAATAAGCAATAAAAATGAATATGAATAAAGATATATTATCTGCTAACTTTATCAATATATAGTTAAAAAAAATCTCCTTGTCTCCAAAGAAATTGAAAGTAAAATATGATTATTAATATTATTATTTTTAATTTGTTTACAGAATTCGACATTTATAAGACATATAATATATATTACATAAAATACATATGTGTAAACCCCAAGAGTTTATGTGGAAAACTCATACAAAGGAATGTCAGTTTCATGTATACAGTATATCACTTGGTGAAAAGATTAGAATTAAAATACATATAAGAAACTTAATTACTACTAACTGCAACACAAATATAGGAATAATACATAAAATTGATAAAAGTTGTTAATTTTCTTTTTGTCATACTCATACTTTTCTTTGTTGGTTAGCATTTTGTTTGAACTTCTCATATTTTCATATGTATTTGTTTTATATATGTATTCTATTTGTCATTATTACAATATGCTCAAACTTCGACATAGCCTTCCCTGATACTAAAGTACTTGTTATCTTTGTCTAGGACGGACCTACCAAAGCCTGTGATCTACCACCCCTCATCCTTGGACCGCATGACTGAGGAAGAAGACACCTGCCAGGCACCACTACTCTCTGCGGAGGTGACTGGTGAGGCCGAGGCTGAGCCTAGCACCGCAGCAGCTGCTTCAGAAACCTCGCCTGCTAAGGATGAATGCTTCCCCGAGCTCGCACACCACACATCCTCATCAAACTCCCCAGAGAATGAAGAGACCAGTCTGTTCTCCTGTGACCAAGCCAACCCTGAAAGCAGTACTACAACTGGAGAACTTTCAGTCATTCCCAGAGAAGGAGATGCCTTCCCTAAGGCCTTTGAGCGTGATCTGGTGACTCCAACTGCTCATCTAGAGTCAGAGGAGAATGCTAAAGTGGAGGACAAAGTGGCAAGCATCTACGATTCTGGCATTGACATGAGGGATACTGCAGCTGTGACTACAGCAGCAGAGACCATTGCTGAGGAAGACCCAAGTGCAGCAGAGTCAGAGGAACACAGCTCTTCCACTACCTCAAACATACCAAGAAAAAAGGCCTCGTCTGTATCTTTCTGTTCAGAACTGGAAAAGGAAGCTGTTCCTGAAGTGGCAGATAAACCTGAAAGTAGAAAAACTAAGGTGAATAAAAACTCTGAAATTCATATTTTTTTAATGGGTACTTCCAAATTAATTCATTTTTATTCATAATTTGGCTTCATAGGTTCTTTTTTCTAGTGCTCATATGGTATTCTTTTAAAGATGGGGAGAGGGAAAATCTTGATTTTCATTGCTTAATGCTTAATTTTCATACCCACCTGGAAGGTACAGCATTCAATTATTCTTTAAATTAATTTACAGATTTGTATGCTATTTAAAAAAAAATATGTTTTCAAATTACAGTAATTTAAATAAAAAATCTTTAAAAATAATTTAGTTTGATAGGAACTTACAAATAATGCAGAGTAAATTTGTTTGTTAATATCTGTGTAATAGGCTAATAGTTATTGTGAATTCAAGTCAATTCACATCTTTTGCTAAGTTTTTAATAAGATTTATCATTACGCCACAGGTGTTCAAGAGACTGAGCTACCCGTTGACATGGATGGAAGGCCTAGGAGGGGACAAGGAGTCAATGAACCCTTCAGGTCCAGGGTCATCAACCTCCTCACAGCCTGGCTCGGCTGACTCAAAGGAGTCTCACCACTCATCGGTGTTCTCCAAGGTGTTCTCCAGGTGAGAGGAGCTCTACAAGTTGTCATTTTATTTCAGCATGACTTCATCATTACTAACAATCAACAACATAGAGTGTCTAGTTACAAACTTTTTTTTTATTAAAAAAAAAAAAAAAAAAAAAAAACATTTAATATGATACATGATTATTAATGCAAAATATAAAAAGGGAAAATTCAGTTATTTTAAAAATTATTTTGTTAAATAATTTGCGCTTCGTAATACAGTATTCACTGGGGAAAGGGGAACAATATTACTACTGTGACCATTAATATGTAAAAATCTTAAACTAAAAGAAAACAGAGATTATACCAGCAAGGCCTTATAAATCAGGTGAGAATCTTGCTACACAATTGTATATCAAAAGTTTATATTATTTTGAGACATTTTGCAGCATACATCTTTGCTCCACAATCATTAGTAATATCAGTTAATTCATTTTTTTGAAGAAGAAGCATGAAAATAATTATAATGAAAATCAACTTCCCAGGAGTATCTGCCTCCATCAAAACCCAAGTATATATATTGGAGTAACCTAAGGCCTTACTGATATCTATTCTCTGTCCATTTTTATTTTTTAAAAGATTGTTTAATTAGTAAATAATCTTATTAAAAGAAAAGGATAGGAATAACCAGCAAGGCCTTACCGATCGAAAGAGTCACAGCAGGTGGAAATTCTTGCGGTCACAGAGGTTCACTCGAAAGTTTTTACATTTTTGAAACGTCTTTTGATCGGTAAGGCCTTGCTGGTTATTCCTATCCTTTTCTTTTAATAAGATTATCACAACCTAAATGGTTTATTTTCCTTAATTTGAATAATTAGTAAATAATGAAATTTTTACTTAGACTTAAGGTTCTTGATTGCAGTGAAATTTTATAAATATGTTATAATTAAGACTTAATTTAAACTCAAAGAGTCTATTGACTGGACTTGAAACCATTAAAATCTAGTTTCTTTAAGCATTTCAATGGTCATGACCTTAAGTGGAAAGGGTTTTAAGTATTTTTTTTTTAACAATAGTCACTTGATCACAGCAAAATATTACTAATTGTAAGATATAATTAAGTATCATATTAAAATAAAGATATTAATACTTTTAACTAACTTTATTGTGAAATTTGGAAGAGTTTACAACTAGATATTCCTCGTCCTTGTAATTACTAACTTTTGTAGATATTTTGTGGTAAATTATACCCTTATATCATGTGTATCATAATAAATTTAGATTTTCATACATTTTGACTGGTAATTTGGTGCTCGCTGGCACCGGTGTAGATACTGTTATATTGCATGAGGCTTGTTCTGACGTGTGTGCGTGCGCACACAGCTCGCCCCTGAGCCTCGTGGACCTGGGCTCGACATTGTTCGTCAAGGAGCCATCGTCTTCTCCGCTGCTGCTGATGCAGGCAGGACCAAGCTCTGACCCCTCTGCTCCCAGAGCTATCTTTGAGTTTCCCCCCTCGTCAGACTCAATGAAGGCAGGGTGAGTCGCCCTATCTACGTCGTCCAGTGTTGTCTGTCACTTGTTCAGTTGGTTCTGCGTTGCTGAGATTGCTAATTGGTTAGTGTATTGCATCACATTGCTAGTTCTGCACCTGCACTCCACAAGACAGTCGTCACAACGCACTTGCACCATATTCACTGTGCTATCTTTGAGTTACATTGAAAAAAAAACCTATGTTGTCATCAGTTAACTAATTTTACTGAAATATTTCAAACAAGTCTAATTGTCTCACAGAAAGCACAAAACTAGATAGGGTATTTGCATTCTGCATCACTGTTCTATTTGTCCTTTACTTTTATTTACTTTTACTGACACTTTTATTTTCAGTATTTTATTGAGCACTGCACTTCATTATCATTGTGTTCCATATATATTATAGGATTAGAATGCAATAAATGTTGTCATTAAAATCTTCCTCCAACTTGAATGTATTGAAGCAAAGTGATTCAATACCTATACATTGTATAACTTGTAGTTATACTGTATACAAAATTCAATTTTAAGGTTTAAGGTTTTAATTTTTGGTTTACTTTCCTTAAAATTGAATAAGTATGTATATATGTATATACAAAATATGTATAATAGTAATACTTGGAGTTAGATTGTAGTTTATTGGTGGCCAACCATAAACAATAGTAATAAACAATCATGAAATTTGCAACAAATAGTGATAATACCCCTACTTGTAGAAAAAGTAAGAAACATAAAATTCAACTTGTATTTTGTTGGCCATTGATAGAGGACATATATTGTTCTAGACTGTAAGCATGCAGCTGAGCAAAGCACAATTGTTTCATATTCATACATGTTCATAATTGGTGATGCGTAGACTGTGTCCTTGAATGTTCGTGCAATTACTGCTATTGTACTCTCGACGTAACGAGGCCATATTTTTTCATGCAGCGTCCATCCAGCTGTTGTTGTCTTAGTGTTGTTGTTGTGACCTTAATCCTGCAGGCCATCTATACATGTAGCTCATCTGTTCATTACTTGGGCATACCCCTTTTATTTATGTCTTGCTTTTATTTACATTAGAACCTTAATTTCATAAAGTTAGTTTTAAAGAGGCCTTTGTTTGATCTCTAAATCATTGATACGCTAAATTTTCTATTTGATGGAAAAATTTGAGATTAATTGCATAAATTTTAAAATTTTAGTTGTGTGAAAAAAATTAATGAAGGTTCTATTGTAAGTGTATTACAGCCGCTAAACTTAAGATATAGATTCTATGTTCTCTATCTTATATAATTAGACATTAAAAGAAGTTTTCAGCTGTTATTTTCTTGTTATTGAATGGGTGTTATAATATTACAATATGTAAATTATATAATATAGTATTTGTAATATACAATTCATGTGCTTTGTGTGTTTAAACAGAGCGAACTTGAGTAGAAGGCCACAACACGACCGCGCCCACTTTTCAATAGCCGTCCTACTGAGCAGCAGGTTTGCGTGTAATCAAATGGGAGAGGACTTCACTTTGGTCGCGGTTTACGACAATTACGCTGTATGCTAGAGTTTTCAAAATGAAACAAGTTTAACTCTAATATAGTTTAATCTTACTGGACAACCTTTTTTTTCACGCAAAAACAATATTAATACACTTAAATTAAACTTTTATGAACCCGACTTCTGCTACTTCTGTTACATCTGCGCATGCGCCGGCATGCGCGAAGTAATAAAAGTCAGTTTACTGGCGATGACGTCATATGAACATTGAAAGCCTTTCTTCATAGCGAGTGACTTTCACTTTACTTAATTGCATTTTCTATACTTTGTATATATCAAGTAAAGTTATTTACTACATCGAAAATAATGTATGAAAGTTGATTCAAGTACTTTTGTAATTTCAATATTTCGTGACGTCATGATACATTACTAAAGCTTGGAAGATAGAACCAAGTTCCCGCCCTAACTTTACCGTCTTATATCTCAAGAAGTATGATATTTATGAACTAAATAAAATAATTAGCAAACGGGAGACTACATTGAAGTATTATTGCACTACAAGACACCTTCATTAATATCAAGTAAATATTTAAAAAAAAATATTTCCTCCCGATTACATTGCATGTTATTTTTTAAATTCCGGACGGCTAATGTCTCGACAGATGACGATCGCGCCGGCTGGGTTTTGGCCTCCTACTCAAGTACGCTCTGGTTTAAATCATAGTAACTTAAAATGACTATTTCATTAACATGGAAGCATTTGTACAATAATTAATAGACTAACAAAACGAGTCCACCTTATGTTGGATACTGTAAAAAAAAATCAAGAACAACATAACTTCATGTTAATACCATGGCATGTCCTTAAATACTTGTTGTAGTAAAGTAAAGCTAATTTTTTAATTTAATTTACTAATTAACTGTTTGACAAATTTACTTAATGGTTGTACGGTGTGATAATATATAATACATTGTATATTATTGGCATTATAAAAAAGTGTTTCCACAAAGAAAATAGTCATGAGAATATGTTTAATTTAATGTTGATATGTTTAAAGCAGAATATAACATAGTATAATAGTGATGTCTATAAGCCGGTGTGTGCTTCTTGCTTGCTTCAAAAGTACACTTCCTTTTTACGCCAATTGTACACTTCTTATTTAGAGCATCTCTGACGTAGTATGTGGTTTACAGGAGATCGTCCATGGATGTAACGCGGCGGCACCACCAAGAGACTGCTGTGCACAGAGCCTCAATCGCTGGCCCTGGACCTAAGCTCGACTATCGCAGCATGGTGTCTGTTGACGACATGCCAGAGCTGTTTGTCTCCTTTGACAGTGAGTGTCAGAATACCATGTGTGTGGTGATGTGATCTGTGTTTCATCGTGTGCACAAATACTAAAAAAACATTTACTGCAAATCTAAAACACTATGCTAATGTTCAGAACTAATAAGATATTAAAAAAAGCAAATCCATTAATTTTTATAAGTGAAATTTTTAGCTACTTAAATTTTGTATTGAACAACAATAATTATTCTAAAGACTAACAATAATAATGATATAATCAATATAATTTTATTGACTCAATGTCTCAACCATTTTTGTCATTAAAAAATTATTGTACTTTAAATTACATGAGTTTAATACTCGAAGTAATATTTCCACATATAAATTTTATTTATTTATTTTGCAAATAGGCTTCGGGACATTTTGAAAAATTAAAAATTAATTTCATCCATACCATTAAAATAAAAAAATAGCTCATTCACAATTACATAAAATCAAAACAAAACATGCACATTGTAGAATAGAACTGCTTAAGCATTCAATTAGAAGCATATAGTATACAGTAGTAATAGGTGTAATAGGTGTTTTTATAGGATACACTTTATTAAGCTTTTACAATTTTTTCGTTTGTAGCCTTGAAGTCGCCGCTTCTAGAAACATTTGGTAGGTGATAGACCTCTGCTTATTGGTATTGTAGCAATAAAGCATGCTTCTTTCATATTATGTAAATGGCAATGATTCAAACTATGCTTTTTACAATTTTGCCGTGAGCAACTAGTAATAGACTTGAGTTTCTACGTCGAAAATGCTGAGCTCTCCCTGGCTTAACCTATAAGCATAAATAATTTGCTGCCACTTATATATAATGCACTTCATCGTCTGCATGTATAACAATAAGTTAATTGGTTAATTGTTATTGCAGCCTCAAGATACAGACACAAAAATTAATGTTTGCATTAAACGAAAAGCTTCTTGGTTACAACTTTCCAGACAGAAATTAAAGGATGGGGAAGCAAATATAATTTCCACTGTTTAACACTTTGTTGAATTGAATATACAGTATGATAGATTTGCCAAACATTAGATTTTTAATCATAAAAATATTTAGCATTACTTGATTTTTTTTTTTTTTTTTTAATATTTATTTTTTTTACACATGTTAATTTAAAGTATCAAAAATATTTAAACACACCAACCAGTGCTATGAAAAATATTCAACATTTGTAAATTATTTTGCACCTAATCATCTGACTTGCTTGATGTTGTGATGTAAATTTAATATCTTTATGTATATCTGTACTAACTCTGCTTTCCATTTAACTTGCACACTAGGACCTGCTTCGTACTTAGGTAAGTTTGGGATCATGTCGTTCATTAACATTCATACCATGATCTTGAAAAGTCACGCTCTTGTGCTGCACAGGGTAGGTGCTAACAGTAAGTATTTTTGTCTTCAGAATTGATCCCGAGGCCAGCACGGCCATGTGAGGACCCACCACTCTACCTGCGGCTCCGTATGGGTAAACCAATCAACAAGCGAATCCCCAAGTCAACGCCAATCATGTCATATGGCAAGAAGAAGATGAGGCCTGAATATTGGTTCAGCGTACCCAGAAACAGGTGAGTGCAAGAATTACCTAAAAATATAGGTGTAAAATTAATTTAAATCTTAATTTTATTTAATAATGTATTACTATGTATTAAAGTCAATAGTACGCGAATTTCAAATATATGTGCAAATGAAAGAAAAAGACTTCATTACAATCATTGCAGATTTCATTCACCCACATGTTTCTTAGCAACTAAAAAATAAATTAAAAAGAAAGAATTTTTTTTTATCAGATTGCCATATCGTCGCCTCAGAATGCAAATCACAAATCACGTAACTACAAAAAAAATTGATGGGACTTTGACCCTTATGTTCTAGTAAAATAAGGTTTAAAATTGCATCAAATTTTTTTGTAGTTACGTGATTTGCATTCTGAGGCGACAATATATTTTAAACGAAAAATATCTTCAAATTTTGATTATTTGTATTATTATTGCTAGTCAAACTGGATAACAAATCAAGTTTTGAGATAAATTTGTACTGTAGATTATCTGTAACAAAATGTGAGGTGGATGATCTTTTTATAGTACTATAAGATAATTTTTTTTAAATCTCAAAGTGATGCTATTATCATGCCCTTGCTATCTGAATGTCAGATGGAACTTTGATTGTACTCTGAAGAATTGATGAGGAACAAACACTTCAAGTTTATTTTTTTGACACTGCTGATATCTATTTGTTTTTGATGTTATAGTTTTGTATATGTTTATAATTTATTTATAATTAAATTGCAGATTATATTTTCATAAAAAAATAAAATAAACTGACCCAACATTACTTGATGAGCATGGGTGACATTAATTAACATGACAAAACAATGCAGTACAATACATAATATATACAATTTTATTGCCAACAAAAACTTTCCTCACCAGTAGATGGCTCCAGCATCAATGTAGTGTTTAAATAATAAATTAGCTAAACAGCCATCGGTTGGTGAGGGAAGCTTTCCAAGGTGATAGCATTATCATATACTAAACAGCTATACTTTGCAGAGAAGTAATCGTGATGCATCAAATCCTTCAAATTCAAATACTCAAAAACATTATTTAATATTTCACCACCTCAGAATGCAAATCACTTAACTACAAAAAAAAATAATTTAACTTACAAGTGTTTTAGTGTGATAAGGTTTAGAGTTGCATCAATTTTTTTGTAGTTACGTGATTTGCGTTCTGAGGCGACGATTTGTCTATTAGAAGTAGTAAATAATGTACAGTATTTATTATTTAGCATTAACAAAATGAAAAATAATTTTAATACACAACAAGTAAATCATTAATATTATTTGTCTATCAGTATGTATGTTAGATATCAAATTGAAAACAATAGAATTTAACCACACTTGAACCCGCAATTATTCACTTTTCTTCACAATACCTAGATGATATTTGCTTGACTTGTATGGCTGGTGTGTACAGGGTGGACGACCTATACCGGTTCCTGCAGCTGTGGGTACCTCACCTGTACGGTGACTTGGAAGAGATGGACCCTGCTGAGCGAGGCTTTGAGCTTGTGGACTCTGACACAGAGCTGTGGGCAGAGGACGAGCCCTCCGAGTCTCGCAGCAAGGGCAACAGTGGCTCTACCTCATCGACTGGCGAGATTGGAGAGCTGACAAGAGAATCCTGGGAGGTGAGTGTTGCTCTCTTATTTGACAGGACCAATCTCAGTAGGGATATAGTGCATACTAACCAAGTGACTACTAACTCTGTTATCCGTCTCTTTTGGATCATAAAATTAACAATTTCCACACCTTGTTGTTTTTAATGAAATAAACTTTTGGGTTTTGATAATTTTGTTGTATTAAATGGGAAGAAAACAAAAAAGTATTAGTTTATGGTTAGAACATATTAGGCAGGGTATATTTGCGGTGTGAGTGTGTGGGTGTCTAATAGCGTTGTGGCTTATGGTGATCGTCAGGTTCTGAAGGCGCCCTATGTTAAGTTCTACACTCTATTGAAGACTCAGACCTTGTCTTCGGAGTGCGAGGCTCCCCCCGAGGTGGGCGACTTGGTGTCTGTGTGTGTGTGTTGCTCGACCGACTGCTCGCTCGCCTGCTAGCTTGTCCGTCAGACTTAATTGTCGTCAAGGCGGAAGTGGCGGCAGCAGCAGCGGCGGTGCAAAACTAGAATAGAAATTTAGAGTCTTAGAAACTATGGCATGAAATAATTATTATATAGCCCTATATATATAACATTCTATTCTATTTTATTACTATTACTATTATTGAATTATTATACATTATTGTCTTTAGATTATAGGCTACATTATATTTAGATGCCTGCTTAGTATAATTATATGTTTAGTGGCGGTGGCTCAAATATTGTCAATTTTTTTTTGTCGGGATTATTATTATTATTATTTATTTATTTATTTATTTTTTATATTATTTCCTCAAAATTAGTGTTGTTATTTTTTACAGTTTAAATTTTGAAAAAAAGTTACAAAATTATTTTTGCACTTAATTACTAAAAAATGTAATTTTGTTTGTTATTTTCTTCTTTTTTATTATTAAATTTTAGTGTTAAACTAAAAATACCAAGAAAACATTGAAACTGTCATAAATTTAGTTTATTCCCATCACTTTCAATCAAAGAAGCATCGCACATAAATCTATTGATAGCCAAGCTCAGATATTATTGTAATGGCTATGGTTTTGTTTTATATATATATATATAACAAAAAAAACTTGAAATTTTCTGATTTGACTACCAATGGATTTGTGTCCTAGTTACTATTTACTTGCTTGTACTGTGTGCAATTTTGAGCCTCGCCTGACTAGTTGTGTGTGTCCACGTGATGTCTGCTCTTAGTCTAGCCGTGATAATGAGGCCCGTGGCGTCCTGCACTAGATGGATAGCGCACCTTTTTTTATTATGATTTATACTCTTCATGTGCATTCAAATCTTTATTTGCTACATATCTCGATAGCTGCAGTGTTTTACTTTAATCTTCATAAGCATTTTTCTTCCTTCCTTAGTTTATTATTATATATACAATTAAAGTATATTATATAATGAAAAGAACGATAATAATATTACAAAATATTTCTACTCTCTTTCTAATATTTTTGCTTAATACTTTTTTCTTTCCATTTCAGACTTTTTACATCTTAATCATAATGCTCATATATAACATATATTATAAATAATAAATTATAAATCTTATAATATTAGCAAATTACAACTTTCCAACAACTGACATAATTTAAGAATGGGACAAAAATATATTATAAACTGTTTATTTAGCTCCATGACATTCTTCTGCATAAAATAATTATTAATTTAGAGAGATTATGTATTCCGATTGACTCATCTTTGGTAATTGAATTCGCATTTCTAGTTAAAAATGTTTTTTTTTTTAATTTTTTTTTCCTTCATGATAAAATTGATAAAATATAGCGAAGTTAATGGTACGCTTATTTATCATTGGTATACCAATTTGTTATTAATTACTAGGCGTTAAATCTAAAGATTAGAGCATATTATAGCTGCTTAAATTAATATTAACAACCTCTGGTTCTGCTATACTAACCACGAGCAAGCTATTTGCCTTCGACGCAGCAGCTTGGCCTATGAGAGCTAGCCGGTCGTTTGACATTTCCTGCCCCCTGTGATAACTTAACGACGCAATTATCCTATATTGTTAACTACGATCGCGCAAAGATATGCTGTCAACCTCGAAGCCCACAAGTACAAAGCTGATATAACAACCAACTCTGATACTCTCGGGTATCTATATTATGTCGATTAACTTACTTAACTTGTTCCCGCGTAAGTTTTGCGTTGATGTTAGTATTAAAGCCAATCTATTTAGCTCCTCTTCTTAATTTCACTTGTGACGTTCTTTTATAACCATGCAATTTGTTAATTTATTTTATAGTGTTTCATATTGTTGTCTCTCTTTTAATATGGGTATATCTTTTTGTAACATCATCGAATCTCTTTATCAAAATATTGGTTGGAAAAGTCATTTATAATCTTATTTGTTAAAAATATTATCGTGGACCTAATTAAAAAGACTCGTTTTACACCTTGAACTTGATGGTTGGAGTAATATTCTTTCAAAATTGTCATGTTTTTTATAATTATTTTCTACATTAAATTTGTATAATTTATTTAATTTTTATTATATTTTCCTCATGAGTACATAAATAACAAGTCAGAGGCAGGAGATAATGTTGATTGATGTAGAGAATTACAATCTGTATTGCATTTTTTTTTTTTTTTTTTAATTCATGATTTCAATTGATATCAGTATTATGGGTTGCCCGTTCAACTAAAAAAAAAAAAAAAAATGTCACAGTGGTCGCATGAAAGCTTTTTGAGTTCCCTCTATGGTTTTATAGTTGAATATACTGCATGCGCAGCGCATTCGCGCTGGAGTCATCTTTTCTAATTTAACTGATTGATTACGTCGTCAGTAAATCAAATCAATGACGTCACATAACAAGACATGTTTTGTATTTAGAACAGTCTCTATATACAATATTTTTGTCAATAATAAAGAAATGACCCTTTCCAATAACCTTGATTTACGTCATACATGAGTATTTTTTTTATCCACGGTCTGTTAAGTAGCCACAAGTACATATTATAACCCTACAGTATATATAAAATCATATGTGAATAGAAGTGTACCGGAATGGAATTGTTTGTTTACATATACAGGACGAGTTTCTCGCGGACGTTTGCATCATTACTCTACCTTGTCCATGAGATAAAATGAATACATTATTAAAAGCATGATTAATAAAAAAAAAGCTCTATTCAAAAGACTTAATTAGCAAAAGAAATATTTTTTTATATAATATTATATTATATATGTTACAACTTATAATAGGTTGTAAGTCTTTATATTTTATAAAAGTCACGGTATGTTGTAATGTTTTTATAATCATGACGTATCAAGGTCATTTATTTATATTATTTATTTGTAGAATATTCATTCAGACTTTACATTATATAATAATAAATTTTATATTGATAATAAACTTTTTATTCCAGTTAGTTAATTACATATACTTTTAAGTATAATATTATTGAAATCTCTCATATTTATTTGCTTTTACATCAGCTAGCTGGAAATTTATATGCACGAATTATATTTTAAGTAATCATTATGTCATAATATTATAATACTATTCTGTAACACTAACTATTCATGAAGTTTTAAGTTACATCTTATAAATAAAATTTGCATAAATGAAAATGAATATGATTATCTTAGATGCTTACCACAAGGAATGTATTCTAGTTGCCTTGTCTCGGTTACAAAACCACGAAGTAGATCGCGGCTTGTGTTATAGAAATGCACCTTAGGTAGGTGTCTTGAGGATTGAGCCAGCAGCAGGACCGCATGACTCTTCACAGGGCGATCAGCCAGCAGGCATAATATCCAGCAGCAAGCGTCACCCATATCATTTCCTCTGTCTGGCACAGTAGACTCCAAACTTTCACTCCTTGTCGTGCCCTCCCTACTGATATACTCTATTACGTCACGTTAAACACTAATAAATCTGTATTTTAATATTATATTGTCAGGACCAATTATAAAATATATTTTTCTTATGTTTTTTTTAATAGTATATTCTTTAATAACTTTCAAAATCAACATCATATAATATTAAAAGAAAAGCATTTAATCAAAGAGTATAAATTATAAAATGTTACAAAATAAAAACAAAGTTTGTTTATATTTTGATTTTAACAAAAGTTAATGATGTATTGCGTAAGATGAAAGAACCGGAAAGAACAAAAATTAGAAGGGATTTTCAAATGCTTGTGTGTGTATTATCGCTCATACATATTATTTTCACTTTCGTACTGAAGAAGTCCTCTTATATAAGTTTAGTGCCAGTCAAGCAGAAAATTTGGAAAAGTGATTAACAAATCTGCGAAAGCCTCAGGGTCGCTCACTGCAGCACAAAAAGCCGTTATTTAGTTTTATGGTTAGCAGGAACGAGTTGGGCTGCCGCCACTGGTCTAGTTCTTTTTTTCTTTTTCTTTTTTTAACCTGTGAAAAAGTACGCGCCTTTCTCTCTCGATCAGTGTGAGCCTTGCACTCGATACATTATGATCGGGCCAAGGCGCTGCCACCAAAACAACTCGTAAAACAGCTTTAATTACATTGATTTTAAAGACGATTCGGTGCTTGACAATTCTCGGTGTTAAATTGACCCTTTTTTACATCAAAAATGCATTTAATCTAAACTTCGTTATTATATTTGTGCATGTCTACTTGCTATGAAGACGGAAATCACTTAGCTATTTTTTTCTTGGTTCACCCAAATCTTAAATCTCAGTTGTGATGTGTCAGTGATGGGTTGAGGTGAGGTGTGACGCGAGTAAACAAGGCGGCAATCTCTTGGGGACGTAATCTCTAAATACGATGGCCGCATCCAGCATGAGGAGCTTGGCTGACAACATCGCCAGCCTCGTAAGTATCTCAATTCTGGTTTAATTTTTTTTAAAAACGTTTCGAATTTCGACTCACACGTTATTTTTAATGAGGATTGCTGTGTATGGAAATATACATGTTTAAAAAAAATAAAAACAGGTCAGGAGACTTGATAAACATTTTACAATAAGGTATATACCTTGAGGCAAAATATGTCATTTTACATGAAAATAATAAAATACCATAGGTTACTTAAATTATAAATTTCTCTTTTTCGTTATATGATAATATATGAATTATTTAATTCAATTTAAGTACTACTAACTTGCTATATCAACGTGTTTTTAATGTTTTATTGGTAATTCACCCTCTCTCTTTTTAGATAGTCGAGGTCAGTTGAAACAGAAAATAAATAATTAATTAAAATATTTTAATTCTTTTTAATTACCATTTGCGATATTAATGTAAAATTAAAAAAAAAATTAAAAAATGGATTGAATCATTTAAAAATATACGGTATACTTTAATTTTCATCAATATAGTATAATAAAAAAATAAAATAAAAAAAATATTGACTTTTCCCACGATTCGGAAACACTTACAGACATATCAGGCGTGGTTATTATTTTTTCATTATAAATATATATAGCGTTATATAGTTCATGCTTCCATTCTATAAAGAGAAAAAGGTCTAAGCTCATATAATAATTGGAAATGTTCCATGCAGCAATAGCCGAGCTGACATGCAACACTAGTTGAAAATTATAATTGCACGCCGTTACTGCACTGTACCGTTTGTTCTCCGTGATTGCATGCACGTTTTGCACCAAGTGAGTGCATGACTGCTGGTAGGAGGAGGGCGCAAGGCTGGCTGCTGGGGTGAGAGGGGCACTCGCGAGCTTGATGACACCGACCGCCACTCGAGACTCGCGGCGCTGCTGATAGTTGGGAAGTTATAAGCTATTAGGTCCAGTTGTCGCTGTTTATCTGGTAGTGTAGCTTGACAATACGTTCAGTACGATTCATAGCCAGCAATGCCTGTAGCTGAAATGCCGCAAACAGAGGAGACGGTGGTTCCGCAAACCGGAGGGACCTTCATCAAAATGTCAAAATTACCATCCGTTCTCTCCAAATTTACGCGCTACCTCAAGAGAAGGTCCAAGGTAGGATTAGTACTTGTTATTGTATGTATACGTATAATAATAACACGGAAGTGTTCAATCATTTTGTCACGCAGTAAACTAAATTTAAATTTATTTTGTAAACTCCTTGTATTATCATATATAAGCTTTTGTTCATGAGTCATGACATATTTTATTGTTATTCGTGCAGCATTATATTTATACAATATACGTAATTATGTATAATTGTTTATTAAATTGTAAGTCTTCTTTGCTATAAATATATAGAAAAAAGAAAAAAAAAAGTCTGCATATTTTAAATTTTCATATTTATAAATTTTGCATACTTTATTTAAAAATCAAGGCATTGCATATACTTTTCAAGTTAAAGCCTTGACTGCAGTATTTTTCTCCTTCCGATTGCTTCATTGGCCGAGACGTGCATTCCTTGGGCTGCTTATACAGCTTGCAATATTGGCTGCAATGTATTTCACTAGAAAGCACGTTGTAGCTCACAGACAGACCTACATTTATTATTTACTCGCGAGCAGACAAATCTGTATAGCATAAATTTTATCAAACTACTTGACCGAATATTAGCTGGATGATTGAATTATACAAAGCATGCAATCTAATTGTTTACAACGTCTTCCATTGCTTATAGCTTATAATTAAATCTCAATTTTCATTATTTTTTATTTGCTAACTTAGCAACTTATTACAAAATTAAAAAAGAAAATTGTCACAGTGAATAAAAATATAGGAATTACATAATATTCACGCACGCGCAAACATGCACTTTTATAGAATTCGTTGAAACGATTTTAAATTGATCTGAAATATTATATTATATTAACTGGGAATACGAGAATTCGCACATTAATGATATGATAGCCGCCCGGTTGTAATGGGGAAAAAAAAAAAAAAAAAAAAAAAAAACGATCTGGTTTATAGACAGGAGAACTATACTTGTTTCCCCGCTTATATAAATATAAATAAATATTATGTGTAACACATCGCAGGAGTATTATGAACTTAAAACTAGAGAGCATCATCTCTATATGTTTTTGTTTAACTACAGGAAATAATACGTTATATGATTTCAACATAATTTTGCAAATGAACTAATACTTTAAACGTTCTTATATTTAAAGTTTATATTTTTAGTTATTTACACTCAATAACCAATCAGTTGTTGTGCAATAAAATACGCGCGCCTAACATGCATGGTAATTTCAATACACACATCAGTTTTATATTTTAAAATTACATTATGAGTATAAAGCAATGAAACTGCTGTATTTGTCCTCCAAAGCAACTATAAAACATCCCTTTGTAAAAAAAAAAAAAAAAGTATTAAAAGAAAAAAAAACTGTCGTTGTAATGCAATTAATTTATATGGCTTCGTAAATGGCAACGTACCGTGCCGTGACGCAATATAGAATCAGAAATTTGTTTATTAAAGACCTAGCTTTTCTTCTTCTAACTTTCTTATCTTTATATAAACGTGCACTACTGATTAAATAAATGCACACGTTGTTTCTATTTTACCACCGTATATAATGCTTTATTAGCAGTGCGAAAGCAACTTTTTGTCACGTATACTGCAGTACAAATATCATATTCAAGCTAGGCGTTAATATTTAACACAATTTATTTTGCTGCGACAAAGTACACTGTGGAAAAAAATAGAACTTTAAATTTTAAGAATTTATTGTGCATAGTCAAATTCTCACTTTTTTTTTTTTATTTATCATATATATAAATATATACATCAGTATTCTTAGAAGCTAAAAAATTATTGAGCTAGATACTGAAAAATGGAAAACTAATTTTTGTTTCAATGTAACTTGTAGTTATACCAATTTAAGGCTTTATAATTGTACAGTGTATAATAAAAAGAGAATCTGCCTTGGTCATGCAGCAGCCTCGCTGCAGACCAGCCAGTATAAAGAGGTCATGAGGTCTCAGCTATATAGCAAAACGCGATGACCAACGAGCAGCAATGAATTTCTAATAACCTTCTGGCGAATATATACGTGTTATTATAGACACTCGCTTCCGGGACGTTCACAAAGATATAGTGTGTTGAAGAAAAATTAATCGCAAAAATTACACAGCAATGTCATAATTTAATTGTTGTAAAAGACTTTTCATTTAATTTATAGATAGCTATGACTAATTCACTATTTTGACTGTAGTATACAGTATAATTATTTTTATCTTATCGCTCTTATCAGGTTCGAGTGCATATAAATTTAATATAGAAGTAGGTTGTAGTATACGTACTCTGTCTTAAGTTTACACTCTATACAATGATTGCTAATCTGCAGAATTATCTACATTTATCTATGACAGGTAATATGCATGTGCTCATCTGTATATACAATTGGTATTTTAATACTGCTTATTTAAGATCGCGTTTTTAAAAAGAAATTTAATATTTAAATTACAAAATAATTTACTATATAATTATATTTCATTATTTTTTCTACTTTTAAAGTCACAACAGAAATATTTGAAAAACTTTAAATCATATTTATTATATATATATATATATGTAAATATTTTTCCGTACGATGATAAAAATAGACGACACCAACATAACAGTAACATATTAAACTGTAATTAGAAAGTTTATCAGATGCAGACGGTAGTTAAAATATATATCTAAGCATTCATCATTTTATAAATGATTTTCGAATTAAAATTTCAAGTATAGTTAAAAATAATTTAGTGACTCTCATGCTTTTTGTCTTAAAGCTATTTTCAAAGCTCCTGTATTTTTGTTTAACACTGCTTGAGTCGTTTATATCCGGCTGCCTGTTGGCTTGGACCACTAATAATAGGTGGTTGCGTGCTCCCGCGTGGGGCCCATCTGCCTGCTAACAGCATAATGGCAAGTGCGGCCTTGAGTGGCGAGAGGATTTGTCCGTCCGCTCATCTCTCGTGAGCACCACTTGTGCACCAGCAGATTCAGCAGCTCGTGTATGCACGCGCCTGCAGCAAGATGATGAGTACTCAAGTGGCCTCGGCAGCCAGGGTTAGAACACGGGGCAACGGTCCCAATCCAACTCACATTTATTATATATTAATAATAATATGCAAATCAAGTGGTCACGCTGTAAAACGACCAGCTTATGATCTTACGAAACAGTTCATTGGGACACAATTTTATCAGTTCGTTTTAACTTTTAACACTATATATTCAAACTTGGGTTATTTTTACCTTGTTAATTTTTTGTTGCGGACTATCATGTAAAAACGGAAACTCAAGATGAAATTTGTATGGAAATGAAACGTGAAACATTGGATATCTAACAATGAATTTTTTTTATAAATAGATGCTTTGCTTGCGTAAACTTACGTTATGATAATATGATGCGTTAGTATAATGTTACTTAAGGCTTGTGTAATCGTATTGTATTCAGCGTCTATATGTGGTTTTATAACTTTATAATAATATATGCGAGTAATAAGTTTTAATAATAATCTTCATGAATCACTTATACTAACAATAAGTAAGTTATACTTAAAACTTCGCGGCCAAGAAAATAAAAATAATTTTGTGGATTTTTGTTTAAGGGTCAGATAACACGAAACAGCTGATCGACGTAGTTCCATTTGATTAACATGTAAACCTTGGCAACCTTATAAAAATTCTAAATATTTTTTTTAGATACAATCCTTAGCACCAAAAAGTTGCAGAAAAAATTTCAATACCATTTTTTTAAATTAATTTTTTAGTTTAGCTTTCCATGGGAAACCCTATACTGAAAACTTAATTTAAAAAAAAAAAAATAGGCTCTTCCGATTGTTTTGAAATTTTTTCTGCAACTTCTTGATGCTAAGGACTGTATCTAAAAAATAAAATAAAATAAAAATCAGAATTTTTATATGTTAATCAAATGGGATTACGTCGATCAGCTGTTTCGTGTTACCTTACCCTTAAATTTTGCTTCATGCTTTTTTTTTTTTTTTATTTACATCAACAGTTTATCATGATATTAATTATATTCATTATATTATAAAAGAAGAAAAAGACGGTAAAATAGAAAAACAAGTATAAAATATAATGCCATGTAATCTAAATTTTTTTGTGTCATCCAGAAAGTTTGTCTGTTGTAGAAAAAAATGTTTTCAAGCGATTCAACAAAATTACTGATCTAGCTTGCTTTGCTAAGGGACTGTCCATAAAAATACATTGCTTTGTTTGACTAAACTTTGTCTATATTGAAAGTTGTATTCTGAGATGCAAGATGCAATAACAAAACTTGTTTTTCAGCCAGTATTTTCTGTGAATTTTATATGAGATATGCAGCTGAATAAACTGATAGTTATTTTATTTTTTCCAAATTTCGTCATGGTAGGTCATAAGACTCATAAGAAGGTCTCTGTAGACCATGCACAACTAACAAATATATAACTTTGATGTAATTTCCAGTATTTTCCACGAGCTTCAGTGCTTCTAGGAATATACGTACGTCACTAATTAAGTTTAGTCATGATATTAGTTTTCTATCGTCAATAGACTGAGATATCGTGTTGTCTTACGTCTTTTACATCATGCACTTGATAGATAATTCTTTTTAGTCAACTCGTCAAACATTTATTTTGCTATCGTGATTTCAAATTAACCAACATTAAAAAAAAAAGCTTATCAGGCTCTTATTTGTTATTTTTGACTGATTATATTATTTATTGATAATATTTATTTATTTATTCAAACGTCACAAATATACAGTGTGTTTAAATTTTTCATTTCATTTATTATTATTTTCTACAAATTTCTACTAATTCCATTAATATATTATATAAATGCATTATATTTTCTCACTTTACATGTTTAGTGTTCAGTTAAATAATCTATAAGAATTAAGGATGTATCTTTACGATAACAACATTTTATAATTATCTGCAATCGTACACATCTTAATAAAGTCATCTGAAAATATTATATGTTCAATAGCATCAATGATGTGATAATAAATTGTTAAGGTACATTAATCAATTATATAAATATATATAGTATTAATTTTAAATGGAGTATCGACCTCAAAAATTGTTATTGCAGAAATGGATAGAGCGTGAAAAGTTATGCTACCCTGATTTTTTTCAGATTTTCTTGAGCCCGGGAACTATTTTTAAAAAATTATTGAAAGTCATTTTTGTGACGTCACGCGGCGGCAAGTCCTATCTTTTTCGTGACGTCACAAAAAGAACATTCAATAATTTTTTAAAAATACTTCCCGGGCTTTAAAAAATTTGAAAAAAATCAGGATAGCATAACTTTGCACGCTCTATCCATTTCTGCAATAAAAAAAATTGAGGTCGATACTCCATTGTACTACTCTTCAAATTTGATATTATATATAATGTGATTAGGCTGATTTATATCTCAAAGATAGCATAATGAAGTATGAACTGAAATATCATTGATCTTGAAATTTTCATCGCAGCCTTGAGTCTCCAGTATGTTGATATTATGTTTATTTTGTTCATTTGTTATCAGTGTTTTTATTTTACTGTTCCCTTGAACTTAAGTCGCAGTAAAAAATTACTAAAATGCTTGATTATGCTATTCCTCAATTTTAGTATACATAATAATTTATTAATCATTGCGTTGGCATGACGGTATTTATAGATTCTGCCGTTCAGTTGTCGATATTTCATAACAATAACATTCTAAAGTGACATTAACTACAATAATCCGCACCACACGGGACTCCATCAGAGTTGTGCCGAGTGATAAAAAAAAAAGCAACTGCATCAACTGCAGATTTGTTTTACTATATACCTCGCTGTCTAAATAGACATGCTGTACTCGAAGCCAACCAAATTAATCAAATTAATGCATTAGTAATCATATTTGTTTTAATTAAACTTAAAACTTTTCATACATCTATATAATATTATATATTATTTTAACTTCCAGTACGAAGTTTCTTTGATTTTCTTTGATTTAATTGTTGTGATTGTTTAATTTGATCAATTGGAAAAGAAGTATTTTAATTTTTTAATTTTCAAATATTCTTCCTTGGATATAAAAAAAAAAATCTGCAAATTACATTTAGACAAATTGAAATATATTTGCTCAAACATTTTGTATTTTATAAACGCACGCACAAACTTGGATAACAATTAAGTTCACTTGCAACTAATTAACAGGTGGCCACCTCATACCTGAATAGCAAATATTCGTTTTGTATTGCCAAGGCTTTAAAATAAAAATATATAATACTCTATTTAATTGTGTAACACGTGCAATTCTAACGAAAGTACAACAAAACAATATCGTTTATGTCTTGTGTAGTAGCATTTATAATTAAGACGTCATTGTAAATATCTGTTTTCCGTATAGCATCTGTATTATTATTATTATTTTCTGTTTTCCTTTCCGCACATAAATATTAAGCTGTTAAATGTTTTATATTTATTTAGAGAAATGTCGGGTGGGCATTGCACCTTTATGGTTCTTGTACTGTATCAAAACCATTTTGGTATTCATCTGGTTGCAAGGAACATCTATCGTGAATAAGTTAACTTATTTTATACTCTGTAGTTTCTTGTTGCATCTATCAGTTTCAATTAGTGTTGTTGACACAATTGTTTGTAAACAAAGATGCACAAAATGACGGGTTTGATTTGTAAAAGAAAAATTGACAAGAATTTGATATTTTTTAAATGAAATTTAGTTACAATAAAAAATAAATTAATATAATTTTAGTAAATTCTGTGACAGAAATTTTCCGTGTAACATCATATTATTATGTTCCTTACTATCAGATGGCTTCCTAAGTGGTGACTTGACCCCTGGATAATAATTTAATATCAAAATGAAAGAAAATTAATTAATTATAGGTACTTTGTCTCTTTTTTAAAGTTGTAAGGGATATACTTATCATCCAGGAGTCAGCTGTGGCAAGCCAGGCATTAAAGGTCCTGGCTTGCGAGGGTTGAGAGTTTTTCCTGACTGACGTTGTGTGCAGGTGCTGTCTATGAGCGAGGAGCTGCGGCGCGCCCTTTACGCTGCTGGAGGCTCCGGTACCGGGTCCCTCGACCTTGACGTCTTTGGTCTGCCCGAACTGGTAGGCTCCACGGAAATCCTCACCGAGACCCACAGAGCGCGCCTCGTGCGGCACCTGCCGGCCCGAGCAGAGGGCTACCCCTGGTCCCTCGTGTTCTCCACCTCACAGCACGGCTTCTCACTCAACTCCATGTTCCGTAAGATGGCCAAGGTCGAGTCACCAATCCTCCTCGTCTGCCAGGACACAGAGAACAACGTGAGTAACTGGTTTTGTTTTTATAAATTTGTTTTAAAATTCAAACTTTTATGTAACAAAACAACACTTTATTTTTCTGTGTTGTCGAATTACTAGCTGACTTCACTATAATGGTATATAATACGCGATTTTTACACAATCGCTTGTAAATCACGATCTTTTTAAATCGCGCATTGTTACTTGTTATTTTTTTCTTATAATTATTTGAATATATTTATTACTTATGTCAAAATATAAATAATTTTTATTAATTGCAATAGCCCATTGATTCAATGTAGAAGTTTTTGGTATTTTCACGAAATAATCAAACAAAGTTTTACAACTTTAAAAAAAAATAATAATAATAAAAATTAAAATATTTTTAATTTTCAATTACCAGCCGTAATAGCATGAATACAACAACTAGCAATTGTGTCAAGCAATGTTGATTCTTTTTCTTCCATCTAAATATTAAAACGTATAAAAATATGACATCAACTATTAAATAGCAGGACTTCTTTATTGTACTTATCAGTTATCAGCAATAACCTTTCATAGTCTTTTGACCTTGACGGGGGTAGTCGCAACTGCATGAACTGCCATGTATATATAATGGAAAAATACATCAGAGTTTGAATATGTACTCTAAAAATTATTATTAATATTTGTTCTTTGCCTATAGAAATGTTGCATTGTTTGTTATTCCTAGAATAATGTTTAAAAAGAATTGATAGCAAGTTTTATTTAATGTATAGCTTTGGCAAAGGTCAAATGTGTTTTTCCTATTACTTGAACTGTTTGAAGAGTGGCAAGATCTCTATACTTATAGAATATCTTCAGAAGTAAGAAGTTGACTGACTTAATTATTTTTAAAAACATTAGAGATAATTTTGTAAGAAAATTTGTTATTGTTATGTTATGTTATGTTATGTTATCTTTTTTTTTTTTAAAAGGAGACTTCAAGTATTATCCCCTATTATTTATTTATTTATTTATTTATTTATTTATTTATTTATTTATTTATTTATTTATTTATTTATTTATTCGACTTACTTTATACAGTATAATCTAATATCCACATATTGGTAGTGAAAGTATGCTCCCAACTTTGACAACTTAAAATTCAATATGTTTAATAATAAAAAACAAACCAACAAAATGTTTTGAAAAATCTGTATTAGCCTCTTGGTATTGATGATTCAGATAGCAGATATTTCAAAGATAATTTTTACAATTTTTGTTTTGTTTTTTGTTTTGTTTTTTTTCAATGATTTTTATTTTTTAGGTTGTCAAAGCTGGGAGTATAATACAGATTTTTACCATCAATATATGCAATGTTGAGGTTGATTATTGTTGTAAGCAGACAAAACTATCAGGACTGTTTGTGCTCAGAATGGTCTTGTGGAAACACATTTTTAATATATGTATCAAGCTATTATATGGCGCTAATTAATCATAAATTACTGCAATCGCCCTAACTCTGAGACTGTTATAGGTGTTCGGAGCGCTTACTTCGTGTGCTCTGAAGATGAGCGACCACTTCTACGGTACTGGGGAGTCGTTCCTGTTCCGCTTTACTCCTCCTGCGACGCCCGAGTCCCCTTGCAACGGCTCCCAGCCAAGTAGCCCTACCAAGGAGAGTCCCCCCTCTTCAGCACCTGCAACCCCGGCTCCAGCCCCCACTGGTGCCCTCCAGGTGTTTGACTGGACCGGAGACAACATTTACTTCATCAAAGGCAACAACGAGAGCTTGGCCATCGGCTCCGGAGAGTGAGTGTCCAACTATTTATTGATGGCAAATATGCTGTGACTAGTTGTTAAATTAATATAAAAATATAGTTATTAATTATAATTACATAATTATGTAGATGAGACAAATGTTATTGTTTACCATCATGTTCTGTCAATTAGAGTTTTTACTGCTGTAAATGTTCAATCTTTAAAGCAAGATACTAAAATCAGGATCTATACTTAAGGTTTAGGTTTTAGATGTTATAGTAACCATGTAATTTTAGATTTTCTTTCTATATTTATATATATTTTTTAAATTATTTATTTTTTCATATGAAATTGGTTGGTTGGTTAACAAAGGTGGAACCTGTTTTTCAATATTGTTCATATGAATATACAGTAGTAATATGAAATCATGTAATTATTTCCAAGTTATCTTGCTTTTCGTCAATTAATTATAGAGTAGACTGTACACACTACTACACAAGGATTCCTTTTCCTTGAATTATAAAAGTCAAGTACATTTTGTCTATACTTTTCAAGGTGGTTGTACTGTGAGTTTTGCTAACTGCTATGTATGTTTGCAGTGGCAAGTTTGGACTGTGGCTTGACGGAGATCTGTACCAAGGTCGCACACAGCCGTGCTCGACGTACGGTAACGTAGCCCTCGTTGACGGAGAGGACTTTGTCGTCAAGACCCTCGAGTGCTGGGCGTTCGTGTGAGAACTCACCGCCCCAGTGACCGCTGGCAACCTTCTTCTCGAGCAAGCAACACAGGCAGGCAGCAGTAGCAGCAGGATTCCTTGAACAAGGAGCCTGCAAAAGCACTTAGCTGGAAACTGAGCTCTGGTGGTCTGTCTACACCATACCTGATTGATTAATTGATTGGTCATGAACCCTTGTCATTATAACAAGCAGAGAACACCTACTCGTTATTAAAAGTGGTTCATGTAATATGGGGTAAGGCAATGGGGCAATCTTTTTTATTAGTGACCTCGTCACTTCACTGAGAATCTCTCAAAATGTCTTTAACTTGTAATATCACGGTGATGCTTAAGATTTTATTTAAAAAAAAAAAATCTAGCATTATTGGACCAAAAAGATAATATAGAATATTGAAAAAAGAAACATAAAATATATATATGAATAAAAAATTATAATGATCTATATTTGCAAAGTTGTATTGTATTAAACAAAGTAACAAATGTATGTCTTGGTACCTTTACAGTGGCTGACTAAATTTGAAAATATTCTAAATTACCTGCTAATTTCAAAGAAGCCAGCCACATTTTGGGACCAGGATGCCATAATGTTTTTGTTTTTAGACAAAAGCTTCCTCGCGTTAAAAGGACGTTTTTATTTTGTATTAGAACTTGTAATTGTCAGTTCTAATTAATTAAAAAATAATACATGGATTCTTTATTCTTAAGCAGCTAAATTTCGGGTGTAATGTAGAGTAGGCAGTCAGTAAAAATGCTAAATGATACTAGGTGTAACACAAATATCACTAAAACTAAAAATGATTTTGAAAAAAACAAATGTGTTTTCTAGTAGAAAAATTTAGTTTGTATTGTAATTTGTTAGAATAATAATAATAATTAATAATAAAAAAAAATGTTTGAAGGCACATTATTTGCACCAAAAATTGCTTTGCAAGAACAAACTAGATGTGTTTTTGTGTCTATTTGTGCCTTTTTTCCACAAATATGTTTGGTTTTAGTAAATGGCATAGAAAATTAGTTGCTTAAGAATAATGTCAATATGTTGTTGTGATTAGCCTTTATTCTCTGTTGGCGCAGGTTGCTAGGCTAGTTGGTCAGGTCATCAGTGTCTTTAGTCTTGCCTTACTGTCCCCCATAACATTGTTAACATATTGTTTGTCATGAATGTGTGTGGCTTTGAATCAAAGCTTGCATATTACATAGCTGCTATATTTTATTATATATTAATTATGAAAATATATGTTATTTGTTTAAATATGATATATTATATGTATATAATTTGCTCCTGGCATTCATTTCAATAGATAATGCTAAAAATGCTTTAAGTGTCATGCTTTTGACGAATCTTGTATACTTTTTTTTTCTTCTTTTAAATATTATTTTATTAATTCCAAGAAAAATAAATTATACATTTATAGGAAAGAATCATTATTTTGAGCATTTTCTGCAACATACTTTTTTCCCCCTCTCGAATCTTTTCTATTAAATATCATAAAAACATCCTTAGGAGGATAATGGCATTCCTACTCCTGTAAATCTAATAAACGTAGTCAATTGAAAAAACGAACTTGTGCTCAAATCTTGTTGTAGACTGGTTATCAAATACTGAAAACAAAAATATGAAATATGTTAAAAAAAAAAAAAAAAAAATGTATTATTGCCACAGTAATTAGTGAGATTTTTAAAAACCCATAATTGTGGTTTGTTATTATTTATTCATGAATAATAATATTGGAACTAGAAATGTACTTCAAAATAATTGTATGGTAATATCGTGTATCTAATATTTTATTTAATGAACTATATTTTTAATCTATCAGATTTTATATTTGATTGATAGTTGACTATTATTATGGAAAATGTAAGAATTTTTCTGTTTTGTAGGTTAAATTCTAATGATTATATAAATGCATTAACTTAAGTACCTAATAATAATGATAGATATAAAATATATTTTAAGTGGCTGATTTGTAGAATGTGACAACATTTTTGTATTTATTTTTTATTAAAATATGTACAGTTTATAAAATTATCTAAAATGTAGAGTTAAAAAAATACATGATAAGTGTACTGATATTAGGATATTACCATATAAATTATCAAATTGCTTTTATCAAAATTGCTATATTAAACCTATTAAGTACCAATTAAAAACCATTTTAAGCTTAATAGTGTTTGAACACTTTTTCCGGGTCATAAAAAATAGTATGTAATGAATACAAAACCATAGTATATATTTAACAGGGGGGAAAAGGGTTAAAATTATAAGTCAGAAGTATTTCATTAATCTGTATAAAATATAAATAAACAACAAAAATGTGGGTGTATAAAATGCATGTAAAAATAGAGTAACATAGAATATAATTATATTTATAAATCTATTATTATTATTATTCCAGTCATAGGAAACGATCATGCTTGTATTATTGGGTAAAATAGTGTATAAAATCCATGACTGTGGGAACAGGAAAGGGGAATGCTTGTTTGATGTTTAAGAAGTATGATGGCTGTTATTTTTCTGTGAACAAACTGAAGTACCTTCATTTTATTATTTATACTGTATATTTAAAATTAACCTTCAAATTGTAATAAAAAATTTGTTTGTTTTTATTTATAACGTAATAAAGAGTTTTATTTGTATATATTTTGTTGTAACTAATTAGGTACTTCACTTTGCTTACAGTCGCAAACTAGAATGTTGTTACAGAAAAATGTTATAATTCTAGAAAAAAAAACGTGTTCTCACTGTGTATAATATTATATTATTATTATTAACTCATCTGTGTGTTTTTAATTTGTTTTATTTAGACATAGGGGAGTAGGGGAGGGAAATTTTAAAATTAGTATTATTTTAGTTATATCTGCAAGAATTTTACCAGTTTGTAGTAGAAATCAGAGATACTGAATTGAACTGTCATATTATTATTCCCCCCCCCCCCCCCCCCCGCTCGTGCCGCCACCCTTAAGGAATTCTTAACTATTTTCCAAATTTTGAAACCATTAAGATGCACTTCATTGAAATTATTTTCCTCTTATTGCTTTTTTCCAACTTAAGCATAAATGTAAAACATTTAAAATTTGCAAAAAATCATAACAAAAATTGAATAGGATTGTGGATTGCTGAGGAATTATTGAAAAATATTTAGAACTAATATTGCTGTTGAAAGCTTAATGAATGGTGAAACTAAATGTGTTTGCTAGCTGCCTTAGTAGAAGTTAATCTTGTTGCTATAGATAAGTGTATCAAAATTATGTTTCAAGATCTGTTTTTAGCTGTGCAAGCAAATAATTCTTTAAACCTTAAATTTGACACGTGCCATCTAGTAAGATGATCTGAATATTAATTGTTTAAGTTATTCAAATAAAAATATATATATTATTATAGAATGTCTAAAAATTGAGAAAGTTATTAAAGTTCAAGTCTTGAAGTTATTTAAATGTATATATATAAGCAAGGATATAAATTTTAATCAAATGCATGGCACTTATTTATATCCCATTCAGATATGAAATACATAACAGAAGTATTGAGGGTATTGGAAAAGATAGATTAATGTACCAAGTGCTGATACTGCAGTCAATCAATTATATACATAAGGATAATTTTCAAGATTTAAAAATTATTCAAATCAGATATATTATATGTATATACGGGTATATGTATATAATATATATATATATATATATAATTATATACTGTGGATACAATAATTTGATAGAAGTGACACATTATATGGACATGGAAGAAATCAAAACTTGCAAAATCTAAAAAGCTAACTGGTCCCACATTCACAACCTATTATTATTTCAATACTATTTTTAAAAAAAATGCAAGTTGATCAATTAATTAATTTTATTTTTGACTCTGGCATCTTTTGCATTAATAACCATCTAGTTTTTGCAGTCATTAGAAATGTGTGTATAATCCACTCAAGATAATTAAAATTTTATTCATTTTTTAAATGGAGTATCAACCTCAATTTTTTGTATTGCAGAAATGGATACAGGGTGCAAAGTTATGCTACCCTGATTTTTTTCAGATTTTTTACACCCTGGAAGTATTTTTAAAACATTATTGAAAGTCCTTTTTGTGACGTCATGCGGCGTCTCTCCTTAAGAAAAGGATAGGACTTGTTGCAGCGTGACGGCACAAAAAAGACTTTTAATAATTTTTTAAAAATACTTCCAGGGCTGTAAAAATTCTGAAAAAAATCAGGGTAGCATAACTTTGCACCCTCTTCTGCAATAAAAAAATTTGATTAGTAGAATTGCAAAGTGCATTTTTTAAATTTTGATTTACTTTTATTTAATTTTACTATGAGTGAAAATGCAGCTCTTGAGTACATTCTAATATTGTTGTTAATATAAAAATTCAATTTTATGAACACTGTAGTGTTCACTATAATATAATAACGTAGTGAACACTAAAAATATATTTACGAATTTCGAATTGAGTGCTTGCAAGCTTTAACGTTATGCGATAAAATCGTGTGGCATGAATAAAATCTCGATTTGCATATTTAAAATTACAGTGTCACACATCATTGCATTATTGGACAAGCTAGTATATAATAGCATCAATTTTTTTTATTAGCTCAATCAAAAGAGGAGGTTGAAAAATACACTTGTGAATTTTTTTAGATTTTTATCTATACTGCATCGACATGCCTAAAATAGAGATTTAAAGAGGTCACATAGCCTGGAGGCAGCTCCCGTGACGCCTATGACGTCATTGAACTATCCGGTCAAACAAACGATCGTCTATAATAATATAACACTTGCAAACAATAAATTAATTGTTGCTTGTTTCCATAGCAACGTGGTTGTTTAGAAGCGTTATAAAGTCGATCGTTTGTTTGACCAAACAGTTCAATGACGTCACAGGCGTCACGGGCGCCGCATAAATAAAAGAACTGATTGCATTGCATTTATGAAGAAATGGAATTGTTATATATGTATTTTGCATTTCCTATATTAACTATATGTTCACAAAATCGCTATATTTAAGGGGAAGGTAACGCGCCCAATGTTAAAAATAATCCCACACAAGAAAATTAAAAAAAAAAAAAAATGTTCTCCTACATCCCCTATCAGTAGCTCAAATATGACAAATATCAGATATACAAATTCAAGCTACTTTTTGAATTATGAATTTTTGAAGTTCACTACTTTAACATTGAAAAATCAAACTTCCATGTTAAATTAGTCAACTTTAAAAATTCAAAACTCAAAAACTAGCTCGAATTTGCATGCCTGATATTTTAGCCACTGATAGGGGATGCAGAGAGGAGAAAATTTTAATTTTTTTTTATGATTTTCACGTTTTTTTTTTTGTTTTTTTTTTATTATTTTTTTACATTCGGCGCGTTATTTTACCCTTAAGTCTCAGGATAAATTAATTTTGCTGTATTTTCAATATCCTATGAGTATATAAGAAAATAGAAACTTTCTCGCAATGTCTTCATGCATATTTTTTTTTATCATGCACGCAGAATCACGGTCTATAACTTATTGGTTGTACTTCGAAGGAGTAGAACGAAAATTCAATTAAATCCTAATAGCTTAAATTGTCCTAACTGTCAATTAGATTCTTGGCTTTTAGACCAAGTAAAAGCTGGAATCCGTCAAAATATGATATGTGTTATAATATGCACACAGACTCAACCGATTCTTTTTACATACGCTATAAGCGTATATATATTGCATCAATAATTATGTTATATTGCTTGAAAACGAAATTAGTCACTTAATCACGAATTTATAAATCTGACTCGCAAAATATACAACATACAAAAACATCTAGGCTCAGGTTCACCCCTCTCTCCTCCTTTTTTTCTTGGTTAATTAAGTATTTGTATTAAGGATTAATCTCAGTGGTAATTAAGTAAAATATTTAAGTCTTATAGCGCTGTACAAGCATCGACGTGCACTTAAAATAATATTATGCATCTACTTAGAAAGATGCATAGTGCGCGCACGTCGTGGTTATCTCTGAAAAATTTATCAAACCTTCAATCTTGAAACATATTCAACATGTAAGCATTGTTTTAAATGGAGATTGCTGTACAGGTTGTACTGCTGTGGCTTTTAGTAAAAAAAAAATCTGTATCTTTTTTTACACGAAAGCATTGGTTATACTCAAAATCTACACCGAATTTGCTTTTTTTATATATTAATTAAACTTAATGTTATTTTGTTCTTTGTTTTATGGACTAAAGGACTAAAAAATATTTTCAGTTTACCATATCGAAATATCAAGGGTGAAATAAAGTCATGATGCATGCAATATATAAAATCCTCCTTAAAAAATATTAAGCAATGGCCGCCTTGATAATATTAATCCTTAAATTCAAAATATATTTTGTCTTCGATTATATCAAACAAAATTATTTTTCCAAGCAAAATGTTTCAATTTAAATTTGACGATTATATAATTAATATTGAAATTTCTGCTTGCATTTTATATTTCTACTAACCTGTTGACCAAACCCAAGACTGGCTTCAAAACTGCACTGAATGTTGAAATCACCACATATATACCACAATTAAAAAAGAGCTTCTATAAACTTATCCCATAGCTTAAATATATAATAATATAATATTTTACGGTATTAAGCGTAAAAGTTACGGTAGATCATTGCACGAAAATATAATGCATACGTTCATTTTTTTTATCTAATAAATAATTTAACCAATTAATGAAAATTTAATGTTTGCTTATTTGTGCAGGCGGGTGATCTACTGTATACTTCATGACGTTTCAAACTAATCCTGAAGAAAATAATGTAACACAGCTGCAGTCATTGTACCCGAAAAAAAAATGTATTGACGATTTCTGTATAGATGCTGTATATAAGGAATAATTGTTTATGTAAATAGTGTAATATAGCTTTATAGGTGAGCATAAAAGTTGGTGTGTTTTATTACATCGATCATTTCATCTCATTGACCTATTTTTATTATTTGATGAGCTATATAGCTTAATTAAATGGGGTGGATAACCCAATTGCTGATATAGAAACACGTTCAATGTAATGGGCAAATTAAAAGAAATGAGGTAGTTTATAGCTAGTATAACTTGTTTTCCTCGTCGCATCGATGTTAAGTTAATTATCATCAAGTCACACCTAATTAAGGATTTACACTTTCAAATTTTAATTTGAATATCATTCTGTGTATTATATATACAGGTACACACATAATTATTATAAAAATTAGAAATATTTATTTGATCACTCAGCAATATACAATGATTGAGCAACCACAATACAGAATACACACTACAATAGCTAGATCTTGTCATGTATAACTGCATGTGGTATATAAATTAATTTATGATAACATATTATAATAAAAATTATATAAATTTTCATTTCTAGTATTTAAAAAATATTAAAAATTATAACGATATACTATAGTTTTTGCGGATATTTACAATTGGTTCACAGGACAACAGAGGGTATAACACATGGATATACACATATATTACACAGGTACTAACAAAAAAATTTAATCAAGGTAGTGAATTTTTTTTTTATAGTACATATTATACATATATTTTGCATGTATAAATATATATTATATATTGATTTTTATTTTAGTAGTGCTAAAAAAAATAACAATAATAATTTTTTATTTGCTTAAATTATTATTATATAATATGCGTAAATTTGCGTATTATAAAAATTTAAGATAAGTTTATTAAAATTGGAACATGTTTCAATTAAGAAAAACGTTTTCTAGGCATCCAAAAGCCAAAGCCTCTAGCTTTGTCGTTATAAGCTAGTGTTGCTTTAATGGTAAATATAATATACATGGAGTATTATTAGAATTACAAATAATATGTACATAAAGTGAGGGCACAATTCATTCTATAAAGTGAGGGCACAATTCATTCTAGCTAAAAAAAATAATGATGAGGTTGTACCTTGTGCCAGTTTGTACGGGGTTCGATCCCTTCTTGCACAATGAGGTAAAAGCCTAGCTGACGCTCTGCATGGTATTTTCACGTGTGTGTGTGTGTGTGTGTATGTATGTATATATATATATATATATACACACACACACACACACATAATAATCCATTATTATACTTTATACTGTTTAAAATTCTATCGCAAGCTTTTAATTACGTGTCAAATTTTCATTATTTTTAAATCATATAAATTCACTTTTTTTAAATATATAATATATTTATCAATTAATAGTCCTATTATATATACAGTTAATTGAGTTTTTGAGCTAATCTATATTGAGAATCCAACTCTGCTTTTTGAATTCAGCTATATAATTTTTCCCTATACTTGCAAAGGAATATATTATTTCCCGTGTTGAAATTTGCGATTTTTTTAATTGACTTTGTGATATACTATACTAAAATTCCTCAATAAATGTGTGCAACCTGCGTACTTTTAAATGAGTTTGATCGAGACAAAAAAAAAAAAAAAAAAAGGCAAAGTCCTTCCATTTATAAGGTAATTAATTCAATTCAAAGCACTTCATGCCCCTAAAAAGATAGGCAACTCTCCATACATGAAAGTCAAACTGGTTGCTTGAAGTATAATGTAAGTTCATACACTTCAAGTGCATGTTACATAAAAGAGTAACAATTTTTCGGAGCGGGAATTCCCAAGCGTGACTTGCAGAAGGCGTGGCTGCTGCATGAGAACGGATCAACGTGCCGCAACTAGTCAAAAATACGATAAAGTCCCTTTCTCTCTACACAAGTATAGTAAAATTGATCTTAATTAAGTACAGCGGCTGCTGAAGCCGGGCCACTGTTGTTGTGAGGATCGAATGACCTACTCGGGCGAACGAGAGGCGAAAGTGGCGCTTGTTCCACTTGCTTCCCACAAAAAAGTGGACGAGCTGCAACCGCTAACGGTTCTTATATGTGTGACTGCTTTTCTTTAACAACCAACCACATTTGCGACCAAATAATGTTTGAGAAATGTCCTATTTACAGTATTTACATTATTGAATGAAAATACAAATATTTAATGTATAATTTTTTTTTACAGTACTGCATTTTGAGTATTTAATCCATATTTTTTTTAAGGAAAATAAGAATGTGGCAAGATATACATCATTATATTAATATATATACTGTCTATTATATTATTTTATATGCATAATTTGTATGCATGATAGCTAAGAAAAAGAGATGCAATTTTAAATCTGATTCAATTATACAAGGTGATATTTTGCGCAAATCAATGTTTTAAATTGTATATTTTTCATAATACATTATCTTCTCCAGAAAACTCAAGTGACAATGAACGCACATGCAAAGTAATACACTGGCTCGAGGCCGGGTGAGCGGTGCCGGCTACTGCTGAGGTCGATAAGCAGGCAAGCAGTGTGAGCACCAGTGACGTCACAGGCGCCGTTCACGAGACCAAGACACGCGACTGCTTCGCCTTCAAGCAGTCGAAATCGATGGCTCACATCAAGGTGCCATAAACTCGAACAACCCCTTGCTTTTTCACAAGCTCCTGTTTTGTCAAGAGCAGATCGAGCGCATATTATTATATAACATGTCTAATTTTCTGTTCTGGGAAAAAAACTTATTTATAAAAAAATTGAGGGAATCAATATTATGTATATGGTATTCGCTTGCATCAAAACATCATTTAAGTTCATATATATTAATTATTGCATTTGAAAAAATTAAAATTAGTAGTTAATGAAATTAAATTAAAATTACGCATGAGAGCAGTGTAATTGTCTAATTATTCAAATTATTTCATTTTACAGCTAGATATTAGCATGTATTAAAATATTGTAAACACTAGGTACCTCACACGGTTCTTTATGTGTAAAATAAATAAATACAAATTATAATACACCCCTATATATTTTTATATTATTTACATTTTATTGATGGAATCTCTATTTCTATTTCTACCTGATAATGATGATATTGTACAGGTAACAATTAATTAACATTTTAAATTGCAAAACTGTTCGAAAGCAAAAGTAATTATGCATTACAATATATATGCTGCAAGCAATTAAGTCTAAGTCAAATTACAACTGACGATCTCGTAAAACATAAAATATATTATGCAGTATATTATCAGAATTATAATTATATTTTTATTTAATTATTTTTTTTTTTTACAAGGATACACCCCTAAGAGCTGCTTACAGCTCGCGGCGGGGTAATGGGTAGGGATAAGGTATAGGGAAAGGATGGCGGCCACGGCCTGTTACGCGTCCCAGCATTTGCTGAGGTGAGACTGAGGGAACCGTGGGAAACCTCAGTCAGAACGGACACCTCTACTTTTTATCAATGGACGGAATGGACCAAAGTGATGCCCCAGCCTGGGGAATCACACACAAGTGCATTACTGCACTGGGTGGAAAGCGAAACGAATTTACCCCAGGGAGGGAGCAGCGTAATTTTTACTTTATTAATTGAGTCTACTTCTAAAGGAAAGGGAAGCGAGAGCGGATGTTGTGTCCACTAAATCCAAAGCCACACACGTACGTTAATTCTTATCAACATAAAACAACGATCGTCATTTGTGGTTATAATATTAATTTTATTATTATGCTATAACTTTTTTTAACTGCATGCGCTCATCAGCTTGATCAGATCCAGTAAAGAGCTATGACAACTATGATTTCAGTTTAATTAATTATGTCACTTTGAATGATAAATTAGTAAATAAATAAATGAGAAGCTACCAGAACGAATGAGCTTAAGTTTGTGTACTTCAGCTTCAAGACTGATATGACAATAATAATGACCACCGTTTTTTTTTTTTCCGACAAAGTAAATTTATCTCAAAAGGCGCACCTTGATCTTGCACTATGTAGAAACCATGCATGCATCAGCGCCAATAGGACTTATTCTTGAAAATCCAAAACTTGAAGTCCTCGATCGTCTCTCGTCATATTATGGTAATTTAATTAACACAATAATTTCATTATTTTTAATGATTGTGATTGACTGATCGCTTATTACGATTTTTGTGCAATGTACATTGCAAAGATTCGAATACGAATTATTCTCCTCTCACTCCTCTCTGTTTTAATGATTAACAAACATATAGCAAAGTTTTGCTGGTTTCTTTCATATCACACAAGATTTCTTTGTTAAAAATTAGCGTGACTGCTAAAATTACATGAGGCTACAAGAGATTCGAGAGAGAGAGATTTGTAGGATGAGAGTGAAAGCGCAGAGGTTAGCCAATGAGTTCAGGCATCAAAATGTAGGAGGTCCTTAACCTTTTCATATTTTATAGCTCCTTGCACGGGGACCTTTAACTTAAGTTTGCTCTATGATATGCGTGTTCGTTCTCTATTAAAAATAACACATCGTTGATCGTGTGCTTGCGAGCTATACCAATCGTTATACACATTACCCGCACGCGTCTATCACCATGGCACTTATTGGTATATATAATATATATATTATATATTATACCACATATTATATTATGTATATTATAGATGTGTCGTTGAAAAGAATCACACAGATTTAATTGTATTTTTTATCAGAAATCACGTTGGTGAACAATGTTTATATAGCGTTATACATATATTATAGCCATGTGAGATCAATGCCACAAAATATATATATATACGCCCATCACGTCAAGTGTCGAGTTATGCAATATAATTATAATATATTTACAAATAACTCATGGAACGCTTTGTATTAATTTGGTTTTAATTAAACTAGCTATATATATTAATTAATATATATTATATAATTTATATATATTAATTATAATATATAATAAAAATATGGTACTACGAAATGGTATATAAATATTATTTATAAAATTAAAAAAAAAAAGCACAACAGTCTTCATGGAATCCTTATGAATTATAGTATGCTTCATGTGTTGCATGTTAATTAAAAAAGTAAAAATAAAGGAGAGGTGGCAGAGGGACGGTACGACACATCAAAAGCTTTATAAACCGCGCTCAGTTGTACAACGAAAGGGGGAGGGGGACCGGGGGGACTAAAGAAGTGTGGTTTACAGAGTTGTTGCTAGATGGCGTGTTAGTCAACCATGTGTTTTTTATATAAGAAGTTGCGTACTCGCCGGCTGATGATTCACTTTGTCCTGTGCTGCGAGACGAACTGTTGGTGAATATCGTTCACGAAACGCGAGTGACAGAAGTGCGGTGTTCGTTCGTCAACGACATTTTTTTCTGAGAAGTATCGTAATTAAGATCGTTATTAAATACCATTAAATAATAATGCACTACTACTGATTTATGAAAAATACTGCATTGCTACGGTAAAATTGATCGTTTTTTTTTTCTGGCGCGAACTGCAAGAATAATAATGTGTTAAAGAAATTATTTATTTTCGTAAAGGACCTAACAGTTTTGGTATATGGTGTTAATTAATAGACAAAATATGTTTTTGTGATCTATGTAATGACTTTACGAAATTTCAGACAAAACAAAATTTTTAATTTATATGCATAGATTTCCAAAGAAATTTCAAAAATCAATTTTTTATTACGTCATTATCAAAATTTTGTACTCCACGTTTACATCTTAATACACGCACGTGCTGTCAATCTGAAGCGTGTTTGTGTTTGTGCGAAAAGGGGGTGTGCCTCTAAAGTTGCTGACAGCAGCTCACGATGACCGTAACCTATACGGCCGAAGTCGCCACCTGCAGGGGGTTTGGGTGCTTCCTGAAACTCCTGTTCAGGTAAGAAATCATTCTTAATAATATAATATTTTTTATAATAATCTCAACTTTTTTTTCTCTCTTAATTATCGTAGAAACAGTTAAAATACATATTATATTGATTAACAATTAATTCATGAATCAAAACTTTTGATTTGCAGGCAAAATGAATTTTAATCGGGTAATAAAATCTAATCATTATATATATATATATATATATATATATATATATATATATATATATATATATATATATATATATATATATACTTTACCATGCATATATAAGATCCGAAAATGTGTCATTATAATATAACAATTTTTTTTCTCATATTGTAAAAAAATCTAACCATATGATATACAATTATATATTATATAATTATGTTTTATGTTCGGAAGAATACAAGAATATTACATCGGCAGCAGCGTGACCTGATGTTGTGTCAGATTGTGTCTTTAGAGAAATAGCCTGAATAGCCGGTTATGTCGGAGGAGCGACTCACAGATATGACTCATATTTGACACTTAAAAACGTTACAAGTTACAACCTTTTTGTAACTAAAATTTTCGAATATGTAGTATAATAAGTATAATATATGCAATTTAGAGAGTTTTCTCGTCCTCGTCGCTCGTCTGTACCATGATACACTAAAGTGACTCTAAATTATGCATACAGCTGTTACACTTAACACTATATACTGCAGTTGTCTTTTTACGAAACTGCAGGCGTGCGTATTTTTTTAACTGCATTGAACTATTTGAACTGGCAGATTTAAATTTAAGAATGGGGCCGGATAGTATGGATACTCATGTACTGTACGTGTAATTTAATTAATCAACAAAATGTTGATCGGCACGCAGGCACTATATACCTGGCTCGACGTCTGCAGCTGATCAGTATTAATATCAGTATATATTTTATATTGTACATTGCATAAATATATCAGTATATCAGCTGGTATACTATGCCTAGCATAATTATGTTGTGCTGAATATTAAAAAATATTATACATTTTTTGTACTCCTTTTCTACTTTTTTTTCATTTCTTTCTCTCTGACATTTTTTTTTCTTGGAAATGTTTTTTATTGTGTACCTTCCACAAATGCATATTATCCTAAATCATTTTTATCTTATATTGCTTATAATGTCTATGTATTTGTTATCAACAGCAATCAAAATTCTATTTTTTTTTTCTTCTATACATACTAGAGCTATATATAAGGGCCAAAATGTGCAACTTTCCTAAATATGTAATAATGATGAATGAAAAAATAAAAAAATAATAATTAAATGTATTAATTAACGTATGCCTACACCAGTTATAATTTCATATTGTCAAATTCAAATTATTCCTTAACTATTGATTGAGTAAGCGCTTAAAAATAATAAAATATTTTTCCCTGATCACGTACGCGACCTTGCACCCTCAGTGCTTGGAACCCTTGAGGAGTATTTTTTAATTCATATAGTGTATACACTCAAACAGTTCAATAATGTCATTATTTTTTATATCATCTCGCCCTGAAAATAGGCAACTTGTTCAGCGTCAAAACGGAGTTGGTTAACTCCGTTTTGGTTGGTTATAATTGGTTATAGCCTTGATAAGTAGTATATAATATATATTATATATTTTTTTCTATAAAGTTAGGTTTGAACATTATATAAATTTTGCATCATTTAGTATTCCTAGAAAAATACGTAACTCCACGTTATAGGTGGAAATGACGTGGTTCCGCCTGTGATAAAAATTCATGTTTCTGCTTGAGGGCTCATCTTATCACGTTATCACTGCGGTTGGGTGACGCGTCTGTATTTATGGTCCATCTCTTTTGCTGCGGCTCTGACTGCATGCAAACACACCTATAGGTGTCATCGCACCTCTTCGGGAAACAAGTGTTGTGTAGCAATCGTGTCTTGCATCATATATGCATTTTTTAAAGCATTTATTCAAGTCTTTTTGTTTTTCATAATTTTGAACATTAATAGCATTTATTTATTGTCATCTAATTATTAAACCATGAACAATCATGCAGTGTATATTTAACTATAATACTTACTGTACATCATTATTATTAGTCTTTTATTAAACACAGAAAGTGTACATATTAACAGCACTAGAAACATACATTATAGAAAAACATTACAATAGAACACATAAAACATACATACAAAACATATATAATAGTTACAGAATAATAGAACAATAGAAAATGATAATAAAACAATATAAAATAAAATAACAGATGATACTAACAGCCTGTTACATCATAATAATAATATATTGTACATCATTATGATGACAGGTTAAGCTATAATATTTTAGATTAATTTTACCCTTTAAATGCTGTAATATTTTTGATAAGAGTTTAATTATCACGCTGATAGGACGCGGTTGTTTTCAAAGCATGCTGTACAGTATCGTAATGCATAATGATAATGACAGCATTAATTTAGCTCTTACACTCATTGTATATACGCGAGTTATCAATGAAAGTGTGCCCTACTGACTCCTATATAGATATCACACTCTGGCTTATTTAGAGGTTTATCTTATGCCACCCGTCCTGTAGTTGATATGCAGCAGCAGTGCAGCACCTATATGCATCGCACCGCGGCAGTAGGATGGCCTACTTGAGCGGCACACCAGCAGGCTCCGTAGCATGATCGTCTTATCATTCGCAGTAATCTTTGTTGATGATTGCCGGGCCCAGATGGTGACAGAATGAAATATTAACGCTGAAAATTTGTATAATAATATTATAAATCATGCTTGCTTGCAGTACAGGGAAACTTGTTACATATATGTGTACCGTAAAGTTATATAAAAGTGTAACAGTACACCAGAATGTGTACCATAAAAAATGTAGGAGACGAAATTAATTTTTTTTTGTAAATGGGCGTTAAAAAAATAAATTTCGCCTCCTATATTTTTTTTACTATATTTCCTACATGTATGTTGGGCGTAATTTGAAATTTGATTCCATTTATGAAAAAACAAAAACAAAAACGATAATATTGTTTCGACGTTTATAAATAGAGATTTAAAAACGATCAAATTACAATGCTATAATATAACAAGATTTGTATGGGATAGTTTAAAAATCTTGTTATACATCAATATATTATTTAATTATATGATTATACAGAGCAGTCTCCTACCCGCTCTGGATTATAGCATGATATGCACATATTATATGTATATAAATTAATTACAGTATAAATGTTTCATAAACTCTAAATTTGACATCAAAGAATTAGATTAAATCAAGATATTTTTAGAAATAAAGGAGTTTATTATATAAAAAAAAAAGTGTCTTCTCTTACACACATGCTCGCCTGATAAAAAAAAATATATAAGCCATATATTGCAGTCGTATAATTATATTTTTAAAGACCGGAAACGTTGAATTTCTAAAACCTACTATAGAATAAAATTGTGTTATAATTGTTTAATTTTGCTGGATTTTATGATAACAGGCATTGTTTTAAATCATCATCTCAAGTCGCTCATATTATACTGTACACCTTTGTTCAAAACTTTAAAGGCATACAGGCCTCAAATTACAAATTAGATGGTCACCAAGTGGGTTTAGAGTATATAATCAACATTCGCATCATTTTTTTCCACGCGTGATGCATCCGTGCGAAGTCGCAGTTTAAAGTAAGAAATTTAGTCCTTGATGACGTCATGAAGTCCTTGATGACGTCACAACTCAATGCTAATCGGTGCTAGCTGTGAGTTGTGACGTCAGCAAGGACTTTTTTTGTAGCGCGACTTCGCACAGTCGCACCGCGCGCATGTAAAAATAATACGAATGTTTATTATAAACTCGAACAACACTTAATGTCTGTCTAATTTGTAATTTGAGGCATGTATCCCTTTAATACTCCTGCATGGCTTGACTGTAATTATATGTAGGCGTTCCTCGAAGGCCTCGAAGCTCATGGAAGCGTGGTGAATTTGAATTTGGGAGGCCTGAAATGTTACGTCACAGACCCCTCTGGTGTTACGACTGTTAAGTCTGATGGTATATTATATAGTAAATACTCTTATTCTCTTCCATGTGTTCTGCATAAATAATTATATCTTCGTTGTTTATGTTTCCGTGTTCAATAAAGAAATTATAAATACAAATATAATATATTTGTAATATTTTTCTCTTGAATCTACAGCCTATTCAGCCAGTGTGGTAAAAAAAAAATCAAGAGGTGTACCGTGTTTGCTTCACGCACTCTCATATGGTGCATTTGTCTCCAATGTTAGAGGTCAGAGTGCATGCAGACAGAAGAGAACCAGCTGTGTTAAGGGGGCGCCCTACAAACGGTTGGGTGGGCCGGATTAGCTGCATAATGATTGACGGAGACGCGAATCGTTGCTTGTATTCGTCAAGGGGAAGGGAGGGGCAAAAATCACGTGAAGCATGACCGCCGCGAGCAGGGGACGAAGCAACCGTGGTGATCTAATTTACACAACCATGCACGAGCACTGGTAAACGTGTAGTTGTTTACCTCATTTGTCTCCGTGCAGTGCATGAGGTGTCGACAAGAAATAGACCCTTACTTGTGGCCACTTTCCAGACACTTTTCGTCTAAATGCAGTAAGAGACAAAATGACGTCACTCAAAATACCTTCTGAATCGTGACTACTGAACAAAATTTATTATACCGTCTGCTCACTTGTTTGCTATTCAATTCTATGTTTGCTGTAAAAGTTTACTCAAGTACTCAAGTCCATAACCAAACCGGCATGACATCGCCACTTAAAATTGTTAATCCGAGTATATATATAATGTCACCTAGCTCGCTCAGAAGTGCCCGTTTTGGCGCAAGCAGTTCCCGAGAATCGCTGGCCGCCGTGTTGTTTTCAGAAGTTTGATTAGCATGACGGACACACTCGCGTCAAAAATGTTTTTATGTCAGCCCTCAGCTCAGCGTTGGTTCTGGCGGCGTGCCTATTATAGAACTCATCGTACCGAGACTCTCGCATCGTACAGTAATATGCAAGAATAGCAGACAATCGAGTGTTATTTTGGTGATCACGTTTTGGTTTGTTTAGCCGGAAACAGTTAAATAAACGTATGTCCATAACCCATAATTATACTATCGTCAAATTTATGTATTATTATATGATATTCACTCCTGAAGTAGCCGGAAGTATAAATATAGGGTCTGGGTTTCTGTCCTGGTCTTTTTATTCGTATATCTGGAAGATATTGGAAGATGTTACTGCCAAATTTGTTAAATATAAATGTCATATTCTTTCAAACGTTATTTCTTTATGACCATGCATGCAAGGAACTAGAAAAAAAAATTGAATAACGATAATTTGTCATTCAAGTCAATATTGTAGAGCGCAGCATACCTTTAAAAAAATATGAGAGCGGGTGTGCGTATATATATAGTCAAATACCAGACTTTATCCTTTATATTATTATTTTTGAGAATTTTCGATTTTGAAATCGTACCTTTTAAAAATATAATCACACACAATTTGATTCGTCCTTGTCATATACTTTCATCTGCCGAATTCTCACTGACTATGGGCCATTATAATATGTTTCTCGGAAACTGCTTTCGTTTTGTTTCTCTCGTGCATGGCTGTCACTCGCTTCTCCACCTGAAACTTTAATGGTCGTCCCGCCCATTCCGTGACATCGTGCCTGCGGTGCTCCGCAAGACCCGCGGCGTGGATCATATTATTAAATATTATTGTATTTATTGTGTATAATAAAAACCAATGAAAAATGAAAGCATCGTGGGTTTTAGTATATTTGGTAGTTAATATTTATTTTTAGTATATAATATACATACATACATATATATATATATATATATATATATATATATATATATATATATATATATATATATATATACATATATATATATATATGTATATACAGTGTACAATATATTGGAGTTGAAAAAGTGATGATTAAAGAAAATTAGCATCGTGATATGAATAATGTATGGCACATTATGTAAATTAATTTTTTCTAAATTTTAAATAAAAATTAACAACGAAATTCCTACTTTTCTCTCTTCATTTTGTTCACCAACCTGAATTATCATGAAGAAGCGCAGTTCCTTCTTCATATTTATATTTGCTATATTGTTTTTTGACACCAAATTGATGTCACTTCAAGTGCGAAATCCAATATTATATTTATATCTTAATTGGCTATAATGAGTTAAATAGCGAACATATTCGTAATATTCAAGTTGAATGAAGAAAATTAAACATGAACAGTTTAATCAAGAGCAGGAAGGTAAATATTTGACAAAGTAAACACTTAGGGGTGAGGGAGAAGGAAAACTGTCCCAGCTCTGTGGCGGAGAGTTTGCTCTGATAATTGACCCCCGCCGCAAATACTTCAATAAATCCAGCGACAATTGCACGCCGTCAGTCTCAAATGCACGTTGTTCCCGCAGGAAAAATTAGTAGCGTAATTAATCAAGAGCTGATGGACATTAATTAAAAAAAAACTATCGTTGGACTATTAATTGCCTAATACGTTAGAATGGAGTAATTTATGAGTTGATTTTGCCATCATGGTAATCTATTTTAATGAAAATATTTACAAAAAAATGTATAACATGAAGCTAAAAGAATTTGATTATAATAATTTCGTAATCATATTTAATTCATTAATTGATTGATTGATACAATGTAGTCTATATTTATGTAATCATGCATTATATTATCACAAATGCTATGATCTACAATAATAACATAAATACTAATTTTAATGAAATATTTTAAAGTTTAACCACTATAGCCTAATTTTTTTACTTGCCATGAAAAATTAGAAATTCATGCAAAGAAAATGCTATATTGACCGCTCTCCTCAAATTAAAGTAAAATACTAAAACTGCTATACCTTAATGCTTAATGCTCGCAGTAAATTTTGTCGGACAGGACAGTAAAATTATTTATACTGATGTACAGCTAGATACATATAATTATCATACATATTATAGTTTTATATAAAATATATAAATTCATTAAATTCACTCTCATTACTTCCAAGCTTGTCATAAAATAATAATAAATAAATAAAAAAACGTTTTAAGCGGTCAGTACTAAATACTCAAATCTCTAAAATAGTCAGTAAGACAGAAGATGATATAATTATGAATGACAGTTCCAAGCAATTATTTTTAAATTATGAAGAGGCCCCCCCCCCCCCCCGTTTTTTTTTTTTTTTCCTGGATTCGAACCTGACAGTGTTCTATAACACTACTCGGAATTGTTTGCTACATTAGACTCAGCTTACTGACGAAGAGAGGCCAACAGCTAGCGTGTATGTAAATTAAACTTGAGAGTCGAGCTGCATGTTCTCCGACTGAAAGAGTTCTGTATCTCTGCGTGCGGTGTCACTCGCATGACGTCACCGGAGCCGTCAGACAGCGCGTCTGCTTGGCCGCAAGCTGCAAACGTTTGTGGCCGGACAAATATATACTCTGGGTAGAATGACCGGAAACACGTTCTCTCGGTAAATGAAGTAATGTCACTTATTCACATTAGTATGCACCGGTATACAGTCAAATAAATGTTATATTATATTATACGTTAGTGCAACATTATGATAATACATTTAATTAAATATTACGTCACGTACCCGCCAAGGGCGTGCAGGCAAGGGGTTGGTTTTCAAGATCTGACCTTGTGTAGGGTGTTACACTTTTCTTTCTGATTTGAGCAAAATACACGAGTGGGTGGCTCCCCCCCCCCCCCCCCTTATACGGCAAAACCCGCAATTCACTTTATATTTATAAATTATATATTCTTTAAAAAATTAGAATTTTAGTTTGTTTATATATATAATACAGGATAACAAGAAATAAATTAGCGTATTTAAGAAGATGCGAGTCTGTGGGTAAAATTTGTATTCAGTCTAAAATGATGGATATATAGAGTGCCATGTGCGATGAACTTTTGTGTTATTTTCTCTTACGTACAGTGTTACTTATTATAATAAGTAATTATATATATATATATATATATATATATATATATATATATATATATATATATATATATATATATATATATATATATATATATATATTATATAATTGTAATAAATATAGTGCACATATTTATTTTAGCTGCCACGTGTAAAAACTCATTTAAAAACAATTTAAATTTTTCTTCTTAAACCTGCGACGCGCGGCGTATATTGGGTGCGATCCGTATATCGGTAAAACCGGTGATACTGGGGAGTAAATTATGGACCATCTTTCACCGGTTTCTTGTAGCTCACCGGTTGTAGATACGGAACGCTGTTCTCACCAGATGTTAAATTTTTTGGCGCGCTTTACCAGCCATTTTTTGAAATCGCCATAGAATGTGTGATGTATAGTAGGTATCACGTCAAAACCACGAAAACAAAAATCACGAAAGCATTTTCAACGAATGACTTTATCCCGAAAACAATTACATCGAAAACAAATATAAACGAAATCATTTACCACGAAATTAAATTAACACGAAACAAAATAATTACGAGAACAATTAAAAATCACGAAAATAATTTTTGTACGAAAGTAATTAATTTGACCGAAATAAAAAAGGACGAAAGTAAATTAGAACGAAATTATTTTAATACGAAAATCACGAAAACAATTTGACCGAAAGTTATTTGAACGAAAACATTTAAGACGAATAAAAAAATCACGAAAACAATTTGACTGAAAAGTTATATTTGAAAGAAAACATTTAAGGTAGAGATAACACGGATCAGCTGGTCCAATGCTAAAAAAATCCCATTCACAAAAATTATGAAAAAAATTTAAAATGTTCTCCTCTACATCCCCTATCAGTAGCTAAAATATCAGGTTTACAAAAACGAGCTAGTTTTCGAGTTATTAATTTTTAAAGTTGACTAATTTAACATGGTATATATTATAGTTCATCCATTTCTCCATGTTAAAATAGAGAACTTGAAAAATTAATAACTCGAAAACTAGCTCGTTTTTGTATACTTGATATTTTACCTACTGATAGGGGATAATATGTAGAGGAGAACATTTTAAATTTTTTTCATAAATTTTATGAATGGGATTTTTTTAGCATTGGGCCAGCTGATCCGTATTATCTCTACCTTAAGACGAATAAAAAAATAACGAAAACAATTTGACCGAAAGTTATTTGAACGAAAACATTTAAAACGAATGGAAAAATCGCGAATACAATTTGAGCGAACTCTATTTGACCGAAATAAAAAACACTGACGAAGAAAAATATTAATAAAAATTATACCAATATTATTTAAAAAAAAAATTGTAAATTGAAACGAATGCAATAAAGAACAATACAGACTGAGCCAGAAATGGTGTTCCGAACCCATGCTAAAATTTGGGCAGGTTAACTTTGAGCTAGAAATTTGGCATATATATACACGTAAGGCCAAGGGTTCTAAATTCTTTTGACATGTGTTAAACAAAATTTAAAATTGATATTTCCTACCGTTTTAGGGGTGGATTCCTTATGGGATATATCCATGTTAAATTAAGTTTATAGAAAAATTTTGGCTGATTTGCACCAAAATTAGTTTTTAAGGTTTTCAGAGCACGTTGAATTTAATGGTGTAATTTAAAAAGTGATGAAAACAACTCCTATAATGAGATAATGACCCTTACTACGTGAAAAAATTATGCTATCAAAATTTTGATTATGCCACTGAAACGAGCTTATTTTTTTACCTCAGAAACGATATTTGAATTTTTTGAATCGGAGCAAGTTAACGATTTAATTTTTAGGGGTGAAACACGTACCATTAAATACAGCGTGCTCTGAAAACCTTAAAAAATAATTTTGATGCAAATCTGCTAAAATTTTTCTATCAATTTAATGTAACATGGAAATCCCATAAGGAAGAAATGCAAATCGTGAATCCACCCCTAAAACGGTAGGAAGTATTAAGTTTAAAAATTTTTTAGCACATGTCAAAAGAACTTAGAACCCTTGGCTTTAGGTATGCCAAATTTCAAAATTCAATCTCAAAGATAACCTGCCCAAATTTTAGCATGAGTTCGATCGGAACACCATTTCTGGCTCAGTCTGTATTGTTCTTTATTGCATTCGTTTCAATTTTCAATTTATTTTTTTGTTTAATTAATATTGGTAATTTTTATTAATATTTTTCAGGGATCGGATGTGGATGCGGATGCAAGATCCACACGGGTGCGCAAAAATGGGCTTGCATCCGCATCCGTGCATCCCAGATGCACGGGGAAAAATGAATGCATCCGGATGCGCATCCCAGATGCATGAAAAATAAATTTGCATCTGGATGCGCATCCCAGATGCATGAAAAATAAATTTGCATCCGGATGCGCATCCACGGATGCGCGAAAAATAAATTTGCATCCATTTTTAACTTTTTTTTTCTCTTTTTATCAGGTTTTTTGCTAATGGCCTCTAAACCAATCTTGAGTCTGCGTCAAAAGAACGAAAAATAAAAGAACGAAAACAATTTATATGAAAAGCATTACACCGAAAACAAAAAGGACGAAAGTAATTTAACACGAAAACATTTTAAACGAAAGTATAATTAACCGAAATGGAAAATGTGCGAATGCATTTATAACGAAACTTAAAAAGCACGAAAGCATTTACAGCGAAAACATTTTAGCCGAATTCAATAATTACGAAAACCATTTGGCCGATAGTTATTTGAACGAATTGAAAAACAACGAAAGTAAATTAGAACGAAAACATTTAAAACGAAATAAAAAAATAACGAAAACAATTTTACCGAAAGTTATTTGAACGAAAACATTTAAAACGAATGAAAAAATCACGAATAAAATTTGAATGAACGCTATTTGACCGAAATAAAAAACACCGACGAAGAAAAATATTAATAAAAATTTATGACAATAATTAAAGAAAAAAAAAATTGTAAATAAAATGAATGCAATATATAAAGAAGTATATACAGACTGAGCCAGAAATGGTGTTCCGAACCCATGCTAAAATTTGGGCAGGTTAACTTTGAGCTAGAAATTTGAAATTTGGCATATATATATATATATATATATACGTAAAGCCAAGGGTACTACATTCTTTTGACATGTATTGTGTTAAACATATTTTAAAATTAATATTTCCTACCGTTTTAGGGGTGGATTCACGATTTGCATTTCTTCCTTATGGGATTTCCATGTTAAATTAAGTTGATAGAAAAATTTTAGCCGATTTGCACCAAAATTAGTTTTTAAGGTTTTCAGAGTACGCTGTATTTAATGGTGTTTCACCCCTAAAAAATAAATCGTTAACTTGCTCCGATTCAGAAAATTCAAAGGTCATTTCTGCCATGCGGTAAAAAAATAAGCTCGTTTCAGTTAACGATTATATACAGTGTACTATATACAGTATATAATTCTTGCGTTTCAGTGGTATAATCAAAATTATGATAGCATCATTTTTTCACGTAGTAAGGGTCATTATCTCATTAGGGGTTGTTTTCACCACTTTTCAACGTGCTCAGAAAACTTTAAAAACTAAATTTGGTGCAAATCGGCTAAAAATTTTCTAATCAACTTAATTTAACATGGAAATCCCAAAAGGATGAAATGCAAATCGTGAATGCACCCCTAAAACGGTAGGAAATATTAATCTTATTTTTTTTTTAACACATGTCAAAAGAACTTAGAACCCTTGGCTTTACGTACGTATCCCAAATTTCGAATTTCTAACTCAAATTAAGTTAACCTGCCCAAATTTTAGCATGGTTTCGGAACACCATTTCTGGCTCAGTCTGTATTGTTCTTTATTGCATTCATTTCAATTTACAATTTTTTTTTTAATAATATTGGTATAATTTTTATTAATATTTTTCTTCGTCGGTGTTTTTTATTTCGGTCAAATAGAGTTCGTTCAAATTGTATTCGTGATTTTTCCATTCGTTTTAAATGTTTTCGTTCAAATAACTTTCGGTCAAATTGTTTTCGTTATTTTTTTATTCGTCTTAAATGTTTTCGTTCAAATAACTTTTCAGTCAAATTGTTTTCGTGATTTTTTTATTCGTCTTAAATGTTTTCGTTCAAATAATTTTCGGTCAAATTGTTTTCGTTACTTTTTTTATTCATCTTAAATGTTTTCGTTCAAATAACTTTTCAGTCAAATTGTTTTCGAAGTGTTTGTATTCGTCTTAAATGTTTTCGTTCAAATAACTTTCGGTCAAATTGTTTTAGTGATTTTTGAATTCGTATTAAAATAATTTCGTTCTAATTTACATTCGTCCTTTTTTATTTCGGTCAAATTACTTTTGTACAAATTGTTTTCGTGATTTTTGTGCTCGTTATTATTTTGTTTCGTGTTAATTTAATTTCGTGGTAAATGATTTCGTTTATATTTGTTTTCGATATAATTGTTTTCGGAATAAAGTCATTCGTTGCAAATGCTTTCGTGATTTTTGTTTTCGTGGTTATATTTATGACGTGATACCCAAATCTTATAACACGATCGAGGCACATTTTTTAAATTTATTTGCCATTTGTCGTTTAAGATTGCAAGAAACAAAGTGTATTATAAAAACCAAGGATCGGATGCGGATGCAGATGCAATTAAGATGCACACGGATGCGCAAAAATGGGCTTGCATCCGCATCCGTGCATCCCAGATGCACGGGAAAAAATTAATGCATCTGGAAAATAAATTTGCATCCGGATGCGCATCCCAGATGCATGAAAAATAAATTTGCTTTCGGATGCGCATCCATGGATGCACGAAAAATTAATTTGCATCCGGTCCCTGAATTATTTTTCTTCGTCGGTGTTTTTTATTTCGGTCAAATAGCGTTCGTTCAAATTGTATTCGTGATTTTTCCATTCGTTTTAAATGTTTTCGTTCATATAACTTTCGGTCAAAATGTTTTCATTCAAATAACTTTCGGCCAAATTGTTTTCGTGATTTTTTTATTTCGTTTTAAATGTTTTCGTTCTAATTTACTTTCGTTGTTTTTTATTTCAATTCGTTAAAATAACTATATCGGCCTAATGATTTTCGTGATTATATTGAATTATTATTTATTTATTTATTTATTTATTTATTGAATTATTTATTGAATTCGGCTAAAATATTTTCGATGATGTAAATGCTTTCGTGCTTTTTAAGTTTCGTTATAAATGCATTCGCACATTTTCCATTTCGGTTAATAAATATATTTTCGTATAAAATGTTTTCGTGTTAAATTACTTTTGTCCTTTTTGTTTTCGGTGTAATGCCTTTCGTATAAATTGTTTTCGTTCTTTTGACGTATAGACTCAGAAAATCAAATATGTTTTGTAAAATATTTAAACTTTTCCCACCAATTTTAAACAGTGACGTCACACGGCTGGGCTGGAAGCAGCCTTGCGTCTCTCCGCTCTCTCCGCGCGCCAACTGATGACTTTTGAAACTTCGGGAAACTTCGGATTTTCGCTTCACCGGTGGGAGCCGAATTATGGACCAAAGCACAACCGGTTCTCACCGGTTTGCCGATATACGGATCGCACCCATTATATACTCGTAGATTAGTACAGAGTAATAATTTTCTTCACATAAATCGATTTACTTTTGTGCTGTCAGATGAACGACGCCGAGTTTGTATACAATACAAGAATACATGGTACAGTACATGCACAAAATAACAAATTAAGGCATATATAATATATATATATATAGATGGTTAGTTGCAAAGATAATAATTATAATACATTACCAAATTACTGGCAATTTTCTTTGTAACATTAATGACATATAGAAAATGTTACGTATACTGCAGTTAATCATTATATATACATACAGTATAGTGGATGGTATATCATTTTGGTGCTACGCGTACGTGCTCTGTCTCATTCTTTTTTAACAGGAATGTACAAATAATGCGATAGAGCTGTACTGTACAACATTTTAAAATTAAATTATACTGCAATTATATTAAAATTATACAACATCATATTATTATTATCTTTTCGTGTTTTTATCGATGTTTGTTTATTATGACCCGCATCATGAAAAGTTGGTTGAGAATTTATTTTTGTATTGTTATCTACTACTAATTACAGTTACGCTCCCATAAACGCACCTGGTTCTCATGTTATACGTCACACATTACCATTTCAAAGTGGCAGAACAGATTATTGTTTTCAGTGCGAGTAATCACCCTCTTAACGTCGTGAGGACAAATGGAACAACAAAATTACAATCATTATTGATTTTAGATTCTACATTGGCTTTTTACAACATAATGATTTTTTTATTGCCTGATCGATTAACTGTTTTTGGCACCTAAACTTACAGACAGTGGATTGGGACTGCAGGAGGCATTGTCAGACTGCAATGTAGACGCAAAAATGACTGCAGTATTGCATAGTCTGAACGATCGATTACAGTTGTGAGCGGCACGCAACAAATAAAAAAGCAGTGGGCGGGTGGGTGAACCAAGCAGGCATTTCCTCAACTTTGTTTGCAGCCGAGTGTGCTTTTTGTGGTCCTCCAACTTTCTACTAGCAGTCATAAAGAGGTCATCTCGGATAGCAGGATATTTGGGAAGCTCGGAAACGGAGCTTCAAGGTATAATACTTCTATAGTGAAAAGTAATATACCAACTGCTCTACAATTGATTTTTTTAACGTTATTCTCTCATTTTCTCTGGATTTAAACCGCGACCCAGTATTAACAATTTATAGCAAAAGATCCTGTAGCACAGCGACCATCAGGACAAGTAGGCACGTTTGAGGTCATATATAATAATGCTTGGTCCCACTTCATTTCATGCAGCTATTGGGAAACTAGTACACATCGTTATGGAACAAATTATATATATACCCTAATACTGCATAATAATGCATATATGATGGTGCCTGTTCCTCTGTTGAATTTACATTCAGTTTCAACACTGCATTTACACAATAAATGCCGTGACATTTCGTATTTCCGAATACGAACAAAATTTAAATCTTTATAAAACAGTTCTAAAGTCTAAAATTATTATTGTAACTTTATATATTTACATTTTTTTTTTCTCAAATATAGATACGATGCAAAATTTCCTCAATTTTTTTTTTTTTTATGTTTGATCTAATGTCTTGTTTTCCTCGGCTTGCAAATTCGCTTGTTAGGGTACTTATAGTGTGAGTTATTTTTGAGAGCGAATAACAAATGTTATACACATGCCTTGTGGGCTGCTTGGTGCAAGCAAGTTTCTTACGCACACACAGTAAAAGTTTACGACTGTGGCGGCGCGTATACATGTAGATTTGCGTGGCGCCTGGCGGCACGACAGCTCTGTGAGAGAAATATAATATTAAACAGAGATTACCTGGAGAATATGGTCGGATGATTCTTTCATCGGATCATATCGTCATGCAGATCAAATTATTTTTAAAAAAAAATATAAGTAAGACAACTATAATACAATGCAGTAAGACTAATCAAGACCTTAATTGAATTCTGTTACATGAAATTGCTCATTAACTTATATAATTAAAAATAATTTTACTAATTTTTAATTAGCAACATGGAAGATTCTTATAATATATAGATATATACTTATAAAGTTTAGACACTTGAAAATCTAAACCGAATTCTCCTTTAATTAGGTCCTCAATCCGCGCGTATTTCCAAAACTCCAAACAAGAAGAGCCATGAACTCGCCACATGAACTCATGCATTTTCTCACCTGTTTTCTCCGGAGTGTTACATAAAAAGTGTTAATTGTGTTTCCAGGTGGAGGGGCAGCATTTACAAGCTGGTGTGGCCCGACCTGATCGCCTTCCTCACCTGCTACTTCGCGCTCAGCTTCACCTACCGTTTCGCCCTCGACCCCCCACAGAAAAAGTGAGTGCTCCTTGATCATTCAGCTAGTAAAGAACACAGGTCTTTTCTTTTTATTTTATGGTTACCGAAATAACTGAATCATAAAAAAAAATTGGCAATTAATTCCCATTATACGTTAATTAGTAAACGAAGGATGTTTTAATGTATATATATATATAATATTTTATTATTTCTACTTTATGTGCACAATATATTGCTGCTTATGTTCTAATGTTCAAAACCTATTAAACCTATTAATTTGTTGAGATGTTACAAAGAGTATGAGAAATAAATTATTGAATTGTTGGAAAAATTCTTCCCCATTCATCCTCTTTTTCTGTTAATATACTTATTAATTAAGTGATACTTTTTTTCTATATGAGTTAATTCGGTTATATATAATTTTCAAATATTATAGTTTTGCGTAATCTCATTCACATCCGTTCACTTTCGTAATTGAAAAATTTTCATTGCGAATTCGTTGAGCCGTAATATAAAAATATGATACTGTATAATAATTTAATTCTTTGAGTCAGTGATATATCCGCATAAAGCAGTCTATATTTCTACCTAAAAATAGCATACCTTTATGGGACTGTTAGCTTATATTATTAGTTTATATAAATAAATTTATGATTTTTTTTTATTGTCTTTATGTAACTTTAAGCGTTGCATGGAGCTCTGCACGATATAATGGAATAAATTATATTCAAGGTGCGTGTGTGATGGTCAGAAATATTGCAAACGACGAATTGATTTAGTCATCCTTTTATTGCAGCGAGTTATAATCTTCATTCTGCTTCATAGCCAGATTAAATTTAAAAGAAATCTGGCTGTAGATGGCTTAATGATGCCTTCCAGATTTAAGATCAACTTTTTTTTTTCTTAAATGATGCTTAATTTTTGCTGCGCCTGTACGATACGTATTAAAAATGATTAGGAGTCTTCCCATTTGAAAGTTGTCTTAACTTTTTAAGGTTTTGGAATTTACTTTCACTACATAAAATTTTGATTGCTTTGAACAGTTTGAACATAATCATTAAATAAACATATATACGGGAATAAATTTAACATGCGTGAGTATATAATATATTATTATAGAAATTATCATTTTAAAAAACTAATTGAAAATATAAAGATTTATAATAAACCGTAAAAAAACTATCTATATTAATTATGATCAAGTTTTCAAAAATCTTTTGCAATTATACATGAAGATGAAAAAAAAAAGCAGCACTGACACTTGCAATAAAAAAAGAATGTTTGCAAATAGATTGCTTCTTCTTTTAATTATTATTCTATGAATAATAAATTCTCATTACTCATGCATGCAGTCATTTCTCTCTATATAAGTCATGTCTATGCATGCATGATATACTAATTAACGTTGGTTCGATTGAAATTCAATATATTTTCATTCTTTTATTAAAATAATATATTTATTATATGATTATTATTTACTCATTTTCATTAAGTTCATTGATTATAATCAATAACTTATATTTACTTTCATACCCGCTATACAGAGTGAACCACAATTCGCGTGCCAACTTTTTTCGTAAATTTGGTATTGCAAAAATTTTCGTACAAACTTCAAATTTGGTACACTTGTAGCTGAGGGTTGTAAAAATTAGTTCAGGGTGTTAAAATTTTTATTAAACACCAATAACACCCCTTTCAGGGGTGGTTTTTAAAAAAATTATTTTCGCCTTATGGAAATTCAATGTTAAATACAACTTTTTTTGAAATCATTGGAATTTTGCGGAAAAAGTTTCTAGCATAAGGTAATCGACCGTCTTGAACTCAGAAATAATTTTAGATTTTTTCCCCGACGCACCCCTGAGGGTGGAGACCTACCCCTAAAATCCATTTTCCTTAAAAATTGTGCTAAAATTATGAAATTAATTTTCAAGGGGTAATCGACCCTCCTGAACTCGGAAATAATTTTAGATTTTTTCCCCGACGCACCCCTGAGGGTGGAGACCTACCCCTAAAATCCATTTTCCTTAAAAATTGTGCTAAAATTATGAAATTAATTTTCAAGGGGTAATCGACCTTCCTGAACTCGGAAATAATTTTAGATTTTTTCCCCGACGCACCCCTGAGGGTGGAGACCTACCCCTAAAATCCATTTTCCTTAAAAATTGTGCTAAAATTATGAAATTAATTTTCAAGGAGTAATCGACCCTCCTGAACTCGGAAATAATTTTAGATTTTTTCCCCGGCGCACTCCTGAGGGTAAAGAACTACCCCTAAAATCCATTTTCCTTAAAAATTGTGATAAAATTGTAAAATTAATTTTCAAGGGGTACTCTACCCTTCTGAACTCGGAAATAATTTTAGATTTTTTCCCTAACGCAATCCTGAGGGTCAACGGCTACCCACCATATCTTTTCTCCTTAATAATCAAGTAGAAATTGTGAATTAAATTTTTTTCGGAATTTATCAAAATCTTTCATAAAAAAAATCACCTCTTCACTTGCAGCATGACGATGGATGTGTTCACCGTTAATTGCATGGCGTGAAGGCACATGTTGGTCTGCACAACGAGGCTATGTGTGCCTTTAACAACTGAGATGTAACCAATTCCACATAACGTCTGTCACTTTTAGCTCGTCAATGGTCTCAAATCTCTTTCTGAAGAAAAATGTTCACAAGAAGAGATTTGAGACGAATTGACAAACAGAAAGTGGAGATCAGACGTTGCATGGAATTAGTCACACCTCAGATGTTAGAGGCTATGCACCTACACACATGGCCACGTTGAGCGGACCAACATGTGCCATCACGCCAATTAACAGTGGACACATTGAGTGAAACCATTGTCATGCTGCAAGTGAAGGGGTCAGTCTGGGATATTTTTTCTCTGAAAAGTTTCGATACATCCTGAAAAAAAATTAATTCGCAATTTCTACTCGATAATTAAGAAAGAAGGACATGGTGGGTAGCAGTTTACCCTCAGAGTTGCATCGGGGAAGAAAATCTAAAATTATTTCCGAGTTCAGGAGGGTCAATTACACCTAGGAAATTAATTTCACAATTTTTAAGGAAAATGGATTTTAGGGGTAGGTCTCCACCCTCAGGGGTGCGTCGGGGAAAAAATCTAAAATTATTTCCGAGTTCAGGAGGGTCGATTACCCATTGAAAATTAATTTCATAATTTTAGCACAATTTTTAAGGAAAATGGATTTTAGGGGTAGGTCTCCACCCTCAGGGGTACGTCGGAGAAAAAATCTAAAATTATTACCGAGTTCAGGAGGGTCGATTACCCCTTGAAAATTAATTTCATAATTTTAGCACAATTTTTAAGGAAAATGGATTTTAGGGGTAGGTCTCCACCCTCAGGGGTGCGTCGGGGAAAAAATCTAAAACTATTTCTGAGTTCAGGACGGTCGATTACCTTATGCTAGAAACTTTTTCCGCAAAATTCCAATGATTTCAAAAAAAGTTGTATTTAACATTGAATTTCCATAAGGCGAAAATAATTTTTTTAAAAACCACCCCTGAAAGGGGTGTTATTGGTGTCCAATAAAAATTTTAACACCCTGAACTAATTTTTACAACCCTCAGCTACAAGTGTACCAAGTTTGAAGTTTGTACGAAAATTTTTGCAATATCAAATTTACGAAAAAAGTTGGCACGCGAATTGTGGTTCACTCTGTATAAAACTTTAAAATGTGCTGTAACGTAATACAAAACTCACTTTTCTCAACTTTTTTATGATAAAAGTGAGTTTTGTGCGTCTGACTGATGTTAGCATGGTCTCTTATTATTTTATTATATTTCCTCATTGTTGCAGAGTGTTTGAGGACCTGGTGCACTACTGCGAAACGTATAGCGAACTTATACCGCTCTCGTTCGTGCTCGGCTTCTACGTATCTATAGTAATGACACGATGGTGGAACCAGTACCAAAACATCCCATGGCCTGACCCAATCGCTGTGTTCGTCAGCGCCACCATCCACGGACAGGTGAGCGGCAAAGAGGTCTGTATGTGCCGTCCGTCACCTCCACGCTTCATTTCATCAACATTAATTATGACCATTTGCAACAAGAGCACATGAAAGGAAGAATTAAAGTTTTAATTAATTAAATGAGAACGATAATTTTTAAAGGTGTCAATTTTCCTTCTTATCACGCGTTTGTATGTGGTCAAATTTTATTGATGCGAAAAAATTAAAAAGAGAGGCGTTGAGCGTTCCGGACTCGTACGTGAGATTCCTTTAATTTTTTAACTATAAAATGGGTTGGGGCGTGTTTTTGTTTTGTTGATGTTTTTTTCGCCTTGATTGGCATGAGTAAAGTACAAACATACAGAATGTGTAGGTTAATTAAATATAACTTGTAAATTTATATTTTATTAATGTCAGTTATGATCATGCACGTCGTAGAATTAACGGTGTGAATCGTGGTATCATTCAGAAATAAGGAAATGCATTAAACAAGTTTACTGAGCAGTTCTTTCTTTGAAGGATTAAAAAAATACAGTATATCTAACTAATACTATTGTAATTTTACTTATTTATTATTAACGTAACAGTAAATCCAATCTTCAATAATCGAAAAGTTCATGAAACTCCCATCTATGCTATTATAATATTATATAGTAACTTATTTCAAACCAAGCAGTTTATTCATTGTGAAACAAGAAAACTTAAACATACAATAATGCAATAACAATTCTGACCAAAATAGTTAATCAGAATCTTGTGATTTTAAATATAAATTTAATATATATAATGAAGATAAGTTGATCACTGCATGGATTGCAATGAATTATTGCATAAAAAACTTGTTTGAATCCCGTAATTTAGTCCTTGTATTATATTATCATAAGCATATCTGCATATGGCAGAATTACAGCTTTTAAGAAGTTGCAAATTTGCCACAGTTTTTTGGTTGTATGTATCAGCATGAGTATATACATGAGAACATCATGTTTGTGTCCTATACGCAATACGAATTTGATTGTGAGTTTTCTTTGCATAGTTTATAGTTTCTGTTCAATGTTTGACAAATCATTGTAGCTCGTTCTGATTTTTAAATCGTTTTTAGTTTTGTATATAACAATGTCGAAATTGTATGTATATTGTTCTGCATGGTGCTCGGAGTTTGTTTTGTTTGTTTTTTGTAGTTTGCTGGGTGTGTTTTTATGATTTGAACTTTTACTTGTACAGGATGTTTGGTGCAATATGGTATCGTGACTTGTAAAGTTTTAATCTTTTAATTATATTTGAAGCCAATCCCTTCGCCTATAGCTGTACGAAGTGAAATCATCTTATCTCGTTGAAAACACGTGTTGGATTCGAGTGGAACTGTTCTTGCAGAACATTTGTTTTGTATTCGATTTTTTTCAGGGTGATGCTGTGTATGACTGAATGGTATTGTTTTTAATAATTTAGAGAAATTTCTACCATAGTGTGATATCTGCATTGATCGGCAGCGGCTGCAGGCTGCAAGGCACTGCAACCAAACGAACATCATATTTTTATCCCTCTATAATAATTTCACTGAATAGCATCATCGAATTTCAAATTTATTTAGGTTAAAACAATCTTATATCAAGCTACTAAACATCAATTGATCTACTCTCAATCACGTATATAAATATTTGCAATGATAGCTGATAAATTAATAATCTAGTTTGAGATAAAGTCAGTAAAAAAAAATATATATAGACATCAAGAGACAAGACAAGCCCCCTAAAGCATGTTCTTTCATAAATATAATTAATTATTTACTGAGGATACGTCAATAATTCTTAACTCTTGCATGATCAGAGCAATATATATAATGCTTTAAAATTGTAAATATTTTCAGGCGGTGTTTGTTGCAGGCGAAAATATATTTTCCGACGTGCATGGTGCCCTGGAATCTGGAATATATTACGATCATGCTAATATATTTATAATATATTATCTTTGTTATTATTATATTAACCAGTAGTTAGCTTTGGGAGTTGTTACTGGTGTCTATATCTAGCTGGGTGCCGGTATCTGATGGTCATTGCCGCTTTTGCAGGACGAACGCGGACGACTGATGCGGCGCACCATCATGCGTTACGTGTGCGCGTGTCTGGCGCTGGTCTTCACCATGATCAGCCCTCGCGTCAAGAAGCGATTCCCCACGCTCGAACACTTCGTCGAAGCTGGTACGTACTCATCATAGTCATCATCAAACGAGAGCCGGTAATGGCCATAATGTATGCGTTGCACGATCTCCAAACCCAGCCCACTCCCAGCTATTATATAGTCATGGTTGATGGTGCGAATACAATATTATAATCGACATCTGAATATGAATATTATAGTCAAGATTTTATCCATATTAGGATTTTTATTTGATTTATTGATACTCTTGAATTTTAGTACAATATGTAATTATACTGATATAAGTAGTAAAATAGAATATATATTAATTATTATTATAGGTTTGAATTGTTTTCAATTGTATCATGATATATAAATCTTTACAGCAATTTAAACTGTTTAATACGTACATTTTTTACAACAAAATTCTTACTGAAGAAGCTTCAAGTAGGAAGCGTGTATGGAATTAAAGTGTTGGGAGTTTTTTTTTTTTTTTTCCCAAATGTCTCTTTACTGAGTTTTTACTCTCCTCTTGTGCCAATCAGCAGCTTGGTGGGATCGTAACAGAAACTTAGCTGACGCCACCGAACCGTCACTATACACTATATACACACTACTCAACTCATCACCTCATAGCGCTAATTGTTTGTCCACCGACGAATTGCCGAGCAAACAATTGTAACTGATAGAACTAAGATTTCCTTCGGGTGGAAGTATTGGAACTTAATTAAGGTCTCGTTTATAAAAAATATTCCATGCGCATTTTATTTTAATCGCAGAAATAAACAAGAGCGAAGCATATAAAAAAATATGAAGAACAAACTAATATATATATATATATATATATATATATATATATATATATATATATATATATCTAATAATCCTAATATATATATTATAATTTTGAGTTCTGCATATTATTGCTACTCTCCAAAAATTTAAAGCTAGAAATATATTATTACATTATATTTATATTTGTTTAAGTACTCCTCCGGTTTCTTTCCTATTGGAAAATTTATATTAGAGATTTTTTTTATTAGAAGGCTACATAATATTTTCATTCATTTAATCTAATCGTATATACGTGTCTTCGTATAGTAGTTCTTTATATTTTATATGGAATAAAAAACGAAATGGAGCCTCTGGGAGGACGGGCTATATGGCATGCTATATTTGTTTCTGACGTCATGCAGTCTTTCAAATCTTATTTTGCAGCCCACTCAATTCTTAAAACTTGGAGGCAATTGAGCGTAGGTTTAAAAAAAAAAAAAGACGCGAGTTTTAATTCATAATTTAGTCAGTAAATTATTTTCAGCGCGTTAGAAACAATAATAAAAAATATTATGAAACAAACAGTGAGGTTTGTTGAATATCTCTTGAATTTTACCACACAGCATCATGGATACACCGGGGTGAAAGCATTGAATTTTGATATATTGTATTAATTGCGTATATATAGTTATTTTATTTTTATCATTCTTTTCCGTCCTCTAATAAGAAAAATAGAATGGGGTATTGACCGGTATTTGAGGTAGCAATACTAGTAAAAAGTACTGTGAATTCTATGAAGAACGAGCCCTATTAGAGCATTATACGACAATTTGCTGATTTTATATGAATTTTTAAAGTTTTTTTTGATGACGTCATAGCATTGAATCTTAAATGGAAAAATGCATCAGTTAACATTGCTAAAATGAAAAGCTATTGAGGTAGGAATTTGAAACCTTCATTATCGTGATTCTATCACCTAAAAACCTTGCAAATGAAGTTTTGGTTACATTTCAATATTAAGTATGGGATTTGACACAATGCTAACTGCTAACTGATCTATTTTTCCATTTAAGATTCAATGCTATGACGTCATTTTTGAGAGGTTTTAAAAATTCATATAAAATCAGGAAATTGTCGTAGAATGCTGTAGTAGGGCTCGTTCTTTATGAAATTCTCGTGCCTTTTGAAATGTTGACAAAAACTTGACACTTTTTTTTGGTCAGTACCCCATTAAAATGAATTTTTAACTAACTTTATCAACTATTATTTTGCGTGCGTATATAATTACAATTAACGATTAAACATTTATTCACAAGATAATGTTGAAATGACCCAAGCACTTTGTGCAATATTTTTTTAATTTACGATTCTTCAAAATATCTTAAGTTTTGTTTTTAATTCCAATATATTTTATATTATAATTAAGATAAGCTGAAACATTATAATAAATTAATATTTAATACGTTTGTCTTCTCTTTGTGTGTCTCTCAGGTTTGTTGCTGGACAACGAGCGAGTTATAATGGAAGAACTGAATCGCAAGTTTCCTCGTCACTCAAAGCACTGGCTGCCTATAGTTTGGGCGGCGAGTATCGTGACGCGTGCGCGACGAGAAGGCCGCATACGCGATGACTTCGCGGTCAAGACGATCCTGGACGAGCTGAACAAGTTTCGCGGACAGTGTGGGCTACTCCTCAGCTACGATACCATCTCCATCCCACTGGTGTACACACAGGTGGTGACGCTTGCTGTTTACTCCTTCTTCATAACCGCCATTGTGGGACGACAGTGGGTGGAGGTCGAGCCTAACGCGAACTCAAGCCATCGTCACCGCTACAGCATAGATCTCTACTTCCCGATATTCACCACGCTGCAGGTGAGATAGTTCACTATCTATTTTATATATTATAATTATATAATGCTCTTTTTTTCTATGGTCAAAATTTACGTGGTAAAAAGAAAAAAGAGGGGGGGGGGACACGATCTATGATCGTATTTATATTTATATGTATATATAATATATATATATAATTATATATATATGATATATTATACTATATAATATGGTACTTTTGAGCGTTCCTTTTTATTAAAAATTGCTAAAAATTCTTGTTTTTTTCCAGTTCTTTTTCTATATGGGGTGGTTAAAAGTGGCTGAATCTCTTATAAATCCTTTTGGCGAGGATGATGATGATTTCGAAGTGAACTGGATCGTAGACCGTAACCTACAGGTAAGTTCACACGCCAACCAGCCAACCCCGAGACTCGAGATAACACAGGCTGTCTGCAGGTATCTTACCTGATTGTTGACGAGATGCACCATGAGCATCCTGAGCTGCTGCGTGACCAGTATTGGGACGAGGTGTTCCCCGTGGAGCTGCCTTACACTGTTGCGGCTGAACAGTATCGCGAGGAGATCCCTGAGCCCTCCACAGCCAATATCGAAGTACACCCAGACGACGCTCTAATCTCATCAAGTCTGCCGCGTGGCGAGGATACTGCGGTAATTTTTGTAGATGTCAAACTGCAAAATTTTACTAAATGTTACAAAAAAATATATATATATAAATATATTTTACGTAATTTTATTGCTGAAAAGGTTAACTACTATAGAGTTGATTGTGCTGACTTCATGCCCCTGTAAGTTAGGCTACCCTATGTATCACCAGAATAATAGACTAGCTAGTAAACAAATTATATATTGATTTTTTTTTTTCACTTTATTAAACAAAATAAATCAGGTTTAAAAATTTGTAAAAATACACCAATAAACGATAGACACTAGACAGCATAAAAAATCTCATAATTAAAGAATAATCAAAACTTTTTTTTTTCTATTATTATTTTTTCTTTGTCATCTCTCCTATCTAATGCCATAGTAGTTGATGGACCTCCACTTTCTCTTCTTTGCCCCCAACTCCCCCTCCTGAGGACCTGACCGTTCATATACCTGCTATTCTATTTTCCCACGTAAACATAAACAGCAAACAACTCTATAGTATAGGTGTGTAGTAAATTTACAATGCTTATTTATTATTTTTATTTATTTATTTATTTTATGGGCAATACAGTGCGTATATTTTTAATTCAAAATTTTCAATAGTGGTTTACAATGTAATTATAACGTTAAAATAATAATTATGTTAGTCAAAAAGTTTAGAGAAAATCCCATGGGGTAAATGAAAATTATATATTGTTTAGCAGTCCATTTACAGAAGTGTTCATTCACTGGAAACATCCACTAGGATCAGATGAACCATCTTTATGACAGGAAGCATTAGGGAATTGTATATTATATTGACACATATATTGTTTTATAATATATGAATATTAAAAATGGAAGTAAAATAAAAAAATGGTTGCTATTCTTTGTTTAAATATATCAGACTATTAATACTTTTTTTTTATAATGCTTTTTTATACTGTTATTTTAGTAAAGAATTTTTTCACTGAGGTAACATTTTTCATATTCTGTAGTTCCTGGGAGGCAGAATGACCAGTGCAGACTCCAACCGGACACCAAAGCGCAGCAACAGTCGCATGAGCACCCGAGAGCGTCACCTCTCGGCTCGTTCCAGTGCCAGCCTGAGCACTCTGGCGGACAGCGCCCCAGCAATGTCTCTGCCACGTGTCGCCTCCATCACCAATGTGCTCCGTCGCATGTTTTCCAGGGAACCGCCCTCCTCAAACAGCGAGACAGGTACGTGGCTCATTTTCATTGCTGGGTGATGACCATATAGAGTTCACAGAAAATGTTGAACACATATTATTTTCATGTACAATATATAATTGTCATGTCTTTTAATAAAGCAAAACTGTTTTTTTTTATTTGTTTTTACAAAACGGTACTTATACAGTGAAACTTGTTATGTTTTAAGTCAATGGACCCAGAGGAAATTAGGTTTTTACCTTGTATCGACTATTACCTTGCGTCAAGATTTTTTTTCTAATTCATGAAATGCTAATTATTTTTTATGGGACCGCGATCACTTTTACTCAAAATCGAGTTTCACCTAGCTAGCTAACAACAATTAAGTTGCGTAATAAAACGAGTTTTTACATATACTGTTGTTGCTGGAACGCCTGGAATGGTATATATATATATATATATATTATTAGTCTTTTATTAAACACAGAAAGTGTACATATTAACAGCACTAGAAACATACATTATAGAATATATATATATAATATATTAAATAAAAACTAGCTTATCAGGTCTAATTTATTTAAGAGTATATCATAATTAATTAAATTATGTATGCAAATTTTTTGCTTTATTTTGTATGGTGTATTATTTATTGCTTAATTAATTAAGTTTTTACTATCTAAGCAATAAGATTTAGTAGTAGGACTATTAGATTATTCAAGTTTTTGTTAACCATATCGCATAAACATCTTGCCCTAAAATATAGCTTATTAATTTTTTTGTGCATGCATGCCTTTCATTAATTTATGGATTTTTTTATGATAAAGTTTTTGAGGTGTTTAAATATTTAGGATGAAAAAAAATTACTAACTTAGTAAAATAAATTGGATGTTTCAGGGAGTCGTACGGATATGTTCCAAAGTAACCAGAGCCTACACACTCGTGGTGGTGTTCCTGGATCAGCCATAGCCGAGCAAGTTATACCTGAATTAGATGAGCAGGCAACGGTAATCTCAATGCGCAAGCCTGAACCTCGCCCTCACATGCAAGATATTTTTGCAGTGGCTGTACCCACCACTCCTAGCCCCACCATTGAGAGCCTGCCAGAACCCCGCTTTGTCAAAAGTGCCCCCCTCTCAGTTCCTCCAGGTGGTCTGAGACCTCGAAGGAAGCCAAGCATAGACAGTAGTGGCTCCTCAGAGGATGAGCAATCTCGACTGAGGCCGGCAGAAATGCAGGATGTATCTGCCATGGAGTCGGGCACTTCGGCAGACACACAGAGTCTTCTCCTCAATGCTCCCTCTGTGTCTATTAAGTCAGTACGCCAGTCAACTGAGGATCCTGTGTGACAAGCACCAATCCCAGGCCTCGTGGTCACCACCTAGCCTGGTGCACCTTACAAGACTTTTTGTTTTTAAGTACAATAATACAGAATTAATTATATAAATTATAATTCATGCTGATAATGATTTAAATTTTTGTTGTTTTATATTTTTATTTTACTGTGTGAACCCTCAAAATTGTATTAATAGCTCTGTTCGTAAACCCTGCTCGATCGGTACGTGTACACTTTCTGCACCCAATCGACCTTATGTGCATGGGATATATCCCATGCACATAAGGTCAATTGGGTGTAGAAAGTGTACACCAAGCAGGGTTTACAAACAAGCCTATAGTTAAATTAAATTCACAGATATTTCGTCACATTTTAATCTATAATAAAACTGGGGTGACTCAGTTTTTATTCAGATTTTAATTGAAATACTAGTAGAGTTTTAGTAAGTTTTTAGTATATACTATAATTAACTATATATATAAATATACATAAATATAACATTAAATTTAATTGTCTATGTAATATGCATAAATCACTGTGTTTTAGCAAATTAAAAAATTTCTAAAATGTTCACCTTCCAGGATTATTTTGTTCAATGCATTCGCTAACATTTTTGATCAATTTTTTTAAATTTTTAAGAATTTTAAAAGTGATTATAAGAAAGTGATTGACAATTATTTTTAATTACAACGTACTTAATTAATTGTCTGTGATCGTACAAGTGCTAGAAAATTTGAAACCAGAACTTATACTTTTGGTTTTTGTGTGCATAAAAAGACAATAAATTAATTATAATATAATTCTTTTCAATTTTATTATTTTTTAAAAGTTATACATTATTGCCTTTAATAAGATAGTTGTACATTATTATGATCAACGTTCCTTCATACGTTGATTATGATTATATCATGTGCTATATATATTATAATATTCATGTGCATTAATTGTTTTAAAATTTTAAATGTGTTGTAATTATATAGTTTGTAATGAAGCGAGCCTTTATTTTCATGCAGGCACTTTAGTTAGTTTTTAATACTAACAATAATTTAAAGTTAATTTAATTTGAATTCTTATAATTTTTGTATCATAATGTTAAAATAAAAATCTGCCTTATCTACTTATTAAATAATAAAAGTTTATTATGTATATATGCAAATGTGTATTCTTTTGTAAGTAAACCAGGAAATAAGTTTGATTTGTACAGTACGATTATAGCGAATAGTATATCTTATATATATGCTTTTTTTTAATTGAAATTAAAATTAAAGAAATTAAAAATAATAATAAAAAAAAATTAACTTCTGCATCACTCATCTCTCATGAATTATCATTATAATAAAATATATTAGAAAAGTTAATCTGCTGAAATTTGTTTAATATATCCGTCATATATATATATTATATTATAATATATGTATATTTATATATATATATATATATATATATATATATATATATATATATATATATATATATATATATATATATATATATATATATATATATATATATATATATATATTATAATTAATAATATCGATCGATCTGCATGCTCCGGCCGGCACCGCGCGCGCGCGCATTTACAATGTAAGTTACAATTAATGATTAATGGTATTTTTCAAATAATATATATAGCAATATATTACATTAATTAAAGATTTAAAGTATTTTTTATCTTAATAATTAATAAACACAATAATTGTACGTATATGTTATTAAATTTATTTAAATAAAACTTTCAATAATTTTGGCGCCCTGCGTGTAAAAAAGAATTTTCCCGTCGTGCCTTGCGTAGATTTTGTTTACATTCGGAAACATTCCTCAGTTTGAAATCAGCTGACTTTTATTTTTAGAGCCGCTCCAGCGCTCCAGTATCCATGCAGTCGCTCCACCGTCTCACGACCGTCTTTACTTGGTCCGCAGACCCGAAGTCAATACATCAATCGTCAATTCAAAGCGTCCACCGTCAACCGAAGAGTAATATAGTCGGCGTCCACACTGTCCACAGACAGTGGAGCGTCTCTGAAGTTTTCTATACGGTTTTTGTACTTCTAAAAAATATGATTTGCATTCATGCAATGATCTGTTTGCTGTATTTTTTTTTTTAATAATCTGCATTATTTTTTGTTTAGTTTGGAATAGAAATAATCTATTCAAGAACCAGAAAATTATGAATCTCGTAGAAGATAGCAGTGTACCACAAACTTTACCACCTCTTAACATTTCTGAAGCAAGAAAACGAAGACGTCAAAATAGACTTAAACCGTTAAAAAATGTTGAACGTGATAAAGATGTTGAGCTCAAAGGGTTCGCTCGTGCTGATCCTGCACTAGAGACGAATTGGCCTACATGCAGCACTAGTGCCGAAAGTAATCATGCGCAAGTTGATTCATATATATTGCTGTTTCCTCGGGAGTTCCGCAGGGTAGTGTCTTGGGTCCATTGTTGTTTTTGATTTTTATTGAAGATTTGTCTGATGGAGTGAGGTCAAAGATTAGGTTGTTTGCAGATGATAGTGTTGTTTATAGGAAGATAGAAAGTGAGGATGATGTGGTTCGTCTGCAAGAGGATCTTAATACTGTGTGTCGGTGGGTTATTGATAATGATATGAGGTTGAATGTCGCTAAGTGCTGTGTAGTTGTGTTTAGTAGGAAAAGGCGTAAAAGAGATGTGCAGTATTTACTTCATGATGAGTTATTGAAGCAGGATGAAAAGTATAAATATTTGGGTGTAGTCATTCATAGTAAATTAATGTGGAATGAACATATTAAATATGTTACATCGAAGGGAAGGAGGTGTTTGGAGTTTGTCATGAGAAATCTTAAGGGTACCAGTAGGGTAGTTAAAGATAATGCGTACAGAGCTCTGGTGAGACCAGTGCTTGAGTATGGTTGCTGTGTTTGGGACCCATATAGATGTGTGGGGGTGAAGGAGTTGGAGAAGGTTCAGCGGAGAGCAGCTAGAAGGGTTACAGGTCGTGTGGGAAGGTTCCAGTTTGTGGGTGATGGTGCTGATGTTAGAAAGGAGTATGTTAGTGTGTCTGCTTTAATTGAGAATTTGGGGTGGGAGTCGTTGGAGTTAAGAAGAAAAAATTGTAGACTTGGTGTTATGTATAAGATAACAAGAAATTGTGAGGGTTGGGAAGAGTTGAGTGGTCGTGTGATGAGAGCAGGTTATATTGGAAGAAATGATCATGGATGGAAGTTGGAGTATGTTAGATGTAGAAGTGATGTGGGAAAGTTTTCTTTTTTAAACAGGACGGTGAGGGAGTGGAATGCGTTGACAGCAGATGTTGCTGAGGCGGAGAGTTTTGATTTGTTTAAGAAATCTCTGAGAGTTGGTGAACATTCGCGGGCCACCGTGGCATTGCCACATTTGCCGCGTTAATATTATTATTATTATATTATCTTTCCTTGCAGAGCATCATCTGAAGCAGTTGCCAAAGTTTCCAGACTGTACAGGAGATAGCTCTGCAATTCAACGCGATGGAGAAGTCACTGATGAACATGATGGTTTAGAGACTATTCATAGTTTATCATTTCATAGTATGCATACTTATCAAAAGCATGACAATGATAGTCCAGAAGAGTTGGATGCTGGGCTCGATGAATCTACTGAAGCTCTAGAACCAGTAATGTTAAAGGCTAAAAAACATAAAAAGGAGAAACGTAAAAAGTTAAAAGAAAGGTAAATTAAGCACCATGAAATTTGAAATTTTGCTCTACTGTATTTATATTGGACAGTACATATGCATACTGTATGACCAATTACCTACGTACTGTTCTGTATAACCCATATCACGGTATATTTAATACTGTATGAAGCATGCAGTTTCATAATTACACTGACATAAACACATTTTGATTAGAAATAAATTTGATCAAGGCAGAATTTGTTTTGCATTACATTTTACAGTACATATATATAATTTTCCTATAATACTGTTAAATATTGTTAATTTAAAAGTAAACTACCTATACGGTACGACATATACTAGTACATTTTAATTAATGTACTTAAAGGAAGGTGCAGTACAGCTTCAGCTTTATATTTTTAAATTTTTATTGATGATTTCAAATAATTTTGCTTCCCAAGGAAATCATAACTCATCTCCTCTTTGTAGATGTTATGCAACTAAATTTCAAGCAGTGCTATCAACTAATATATATATATATATATTGTCATGTTCACATCAAAAGAAAATATCAAAAGTCCCAGCACTCTGCAAATCTCCGCGCAGGCTGCCTGCTGAAAGTTACTTTTTTTTGCGGCATGAGCTTGACATCACATTGATATTACTGTTTGAAATGTAACTGCTAGAATTAATAAATGGAAGAGGGTGTGAAAATTTTTAGGTCAATAATTGAGTTTGACATCGCCAATATCACATTAAAAATTAAAGCTTTTCCTTCCTTTTTGTTAAAATTACCGTTTTATTTAATTTTTTGTTCTTTGTGTTTAGGTCTGATCAAGCAGAAGAAGGGAGCTCCAATGCAACCACAATATCTGCTGCTTTAAATGAAATCATTGATACTGTGGAAGTTATTGATGAGGATCATCCTCGGAAACCAAGGAGAGCTATCTCTAGATACAGCGATAAAGGTTCTGAGATATCTCTGATATCTGATGGGAAAGTGTATGTCCAGCAAGGGCGTAGTTTTATGGCCACAACTCGAGATAAGGCATTTAGCCGTCCTTCCTCACAAAGAGATACTTCTTCTCTTCGACCTGCCAGCACCACTGCTCTGTCCATGGCCATGGGATACCAGAGGAGGTTTCTGCCCTTGTCAATAATGTGCCACGGACTATTGGCAGGCATGGCAATCTGGCAGTGTATCACGGTAATTTCTACATAGGAGCAGATAGTTATGTAAAGTTTAAGTTTATGTCATGGTTTGAGAGTTGGTTGAGTGCCAACATAGTCATATTTGCCACAAAATTTTGTGCGATTTATAGCACAGTAATATGGCATATAAAGAAGTATAAGATACATAATAACATAAGCACACTCTAATTTCTAATAAATATTAAATAAGAGCTTTAATTTATATCTAGGCCTTATTTATGTTTATTTCTTTGTTTATTAGTTTATTACTATTCTTTATCTCCTTATGTACTTGCAATATAAACTTTAATATTATATTGTTAACCAAACTTTAATAATTTCATATCATGTCTGAAATGACTACATAAATGTTATTATTATTTTATATTCAGGTGTTCCAACAGAAAGGCAATGAAGATACCCTCAACTTCATTGAGAGCTACTCCAATGTGGCTCGAATTTTCCAGTCCCTCTTCTATGTTCTCTCGACTGTGGCATGTGTGGCTGTGCTGGACAGGTGAGTGAGGGTGACATTCTCGCTGTGCTGTCTTGATGTTACTGTTTACTACAGGTGTGTGCCAGGTAGCCTCAGCTGGCAGTTGCTGTGGGAGCTTCTAGTGCTGCAGCCATGCTGTCTGCTTGCTCTCTTTGCCTGCTGTGGTGCCCTCATCTGTTCAGGCATTGCAGCCAAGCTTGACGACCGCCTTGCTTTGCATGAGTTCAATGAGACACTCTGGTCAGACTCGGAGGTGAGTACCTATTATACTGTCCAGACTCAAGGGAGTGTAAAGCTATTACATTTTTGTATTTTTTTTTTATTGGTAATATAATTAATGATTAAATTCATTTCTTTTATCCACGTTATCCATTGATTGATTATTTATCCATTGATGTGTATAAATATTATAATGTAAAGTAAAAAGTAATTTAATCCAAGAATCACTAAAGGAGTACTGTATATTCTATCCATTTCTTTGTTTGAATAATTTTATTCATAGTTTGTTTACGTATGCATTTATTTACTTTATTTATGCATTCTCTTAATTTTTTGCTATTTACAGTATTTATCTAAAAACTTGTTATTTCTGTATTTTTTTTTTAAATCTATATAATATATATATATATATATATATATATATATATATATATATATATATATATATATCGTCGTTGTAGCGCTCTTTTGACCAATCTAGCTTTATAAGTAATGACTTTTTGACCAATCTAAAATTATAAGTTTTGACCTTTTGACCAATCTTTAAAAATTTTGGCAGGGACAAATGTCCAAATTCTCAAAAGTTACAACTTTTTTTTTATTGCGCCATTCGAAAGAGCGTAAAATTTGCCACAAGATGGCACCACTCGTACAAGAAATTAAGAAAATAATTGATTGGACAAAAGGTCATAACTTATAAAGAGATTGGTCAGAAGGTCAAAACTTATAATTTTAGATTGGTCAAAAAGTCAAAACTTATAAAGCTAGATTGGTCAAAAGAGCGCTACAACGACGATATATATATATATATATATATGTTAGCACCCAAAGCCGAATTCGGGCAAAAGCCGAAAAAAATGCTCACATCTAGTTTTGCGCATCACGAAATGAGCCAAAGCCGAAGTGAGTTTTTTTTTCGGCTTTGGCGCATTTAATTTTGAACAAAGCTAGAACTGCTCAAATCGAAATGTGCCAAAGCCGATATGAGATTTTACTTCGGCTTTGGCGCATTTCATTTTGAGCAAAACTAGTTCTGCGCATCGCGGTTTGAGCAAAAGTCAAAATGATATTTTATTTCGGGTTTGGAGCAAAATTTTGAGCACATCTAGTTTTGCGCAAAATAAAGATGATTTTAATGACGAGATGATGATTTTAATTTTAATGATATTAATTTTAATTTTTTAAAAATAAAAATAAAAAACGAAGACACTAAACTTATAATAAATATTAATATTGTGACCTAATGTCTTTCAAGCGCTGTTTAAAAATAAATTAATTAGGGAAAAAATAATGACTTTGAAATGTTATAATCATTTTTTTTTTTTTTAAGAACTGCAGTTCAAATAAAATAGACATATACGCCACACGTATATGTCTATTTTCTATAGTAAATTTTCTTAGTATTCTTTAGATTCACTCGCTCTCACCATTTGAAATATTGTCATGCACGCAGTTGTAAATTTCATAGTTCTATTTCTTTGAACATTGCAGCAGCCACAATACATAAACATATACGGCAATCAAATGCCATGGGGTTAAACTTTTCATTGCAGAGGTAAAGGCTACTTTCTTATCTCGTTGTACCGATAACAACCTGTATTGCATGATAGCCTAATTCTAAGACATAGAATTATGAAATTTACAAGTGCGTGCATGACAATATTTCTAATGGTGAGAGCGAGTGAATCTAAAGAATACTTTAAAACGTGTGGCGTATGCCGTATACGTCTATTTTATTTGAGCTGCAGTTCTTAAAAAAAATTATTAATTTAACAAAAACATAATCAAATAGTAATTAAGTGACAGAAATGGTGGAATGTTTTATAAAAACAACAGATTCTACAATATTTTTTATAAGGTATGTACGTACTGTACGTATACTGTATGATTATAACATTTTAAAGTCATTATTTGTTCCCTAATTAATTTATTTTTAAACAGCGCTTGAAAGACATTAGGTCACAATATTAATATTTATTATAAGTTAAGTGTCTTCGTTTTTTATTTTTATTTTTAAAAAATTAAAATTAATATCATTAAAATTAAAATCATCATCTCGTCATTAAAATCATCTTTATTTTGCGCAAAACTAGATGTGCTCAAAATTTTGCTCCAAACCCGAAATAAAATATCATTTTGACTTTTGCTCAAACCGCGATGCGCAGAACTAGTTTTGCTCAAAATGAAATGCGCCAAAGCCGAAGTAAAATCTCATATCGGCTTTGGCGCATTTCGATTTGAGCAGTTCTAGTTTTGTTCAAAATGAAATGCGCCAAAGCCAAAAAAAAAAACTCACTTCGGCTTTGGCTCATTTCGTGATGCGCAAAACTAGATGTGAGCATTTTTTTCGGCTTTTGTCCGAATTCGGCTTTGGGTGCTAACATATAATATATATATAATATATATATATATATATATATATATATATATATATATATATATATATATATATATATATATATATATATATATATATATATATCACAACCTTAATGGTTTAATTTCCTTGAAAAATGTAATATTTATTTGTATTCTGTTTGGAAAAAATAAATAAATAAATAAATAATAAAAAAAAAATTAATTAATTAATAATAATAAGTAAAATATGAATTTTATTAGAAGAAAAATGCTATATTTCAATCTCATACCGTTTCAACATACATTATCTTGTTGTCTAGGAGTCTGGCGAGCACCTGAGCGAGTGGCTCACCCTAAACCTGGTACGTTGCTCTCTTGCTGTGGCAAGTTACCTCATTGTCAGTCTCTCGTGGGGAGACAATTCAGGAGCTCTTCCGTTTCCAGAGGTATCCAGTGCTGTGAACCCAGTCCAAATAAATTAGGTCAAGTAATCTTCATGGCTTGGATAAAACATCACTTTACTCAAGAATTGTGATGTTATTGTGTTTAGACTTTAGACTGTAATATAGTTTGCTCTGGGCAATAGTTGTGGTTGCACTCTTTCTCTTTAGGCTATTCACTAAAATTACATAAGATCTCTCTAAAACAAATTGGTTGGCTAAATAATATCAAAGCATCATATTTATTTTATTACATGAATGGATAGAGAATAGAGAGAGCATCCACAGTTATTGTACTTTTTTAATATAATATCTTTTACCACAGCAATTATTACTATTTTCTTTAATTAAAATTAAAAAATGTGTTGAGCCAGCTATGCTGTAAATAAAATACAAACATTTATTCAAACATATGGAAGAGAACAAAATTAATTACAGTAATGAGATATTAGAATGTGAAAATTTTAGAGGCTTAATCGAAAGAAGGGGTAAAAATATGGTATTGTGAATTTTTTCAGACTTTTCTGAGACCGGGAACTATTTTTAAAAAATTATTGAATGTCTATTTTGATGACGTCACGGGCGGCACTCCTCAAGAAAAAGGATAGGGCAGTGCCGCCCGTGACGTCATAAAATAGACTTTCAATATTTTTTTATAAATAGTTCCCGGTCTCAGAAAAATCTGAAAAAATTCACAGTACCATATTTGTACCCCTTCTTTCGATTAAGCCACTAAAATTTTCACATTCTAATATCTCATTATGACTTTATATTGTTTTAGTGTAATAAATTGAATAAATTCACTGTGTACAGTTCAATTATTATATCATTCACATATATACACATTTCCCTTTTTGTGTTTAATAAAAGACTAATAATATACACATTTCACTGCCTTTGAACAAACATATACAATGTTTTTAATATGTACACGAATATCTAAACTCTGCCCATTACTTCATTTTGTTTCACAATGCACAATGTTTTATTTTGTGTGTTAATTAAGGCTTAACCTGAGATATTTGGACGAAAAAAGTTGTATCGACAGATGTTCTTGAAAATTAATTTGGTAGAATTACAACAATGGACAACACACATGTTGTATGAAAAAAATTTATTGCAGAAATGAATAGAGGGTACCAAATTATGCTACTCTGAATTTTTTCAGATTTTTTTGAGACCCAGAACTATTTTTAAATAATTATTGAAAGTGCGGCCACACCCCCTGGAGGCGTCAATAGGCGTCCAGTCTCTATCCTTTTTATTAAGGATTTAGGGGTGCCAACTGAAATCACAGGACTTTCAATAATTATTTAAAAATAGTTCCGAGTCTCAAAAAAATCTGAAAAAATTCAGAGTAGCATGATTTGGTACCCTCTATTCATTTCTGCAACAAAATATTTTCATGTATGTTGTCCATTGTCCAAATACTGCTGATTTTTTTCAGATTTTTTTAACCGTTGGTTTAATTATAATTAATTTATTCAAATGTGAATTTCGTATCCTTTCAATGCTAAATTTTTCAATCAACATTACACAAAAACGGCTTGAGATTTTTTTTTTTTAAATTTTATATAGATTAAAAGCTAATTTTTTGGACTATTTTTATGAATGTTTTCATATATTTTGAACCGCTGCGTTGCTCGTTCTTGAAACTAGATGAGCAATGTGGCAACGCTCTCAGGGACTGTAGTCACCTCCCACTCCTGCCGATTAGCATTATACTAGGACGCTACATTGTTGCTAAGTTTTTTTATGGTCTGACCTTGGCAGACAAATTCTCAGGTTATACCTTAAACTAATGTAAGTCACTTAACTAGTCACTTGTCAGTTTTCAATCTTGTAACTAAGTTTTTGGAATAAAGGGGAGAAGTTCGGGGTTAGAAAGTCTCTCATGTTTATTACTTTTGTATTCAATATTTTGTGAGGAGTTGTTTGTGTCAGTATACCCTCATAGACTCTTTCCTGGAGCCATGACTGCTCGATCTCTATATATGAGCTCGTATACAGTATATTCTCAGGAATTATAATCAAAAGCATTGTTGATGCAGCAATATATGTATTTAATTATAATATATATACACGGGTAACTGTTATTAGATTATAAACTGGATTAAAATCACTTGCAACAAAGGCTTATTTATACTTTTCAAGTGTTTGTGAATGTTATGTAAATAATTCAGCCTAAGAATTAATTTGAAAATTTGACTATAATTTTTTTCATTTTGAAATTCTTCAAGTTAATTTAACTGATTAAAAAAATTCAAAATACAATTCTAGGTTAAACAAACTTTCTGATTTAAATTAATGTAATAAAATAAGACAATTTGATTATTGAATAAAATTGAATGATTTATTTTTAATTTACTATTATTGAATAAACTTTGTTACTAAGAAGTTTAGTAATGGAGTATTGTCCTCAATTTTTTTTATTGCCGAAATGGATAGAGGGTACAAAGTTATGCTACCCTGATTTTTTTCAGATTTTTTAGAGCCCGGGAACTATTTTTAAAAAATTATTGAAAGTCCTTTTTGTGACGTCACGCGGCGGCAAGTCCTATCTTTTTCTTAAGGAGCGGCGTCTCGTGACGTCACGAAAAGGACTTTCAATAATTTTTTAAAAATAGTTCCCGGGCTCTAAAAAATCTGAAAAAAATCAGGGTAGCATAACTTTGCACCCTCTATCCATTTCTGCAATAAAAATTTTTTAGGACAAAATTAATACTCTATTTTAAAATAGCACCAGTAAAATCAGCAGAGGTCAATTTACACCTCTCGATCAAAACAAAATTTGGTGCACATTGAATCACATTCTTTATCGTTCTCGTTGAATTGAATAGACCACTTGCAAGACTATGTTTTAGCAAAACGTAAACAAACTCATTCACCCAGATATTGTTGGTTGTTGATTATGTGTATTTTTTTTCCAATACATTGGACCTTATGGGAAATTTACGATTTTCACATTCAGATTTCAATGCATTACATACTTATAATTTTAAAAATAAATATATCACCGGAATCTGCAGTTCTTGGCATGGTCATTTATAATATTGAAAATTGCATTGGAAGACGGTTTCTTTATTTCAATACAGTAAATTTAGTATGATACCAAATCAGCCAATTGCATGGGGTACCCACGAGAAAATAAATGCGAATAAATTGTGAATACGAGTGAAAAATTCACACATTTTCCCACATGTTGAAGCCGATTGACGACTCTCTCATGCAGATTGATGCGTCATTCACGCATTTTAACAAATTTTTAATAATTTAACAAAATAAGTGTATTTCAAGCAATTTCGCCCATCCATATTGACATATACTGATTAATATTCACATAGTTGACTAGAGCAACTCCACGCATTTTCACATAAATTGACGTATTTTTAATTTAGTATCAACTTCACCTCTATTGATGCAAATTGAGTTGATTCCACTCGCCCATTTTCATGAATTTTCACGCAGTTTCATCCAATTATGATATAACATTTTTTATAAAGTCAGTTCATGGATACTGACGCACTTTCAGCCAGTTTGATGCAATTAAAGTACGTTCACTCACTTTGAAACTTTTTCATGCACATTCACCCATTTGTCAACTAATTTTTTTCATAAAGTCCCCTCATGCAAATTGACACATTTTGACATATTTTGACGCATTTTCACCAATTTGCTGACCATTTTTTTTCAGAAAGTCCCCTCATGCAAATTGGCACATTTTGACATATTTTGACGCATTTTCACCAATTTGTTGACCATTTTTTTTCATAAAGTCCCCTCATGCAAATTGACACATTTTGACATATTTTGACGCATTTTCACCAATTTGCTGACCATTATTTTTCATAAAGTCCCCTCATGCAAATTGGCACATTTTGACATATTTTGACGCATTTTCACCAATTTGTTGACCATTTTTTTTTATAAAGTCCCCTCATGCAAATTGACACATTTTGACATATTTTGACGCATTTTCACCAATTTGCTGACCTTTTTTTTTTATAAAGTCCCCTCATGCAAATTGACACATTTTGACATATTTTGACGCACTTTCACCCATTTGTTGACCATTTTTTTTTAGTAAAGACCCCTAATGTTTTTTCACGCATTTTCACACATTTTCACGCACTTTGAACTATTTGTTCGACAATTTTTTTTAACAACATCCTTTAGTGCATATTAATGTATTTTAACATATTTTTAGCATCTCTCAGTAGGAAATTTGACGTCCCATGACCAGCAAGTGACGTCATGGAACAAGGCGTGAAATTTTTTTATTCATGTGAGGGGACTTAGGAAAAAAATTAGTCGACAAATGGTCGAAGTGCGTAAAAATGTGTGAAAATGCGTGAAAATACATTAGTGGTCTTTATTAAAAAAAAGGGTCAACAAATGGGTGAAAGTGCGTGAAAAAGTGTGAAAATGCGTGGATATGCATGAAGGGACTTAATGAAAAATATTGGTCGACAAATGGGTGAAAGTGCGTGGAAAAGTGTGAAAATGCGTGAATATGCATGAGGGGACTTCATGAAAAAAATGTTCTACAAATCTGGTCACATGACCGGAAGTCATGTGACTTGGCGGTTGGTAGTAACACAAGATGGCTGACGCAGAGAGGTTATAGAAAGCTCCTCGTGTGTGTATGGTGATTTATGAGGTGTTTAAGTGAAGTTTTACTTATTCCTGAACATTAAATAGTTAATTACAATGAAGTTAGGTTACCATTCGTTTGTCCAGTGTTAATATTTGCCATTTTTTCGCACTTTTTATGATGTAAAAAGAGAAAATTTAATGTTGCATTTTTGCCGGTCGAGTTTTCAAAATGTCAGATTTAATTGGAGTCGCATAAAATATCGAAGATTAAGCCACGACGAGAAGTTCTATCAGATAAGTAAAAACAGTTCTTATTAATTTATTTAATTATGACGAAGTATAAAAATAATTCCTTTAATAGTTAAATTATTCAAAGGAATCATTAATTATAAAAAGTAGTGAAAACCTTATACTGCTATATATAGTCAGCCTAGTAAGTTTTTTTTTTTTATAAAAGCCTCTCATTTTATACTAGCTGTATATCGATCTGTATACCGGCCTATATTTCTGTTTGTAAAAATTATTGTTTTTATTTTGCTTTCGATGTTTGACAAATGAGAACAATCTTTATTACTGTACGTAAAAATTTGCGCGCGTTTCTTTGTGGATTTTTCGTACATTTCAGGTATCCATGGGGACTGAGGCCATGGGACTGCATTCACTTCCAATGGTTTGGTGAGCTAGCCTGCGACGAAAAATGCAAGAGACCATGTGTAAAAATTTGGTAAATGATGGTGTGAAAATTCGTGGGAATGAATGAATTTTGCATGTATAGACTTTGTGAAAAAAATTACTTGTTAAAGTTAAATGTATGAAATTTCGTGAAAAGGTTTGAAAAATATTAAATTTGAATGACTGGAATTTGTAAAATAATATGGTTGATAAAAGCATGAAAGTTCATGAAAAAGCGTCAAAATGAGTGAATTTGAAGGACTGAACTTTGGAAAAAATAATGGTTGATAAAAGTGTGAAAGTTCATGAAAAAGCGTCAAAATGAGTGAATTTGAATGACTGGACATTGTAAAAAATTATGGTTGATAAAAGCGTGAAAGTTCGTGAAAAAGCGTCAAAATGAGTGAATTTGAATGACTGGACTTTGTAAAAAAATTATGGTTGATAAAAGCGTGAAAGTTCCTGAAAAAGCGTCAAAATGAGTGAATTTGAATGAATGGACTTAAGGAAAAAAATTAATCAATGAAAGTGTGAAAGTTCACGAAAAGGCGTCAAAATGTGCGAGCCAGTATACCTGAAAGTGTGTGAATTCGAGCGAAGTATTTTGGTGGCAGGCATTTACGTCAATATTTGTTAATATTAATCAAATTACATGAAAATGTGCCAATATATGATATCAAATTCACTCGCGCATATTGACTCAGAAAAGGGGCGAAATTTAGGTGAATTGGAGTCAATATGCGCGAGCCAATATACCTGAAAGTGCATGAAGTCGAGCGAAGTATTTCGGCAGGCATTTACGTCAATACTAATCAAAATACGTGAAAATGCGTCAATATAAAGTACCAAACATCGCCAAAGTGCATCAATACACGTTAATTCACTTGCGCATATTGACTCTAAAAAGGGGCGAAATTTAGGTGAATTGGAGTCAATATGCGCGAGCCAATATACCTGAAAGTGCGTGAAGTCGAGCGAAGTATTTCGGTAGGCATTCACGTCAATACTCGTCAATATTCATCAATATACGTGAAAATGCGTCAATATAAAGTACCAAACATCGCCAAAGTGCATCAATACACGTTAATTCGCTCGCGCATATTGACTCCAAAAAGGGGCGAAATTTAGGTTAATTGGAGTCAATATGTGCGAGTGAATTTGTTGTGAGCTTTCACTCTTATTTTCTCGTGGGTAAGATACGTAACCAAGCAAGCTTCAGATTGTTTATTATTGCAACAGTTAAAATCTAAAATCAACAAACTGGAGTTTGCCTAGTTACGTATCTTACCCCATGCAATTGGCTGATTTGGTGTCACACTAAATTTACTATATTGAAATAAAGAAACCATTATCTTCCATTAAAATTTTCAATATTATAAATGGTCAAGAACTGCAGATTCCGGTGATATATTTATTTTTAAAATCATACGTATTTCACATATTGAAATCTGTATGTGAAAAACGTGAATTTCCCATAAGGTCCAATGTATTGGAAAAAAAATACACATAATCAACAATCAACAATACCTGGGCGAATGAGTTTGTTTACGTCAGCGCCTGCGTCGATCTCTTCTTGCCTAGTAGTCCTGAGTCAGGCCCCGGTCAGGCCTGTGTTAATTCATGGACGGTCAAAATAGTTCAAAATATGTACACTTCAACGGAGAGCGCTGCAGTACTAATCAAAAAAGTAGAGGTGCCAATTACACAAAATATTCCTAAAATTGTGAACTCACATTTAAAGGCCATAATAATTTTTATTTGCCCAAGTATATTACGTGTAAAAAACACAATATTATTTGCAGTTTTATTAAAAAAATTAAAATACAATTTAAACAATATCAAAAAATATTTTAGTTCTCATTTTTATGTTGGCACCAACGTTAATTTCAAAATTCGCCGCGCAAAATTGTAAAAAGACGATCGCAACTGTTAGTACGGTGGCGCTCTGAGAGCATTTGCGTCAATAATTGGAACTACGCTGCAAGATATCCCACCAAATCGCTTAGTGCAAGGCAAGAATCTATCGACGCAGGCGCTGGTTTACGTTTTGCTAAAACATAGTTTTGCAAGTGGTCTATTCCCATATATAATGAAGAATTATAGTTTGATGCTGCAACCCTTAAAAAGGGTTGAAAGAAACATGAACATTGTGAACTTAAATTTTAACAAGCTGTACTCATAAATATAAGTTATCTCAAGTACCTATACTGTGAGGAAAATTTTCACATCTCTATCTTGCTTAAAAATTTATTTTCAAACCCATATTATGCACTGAAAAAAATTAAACAAAAGTTAATTAGTAAACTGGCCTTATATATATGCAGCATCTAACATTTTTTTCATCGGTTTTCTTCAAGGTTGAAACTTTTTTTCTTTTTGTGTTGAAAATTTTGTTTAAAAAAATATACAAATTACAAATTTAATGAATAATTGAATTAATTAAGATATGCTGCAGTTTGAATTACTACCCAGCAAACCAAAACCTGCTGGCCTACAGCTGGCCGCAGACCGGCTTGCCACTGCTGGCATGCGCTGGCAAGCCATGCTGGTTCTGCGCTTTTCTTGTATACCGGCCAGATGCTGGACCCAGCGCTGGCATGCCATCACAAATTTAATTTCATTGGCAATTAAATTAAAATCATTCAGTATCACCTGAAAATTATTTTTATGCTTAATTAATATAAGCAAAATAAGAAAAAATTATCAAATTGGATAAAAAAATTGTCACCACCAGGAATCGAACTCAGGACCATTGGCACCGTAGGCAGGTGTCCTATCCCCTACACTTTGGTGATTCTTTAAAAATATTTGATGTTAGTGCTTACTTATTATTCAAAATATTTGAACTTATACGGATATGAAGATTTCAACACAAACTGTAAGAAAAGTAGCATAAAAGTATAATTTTTTAAAATTTTTAATATTTTCTTACGAATTTAAGTTGAGGGATGTTAGAAATACATGTTTCGAAAATAATAATTTTTTGTCCCGAAAAAATTCCAAAATCAAAATTTATGGATGGCATGCCAGTGCTGGCCAGCATATGGGCCTGTGAAGGCAAGCCGCATGCTGGTACACCGTCAGATGGCCGACTGCCGGCCTCTGTTGGCAAGCCCTCTGCCAGCAGTACCAGCAGCAGACCAGCAACCGGCCAGCTGCAGGCCAGCAAGGCATGGTTTGCTGGGTACAATTAATTCATATAAGTAATTAAATAACGGTACCAATTTGAATAAAAATAATAAGTTGATGTATATTAATAATTTATGGTATGTATGTGGCCGGGACTCAATTTTGAATTATATAGAATACAATCGTACGTTTAATTAACAGTTAAAATAATTGTGCAGACGCGCTTATTTACTGCAGCGAACTTTATTCATTAAAATTTAGTTTTTTGTTAAATTGTATAATTTTTGTACAGAATAATCAACTATAACATAACAATATATATTATTAACCTCTAAATGAAATTTTTTATTGCAGCTATATAGATATAATAACCAATGATATATACGTGTACCAATTAAATGTTATCTATATATATATATATGCTACTCAGATTTTTTTTTTAGATTTTTTAGAGTTTATATGTGAACTAATAATTTAAATAATTTTACACTTTTGAGGCATTTTGTTGGGATCGTTATATAATTATTAAAAGACATATTATAATATATATTATATATACTGTATATTATAAGGATTCGAGATGGATATATTTTTTATATCCTAGTTGTGCATGCTGCATGGTGCCATCATGCAGCTATATAAAATTTTATTATACTCGAGTTATACGGTACATCTATATACTGCAATGGCGCATATTATATATGATCGAATACATAAAGACACATAGGGGGACATTATTCACAAAGCACTTTAACCCCCACTTTAGCCCCAAGTTTTATCCCTGGTACTAAACATGGTGCTAAACTAAGAGCTAACCATGTTCAGCTCCTAGTTTAGCACCATGTTTAGTACCAGGGATAAAATTTGGGGCTAAATTTGGGGTTAAAGTGCTTTGTGAACCCTTATGAAAAAATCCATCATTTTAGCATAAAAAATTACAATTTTACATTCACAATTAATTACCATTTAAGCGCCAAATATTTGGAACCTAAACTTCAATTTCAATGTACTAAATGACCATTAATTTAAGCATAAAATGATAAAAAATCATCATTTAAATGACCATTTAATCATCATTTTATGATGGTTTAATTGTGTCACACTTTTATGGTCCCTAAAATTGCAATAATACCATGCCTTATTATCATAAGAATCATCATATTTCAAGATTCTACTACGATTAATGATGATTTTATGATAATATTATATAATTTAATTGCCGTTCAGGGTTGCTTCATAAATATATATAATACCTCGATAGTTCCCTCAGAATGCAATTCCGATAGTTATCTGACTTGCATTATGAGGCAACAATATATGGATCTGAAATATACAATTATTATATTTAATTGAAACCCAGGTTTATGTCATGCCCTCGCTAACAATTTATATACTTCACACAATGCACTTTAAACATATATTATACACACAGTTTAATTAATCAATAATTATTTATTCAATAAACAAAAGTTTATACAGATATATTATATTGAAAACTATTGATAAGGCTGGCAAAGTTTTCAGACAATATAGAGTGTGCAGTGGACGAACCGAGGGCTAGATGATCCAATGTTGTGGCTGCATGGCGAGTAAAATTTTAAAAAGCCGCTACTTACAAAGAAGAGGGGTGAGAGAGGGCGTAAAAATAAAAGTGAACAGTCTAGTGTAAGCTGCATGGTTCATGTTGAGCTTCTCCCCGTCCCCCCGACTTTAAAATCTTATAATAATACATAATTATACAAATAACTAATAAGTGCACTAAAAAGATAGAGCCGCGAGCTTGCCGCTCAGCTGATTCTTTGCACACCGGAAGAGTTCTCTAAATGGCTGGTGACAAGGATCATCTTACTGTAGGTTAACGCTCGCACTATTGAGACCTACACATGACGTACCGGTAGGGATTTGGCAGACCTTGCATGATTTTCGCAAGAAATACAAGAGACCTTGCAAATGTCAACCAATCACCATGGTTTAGTCATCAATGACGTCGTTCAATTAAGCTTACCAATCACTTATCACAAAATCGAGGTCTGTCAAATCCGTACCCAAACGTCACGGAGGTCTCTAAATCTCCATAGTTCCTCTGAGAACCAAGTAAAATAATTCAAACTTGGTGCTAAGCGCAAACCAAACAGGCTAAAATCAAGCAGGTGTGTCCAGTTGAAACAGCTTTTCGAAGAGCTGTTACGCTGTTACACACTGTGAATAGTATGCACACATAAATTCATAAATACGCATCATTTTTATGCTTATAAAAAACATAAATAAATCACCGTACCTTTCATCGTTTCCACCTCAGGCTCCTCTTGTCCCGGATTTTAGTACCCACTTCTTGGCCTATTTTGCCATTTTGTCCATCAAAAAAATTTTAAGTTTAAAATTTTAAACTTGTTACGTAAAATAAAAAACTTTTTTTTCGATTTATATTTCAGCAAATGACTAGCGCAGCTATATAGCTTTGATCTGCATGACACATTGTTTACTGTGCATTAAAAATATCAAAATACAAAATTATAATGCATACCGGTACCCGTAAGCTTAGAATTTTTTCGGACAATCAAGATGGTAATCAACAACTGACAATCCAGCGGAACTGTAATGAAGGTGTACGTGGAGAACCCTGTGTCCTAGCTGGAAAAGAAGGCCCATGTCATGGTCAGGCTTTTCCTCCCCCTCCCCCTTCCACTCCAAATGCATAATTGTACAAACAGAATGCAAGATGCATCCGCTTCTGCCCAATAATGAGCGCTTTTATCCAGCTGCTGTTAACACACTAAACAGTATGCATACCAATCATGCACAACTGCCATGCTTAAAAAATAAAATTTTGTTACCGTACATTTTAGTGTGTTCCCTACGTCAAACAGCAGCAAAATCGTCCGGCCCCATCTCGTTATAAAAGGAGATAAGAACTTCACCACATTCAACAGTCACAGCATCCGAAGGTATTACGGAGTATCAAATTAAACCCAGCTAGGCACCAGATTGCCTGTCAATCAAAAAATAAATATATAGTTCCACAAATGTGCATACATATTACAAAAAAATTTCACAAAACAGTCAGCACGGCCAGGTCGCGACAGCCTCGAGTCACGTTGATTGTTCGAGCTGTGTGCAGATCGAATCACAAAATAATGCAGAGTAGACATACAGTATGAGGTATGAGTAATAATATAACCAAAAGGTTACATATATTTTTACAATGAGCAGCCAGGAACAGAGTATGCATAGTTTTTCCAACAAGTACAATATGCCACATATTCCGTCATAATGGACTGCATGAACAATAGACCCCGCTCGGTGTCCCAGCTCGCTAGTGAAATGCAGACCCTTCTTCGTGCAAACATGAACCCCCCTTCCCTCCGAATGCATGAAAATACAACCAATTAATACTCCTATTGGTTCCAAATTAAGAGATTATCTCTGCCTTCTATAGCCGAACATGCAGATTATATATGATATGCATACCTTCAATTTTATCGTTATTTATCATATTGAAACTTCAAATATACATAATATTTAAGTACCTTACCTTTGATGAAGTTCTAGTTACCAGGTAAACTGCAGGTACATCCAAGTATTAGGCCTCAGTTTGACGTTTGAGATGATTTTGACCGTTTTTTTTAAGGGTCCAGAGAGCCAAGCCAGTTTAATAGCTTTAAGGCCACCTGGAACGAAAATAATCACACAAAGCATTTGATCTTCCTTTAATAGAGTATTAAGAAAGCATCTACAAAAAGATTTATGACTTATCTGATAACACGAACGTTCAAAACACGCAATTTCATTGCAGTTCACTTCCACTGTATTTTTGCATTCTTCTACCGGGATGCGGTCGGCGCCATCTTGATTTCACAAAATAGCGCGATTTCTTTGAACTTATGTTAAATAATGTACGGAAAAGCATAATATATAATATACTGGAATTTTTTTTATTTAGTTAAATTGGAATGAGATTCTTTTCTTTATTATCATTTACTATAGCTTTTGCACTAACAATACACATTATTAAAAAACAAGTTATATTTTTTTATATATTATATACATTTTTAACATAATTAAATTCAGAAAAATTTCAGGCTGCGCGCGCAAAAATGCATTTAATACTTACAAATTTTTAATTTTACCATAAGTCCAATCAAAGAATGTTATATATGTCAGTGTTTATATATTAATTAATACTTTCGTTATATAAATAAACTCATTAAATATTCTTATATATATAGTAAGCAGAATATATGCAAATTATAAATTTTTAGTTTAAGTAAATTATTATATATGAACAATATGATAATATTTTAAGTGCTGGCGACTGCTGACATGTTTTGACCAGGTTTGATAAGTTAATAATGGCATTTAATGATTATAAAATACATCAGTTACAAATTGCAATAATTTTTGGCAGGAATTAAATCATTGAAATAAAAATTATTAAAATTGTAATTAAATTACAAAAAATTACTATAAAATTATGAATTAAATAATGAAATAATTGAGGCACCATGGTAATAAAATAGTAAAATTCAATGATGGAATATTTCCATTATATTGCAATTTTATGTGAATATTCCATGTTTTTATCCTCCCTAAAATTACAATGAAATGGCCATAAAACTGCCTATAAAATTAGGAATTATTATAATTTTATGAGTAATATTTCATCATTTTAGCATCAATTTTATGATAATTAATTGTAGGATGGATAATTGTGAAAATGGCTCTATAATGATCATTTATGATGAAGCTTTTTTATAAGGGAATGCCCCCCATATATTTATATTATAGTGTCTGCTGGATCGACTGGTAATTTAACTTGTGCGGCCGGGTGATATATTATATCATGTATGCACGTATATTATATATATATGATGCGTATAAGTCGTAACGCAAAGATCGAGATATAGGCGAACTTAATTAATTTAGTCGTACCGTAAATAAATTAAAATAAATAAATAAAAATCATGGAGCTGCTTATATAGTTTCAAAACCGGCAATATGCATTTTCAACTAAGATCATAATCCCAATTTTTTTACCAGAAAATTAACCCTTACTGAAAATGCATATTGCCGGTTTTGGAACAAATAGGCAACTCCGTTGGTCATGCCAAAATTTGTTTCAAAATATACCGCTGGTCTTTTCCACGGCTCTGACCCGACGATTCGGCAACACTGTCTTGCATTGACAACAGTGGTGAAGTTGTCGTGAACAGAGGATGTTGAGGTTGAGAGAAAGTTCTCAATTTATTTTTTCATAATTGATTAATTTCATGTTATACTGTACTGTGAGAATGAAGATGAAAATATAAATAAGTTTTTCAATACATCAGCACACAAAGTTTATCGTTTTTTATTAACTTGGTAAAGCAGGTAAGATTAATATATGCATATTATATTGACATCGACAGTATGCTATGCATACTGTACATATAACTGTATACATATTTATATTACACTGCTGTATGCATACTGTACAGCTGTATGCGCGCATATCACATTTATTCACATTAAATACCAGTTGCTGATACTACTGATAAACTGATATGACTTGATGAGCTATCTATACTACGTATATGACTATGTTATGCAACATGCATTTACTACTTACTTTACTGTGTGTATGGATACTGTAAACAGTACAGTAATGTGTATAAAAAATTTAAAAAACTTTACTTCGAACGTAGACAAATATAAAGGAATGCTTACCGTGGCTTGCCGTACTTTGAGGGGAAACGACCGTGAACAACGGGCCCAAACATCCCGCATAGTGCTACCACAGACAAACAGAACAGACATACCACCATGCGGGACGTTTGGGTTCGTTGTTTACGATCGTTTCCCCTCACAATGTGGCAAGTATTCCTTTGCATTCAATGGTGATGGTACGTAGATCACAGATGATGGAAGCACTAGGTGTCCCTATCTCTCAACATATCCCCTCCACTGTTACCCCTCCACATGACGTCATACTAGACGTAAACATGGCTTATCTAAGTGGGCCTAAACATCCCGCACGGTGGTACGTCTATTTGTCTGTGCTTCGAACCTTGGTTAAGAGTTCACTCTAATTTTACTTTTTTTCTTCTGTGTTTCAGTTGCATACTGTACATACAAGAGACGGTTGCCTCCTTTCAAAAATGGAATTGAGACACTGTTCATATTTTGCTGCACTTTTAATCATTGCATTGACTTGTCACACATCAGGAGAAATTAATAACAGTGAAATTAAGTCTGATGGGGACCTACCTTTTAATTTAAAATTGGGTCAAGAACTTGTTGCTCCTAAAAGCAATGGAAGTCAAACTACAAGCTCAATTTTCATGGAAGGTGGATCTGAAAATAGTTCATCAAACAAGACAACATTACCTGCAACATTGATACCCAAGGATCCTGAACCGACAACTTTGAATTCATCGCATACTGTGCTTCCCTTGGAAAGTGCAATGTCCGTCTGGCCAGGAACTGGGCATGATAAAAACTCTGGCATCAAAGCTCGTAAAGGAGTTTCTCCAAATTCTGATGAAGCAAATTCTACTACACCTGCTGCTCCCTGTATTTGCTGTGTAAACATAACATCAGAACAACAGCTTAAAAACTGTACATGTTGTCACATTGATTTTAAAATAACTACAGCAAGTCCTCCATCAACTACAACTATGCTTACAACAGTGACGGAGAAAACACAGGTAGAGGTTGTTGTGAATCAAACATCTGCAGCTACTAAGTCTCCTGCTAAAACTATTCTAACATCATCAACAACTTCAACCCCACCTCTGACAGCTCCCCCTGCTCCTGTGTTACACCACCTAAAGCCAAATGTTACTGCAGATGCTCCAGATCAACAAGTTCCAGCACAACAAGAAGATTATGTTATCCCAGTGGTTGGCATAATCTTTGCCATACCGCTTATCATAATTCTAGGCGCCTTGGTGTACAAGAAAGGAGCAGATCTGTGGGAGAGAAGGCATTATCGTCGTATGGATTTCCTCATTGATGGCATTTATAATCAATAAATACAACAAATATTTATTGAGTTTCTTGTTAAAAATCTAATGAAAAATGTGAACTATTAGTTATTACTTCCATATTCTAGCTGGGGTAAATAAAGGTAAAATAAGTTTTTTGTAAGACAAATTCTTTTAAGAATTAACGAAATTGTCTATTTATTGATGCCAAATGTTTATTAATTATAATTATGTATGTAATAATGAAAACTGAACTATTAATTGTAATATTGGAATACTGTATTGAGAAAGAATAATCTGAAAATTAAGCTAAAGCCATGTAGTAGTAATAAATTTTAGTAAAAATGTACTGTAATTTGTATTAAGGGTAAGGTAACGCCACCAATGTTAAATTTTCCACTGTCATTTGTTCCTCCGAAAATATTTTAAAATATTCTCCTCTATGTCGTTCATTAGCTCTTAAAATATCGTCAATACAAATACGATCTAGTTTCCGAGTTACGTGTATTGAAACTAAACCCATTTATTGCACAAGCATACGCTGCATTTCAGTGACATTAGAAAAATTCTATAATCCAATCGTCCGATTTTTAAAAAAAACTAGAAACAAACTTAATGCACTAGGACAAACCATCACAGCAAAAAAAAAAGACAATTATGAGAGTGGGAGCGACGTAAATTGATAATAACTGCACGATTTTTGACACTCGCACGTCTCACACACCCCTTTTTGGTCGGCCATTAAACAACTGGCAAATGAAACAGGCTGACTAATGAACCAAAACAGCGCTTATAATCCACTCACCTAAAGTAAAAACTTTTCAAAAATGTTTTATAGTAATGAAAAAAAAGTTTTATAAATAAAACAACCATAACAGTTATTATTTAACTCATTATTTATAAATAAATTTAATATAAAACTGCCGTGACTTGCGTGGTATCTTTAGAGTGGGACAATTTGAATATTGATATAGAGGCGCTGCGATCGCGGCGCAACTCTGGCGTTCCCTTTCCCTTAAAGTGTTTGCTAGAGAGGAGAATGAAAATATTTATACTGGCAATTATTGTTCCTTATAGCTTTCAAGTTGTGCAATAGTGCGGCAATATCACAATTAACATTGCATGCTGCATATCTTGATGCAGATGATTAATAATAATAATAATTTATTTCGAACAAATTTGGTTGTATAGGACAACATATATCACTTCAAATAAACAACTCAAGCTCAAGTACTTGTTCAGACCAGGCCAAGCAGCAAAAAGCATAATTTTTTAAGTATACTTTTTTCTTGTGATGCTCTGGTCTTTTTGGGTATGAAAAAGCACAGCACACCTGCAGACAATCAAGGACATCCGAGCCAGTCAAATCGTCTCTTTCTCCTACTTATACTGTAACAGATCTTAAATGGAGTATCGACCTCAATTTTTTTTTCATTGCAGAAATGGATAGAGGGTGCAAAGTTATGCTACCCTGATTTTTTTCAAAATTTTTAGAGCCCGGGAGGTATTTTTAAAAAATTATTGAAAGTTCTTTTTGTGACGTCACGAGACGCCGCTCCTTAAGAAAAAGATAGGACTTGCGCCGCATGACGTCACAAAAAAGACTTCCAATAACTTTTTAAAAATACTTCCCGGGCTCTAAAAGATCTGAAAAAAAATCAGGGTAGCATAACTTTTCACCCTCTATCCATTTCTGCAATAAAAAAAATTGAGGTCTATACTCCATTATAGACTAGACGGTGCCTGATTAGTTGACTGTCACTACTCTACGGGTTAAATATGGGTTAAAGCTTAACAGTTAACCTGAGATATTCGGACGAAAAAAGTCGTATCGACAGATGTTCTTGAAATTAATTTGGTAGACTTATAACAATTGTCCAAATATACTACTGATTTTTTTCAGATTTTTTTAACCGTTAGTTTAATTATAATTAATTTATTCAAATGAGTATTTTGTATCCTTTCAATGTTAAATTTTTCAATCAACATTGCACAAAAACTTCTCGAGAATTTTTTTAAAATTTTACATGGATTAAAAGCTAATTTTTTGGACTATTTTTCTGAAATTTTTTCATATATTTCGAACCGTGGCGATGATCGTTTCTGATATGTCCTAAGAAACTTGGCAACGCTCTAGAGGACTGTAGTTACCACCCCCTCCTAATCTATTATTCGCATTACTATTGCAACAGTGTTGTACGTCAGATTTGCCAGTGTAGCCACGCCTCTTGACCTTGACAGACAAATTCTCAGGTTACACCTTAAATATCCTAGATGGCGACCGGCATAGTCAAATAGACTTACACTTAAACTAAGATCTGTTTTACTGTACTTGACTTGGTCTTTGCATGAATTTTTTTTTCTGATGATTTGCAAAAATTAATTTTTAAACTCTCAACTACTCTGGTTTCTCAGGATGTATTTCTGCCTTTTAAATGAAAAGTCGGCACTCCTGCTTTGGTACTTGCTTTGTTTAGTGTGGATGCAAGTCTTAAAATTCTCTTAACATTGCAGTACATTCTAAAAACAAAAACCTCCTCTGAAGTAAAGTATGCATACCTTTAATATAAAATATTTTTACATATGATGGCAAAAAACTATTTACTTTAAATTTATCTTAATTGCTTGTATTCAGCCCTGTTTTATAAATTTGTAACCAAAAATAAAAAAAATTAACTGCAATTTTTATTGGTCTATAATTTGAGACCACCAGATAGATAGCTAGATATGCAAGTTGATTGATGTATTGATTTCAGTTCTGTGAACCAAGCAGTCATTGCTCATAAACAGATGGATGCAAAGACGTAATTAACATAAAGACACCTGACATCAGACAGTGCCATGAGATGAAAGATTTATTTTAGAAGTATGAAAATTTTTCAAAGTGCATTTATTTTATTTTGCACCTAAAGGTCTCATTATCTACCATTTAATACATGCAGTACATACTAGCTAGTAAAGAATTGACAATATCTTTGTAAATACATGGCCTTTAAGTTATCATATGATATTCAATAACACTATTTTATATTTGTGTTCATAATCATTGCATTTATATTCCTTCTGACTTCATTCCATATAATGGAGTATCGATCTCAATTTTTTTATTGCAGAAATGGATAGAGGGTAAAAAGTTGTGCTACCCTGATTTTTTTTCAGCTTTTTTTGAGACCGCGGGGAACTATTTTTAAAAAATTATTGAATGTCCTTTTCGTGACGTCACAAGACGCCGCTCCTTAAGAAAAAGATAAAACTTGCCGCCGCGTGAACGTCATGGCACAAAAAGGACTTTCAATAATTTTTTAAAAATACTTCCCGGGCTCTAAAAAATCTGAAAAAAATCAGGGTAGCATAACTTTTCACCCTCTATCCATTTCTGCAATAAAAAAAATTGAGGTCGATTCTCCATCATTGATAAAATGGTTAGGTGATAATAATATAATTATTTTATTGATTTTATACATATTTTTTTCTTTATGTCTTCTTTGTAAATTTGAACCCTCTACTATTATATGAAGCACTCATGCTTTCTATATAATGGACAACATACATGAAAAATTTTTACTGCAGAAATGAATAGAGGGGATCAAATTATGCTACTTTGATTTTTTTCAGATTTTTTTGAGACCCGGAACTATTTTTAAATAATTTTTGAAAGTCCTGTGATCTCAGTTGGCACCCCTGAATTCTTAATATAAAGGATAGAGACTGGACGCCTATTGACGCCTCCAGGGGGCGTGGCCGCACTTTCAATGATTATTTAAAAATAGTTCTGGGTTTCTAAAAAATCTGAAAAAATTCAAAGTAGCATAATTTGGTGCCCTCTATTCATTTCTGCAATAAATTTTGTTCATGTATATATGTTGTCCATTGCAATTATTATACTGCTGCCATTGTGTTTCCTGTTTAAATACATGGCACTTTTTCATCTAAGACGTATGCACATTTTATATATGTGACATAATGTGACAATTATTACAACAGACATAGAAAAATGTTTTATTTTATGTGTTCTGTGACCAATATATTATTGTCATTTCTTTGCTACGATATGGTGGAGTCTGGACTTAAATATTTCTGCAGAATCTAGAAAGTAAAAACTATATATAACTGGGTGTCGCGTTTATTTAGGTTTTTGTTAAGAGATGCTTGGGAATACTTTGACTCAAAGTTAGTCGTGTTTGTCCATGCAGTGAGTTTTAAATGTGACGGCCTGTGAATGTGACTTTTTTTTCTCTCTTTTCAGTGCTACTGTGTTGAGTAGATTCAAAGCTCAAAGTGTACGCAGGATATGGGACCCTATAGCTCTTAAGTGAGAAAAGTCTTTGCAGTATAATCACTAATAAATGCATGATCGAGGCTATAAGCTCATTAAAATGTGAATGAAACTTATTGGGTTAAAACATGCAAGAAAGTAATATGAAATTAACTTAATTATTATATACTGCTGTATTATTTTTTAACCTGCTGCTTTATATTAAATAAAGAATTATTTTGGGGCTATATAAATTTATCTTAATTTAATTATGAAAAACTTTTTATAATTTGTTGGCCCCCTTCCTTGATCCTTAACCCTAAATTTAATATTTATTTAGTAAATCAAGATTATGAAAAATGTATGCGATAATTATTTTAATTGAAGAAAAGGATAGCTAAATTAAAAGACCGGTCCATAAAAACACAATTTATCAAAAGACATACTGTATATAGATATGCAATTCAGAGGGGTCATGTATAATGTATACTGCAATGTATACAGACTGTGACGTACAGGACGCACTGCTGTGAACTTTTGAATTCAATTTTGTCCTGCTGCAGAGCAGGGTTATACTTATAATGGAGCATAGCCCACTGCTGCAGAGCGGCGGAGTTACTCATTTGAATATTCCGCGCTAATAATAATAATAAAAAAACATGTGACGCGTGTGACGTAATTTTCGTCTGTCATTTTTTATTGTTTTGCATCAAAAGTTCAATCATGCTCTCGGTCTGCTCTATGAAATTTGCTTTTATATATATATATATATATATATATATATAATATATTAATGCAAGAAGACTACAATTGTAGTCTTTGATTAATGTGAAATTAATCTTGTTGTACAGAAGTATTGCTTTTATGAAGATTTGGAGTATATCTGTGTCCTTAGACTACCAAGAAAAATATCAGCGTTGCTGAGAAATTGGTAATTAATAACATATTATATTTGTCGCAATTTGCGTAAATGTAAATTTAATATTGTAAATTATACTATAGGTATATATATATAATATAATCATGTTCGTAAAAATACACGATCAGAAAGGTTGATGGAGATCATCATATTATGCAGTGTGGTGACAATTAGGAGCTATATATAGCTATATAATTTAATATATTTATTTATGTTACGTACATTAATATTGAAGGTATATATTTATTAATGTAAAAATAGAATAATAAATAATATAATAATTATTATTATATTCTTCATGTTATCTTATAGAAAATATAAATTTATATACTCTATATATGGCACGTACTATGCATGCATGGTCCTGTTCGTAACCCCTGCTCGGAGCACCTTTTTTGCCTACACCAGAGCAGAGGGTGGGGTTCAGCTATAGTGCAGCTAGAGTGCAAATGACGTTACAGTTTTAAATTTGTTCGGCGTAAACCCAAGAAGACCCTGCAATCCTGCATGCTTAGAGTACTCTTCGATCAGGGTGTGCGAATATAAGGGGAACAGGCCTATATACAGATCTAGTAGCATGCGGGCGCACTGGCCGGGAGTAAAACTTATTTGAAGCGGCAGCTAGGCAGGTTATAATTTATTCTCATTAAGTGCAATGTATCCCAAAGGAGTTAGCATAATAATATATTACATAGCCTGCTTGACGCGGCTTCTTTTTGCCTAGCTCCCAGGAGGGATATTTTTGGATATATGTTTTGGTTTGTTATTGAAAACACAAATATGTCTAAATTTTGTTGGCATTAATTTGCAAATAAAATGCAATAAATTTATAAAATTGTTCCATTATTGGCCAATTGCAGCTACAATATGTTATTATGTTATTTTATATATCAGCATTGTATACAGTATACACCAGCAGATGTACTTTGAAATTTTTTTTTTTTTAATAATACAATTAATATAGAGGCTCTATATATAGGTGTACAGCATTGCATATATAACTATATATATAAATATATATATATATATATATATATATATATATATATATATATATATATATATATATATATATATATATAATTATATTATAATTAATATATATTATATATTATGGATCACGTCAATTTGTTACATAAAATACATATAACATATTTAATTCTATAATAGCTTTTCTAAATTAATTTTAAACATATAACTAGGGCGGGGGGGCCTTTACGAAAAGGTCCCAAATCAGTGTGCAGTGATCATTTGCAATGCCAGTCTTAATTTTTCAAAAAAAGTTTCAACGGGTTCGAAGAAATTGCAGGGGTTTTAATAGGGGGCTTGGATTTGATAATAATCATGTTGTGAAAAAATTTGCATCAAGAAATTTAAAAAAACAAAAAATATATTTAAAATAATAATTAAAAATAAATAAAGCGAAGATACAGCACCTCTGAATCGAGTAGGTCCACTTTCTTTTGTCACCATTTATTACAAAGTCATCAGCAACAGCAAAGCGAATCGTAGAAGGTGGGACTCCTTAATCGGATGAAACCGGGAAAGCGGAATTCGGTAGGACTTTTTAATCGGATGAAACCGGGAAACCGAAAAGCGGAAGGGGGCTTATCAGAAGGAACCTGGTAGCGGACAGAGATTTAAAATAAATTCAGTAACCATTCACATTTTACCTTGCAAGTCTTGGTATCTGAGTCAACCTCGCTAGTCGGCGGTCAGAGAACGAATGACTGTTGAGAACGTCGACATTCTCAGAAATTTTGAAATCACGTCCTCTCGCCGTTCCCAACAATGCTTGTTTACCCGTTGCCATGGCAACGACGATCCACAAGCTGTGACGTCATGCACATTACGGGGCCTCTCGAATGTTGGCGGGAAACCGTTCAAACCGCGGTGCACGCGCGATATAATATGCATGAAACGTGTTTCCCACCCAATAATGATCGCCAGCAGATGTAAATATTGCCGCCCGCTTTATTTTTTGAATTTTCCGCCTTCCTCGATCATTTACAGTTCCCGGCAGTACTAAATTCGAGTTTCTGGCATAATTTTACATGATACTGGACTGTAGAGGGAAGATTGATATGGCTCGCAACGCGTAAGAATAAAAAACATGCGTTCGTCACGGGTCCACCATTCATACGCAGCTCGGCTCCTTCGGAGACCTCGCCTAACCATAAAATGGAATAAGTTAGTGTTGGCCTTTCGAAATACAGCTCGGCTCGTTCCTCGCCTCGCTTAAAATTCTTGGATAGATGCGTGCGGGCAACGAATAACGCATTGCCAACTCATACGCAGCTCGGCTCGTTCCTCGCCTCGCTTAAAATTGAATATAAAATAAAATATTTTTCTTATCGTTAAATAATGGTCATTTTCAAACTCCAGGGATGTTTTTACCTATAGAAAGACAATTTAATATTTTATTTACCCTTAAATAACACCTGTACAGCGAAATCATGCATGAAATTCCAGCATAATATATATATATATAGTGCATATACGAAAAATAGGTATTTCGCCCGCCGCCATCTTGTTTTTCGAGATAGGCGAAATCCGAGGCCAGATTCGTGATCAGCGTGGTCAATATAGTCAGAAACCGTCGAAAACTCAATTTCGATTTTTCCCCCTATCTTCCCCATGTATAAGCGGTGAGAGAAGGGGTAACCCTTCTGAAATTTTTGTCAAAAACATAAAAGTCCAAAAATCTCGAGAACTATAAGTCGCAGCTTAAATCAGAAGACTGCATCTTGTCCGGCTCCAAAAACTGGTCTAGAAAAGTTGGACCAATAATTTTTCGGGACAAACACTTTCCCGAAATCGGGATTTTGGATATCGAAAAATTCGTATCTTGGATCGGGCCGCGTGGGCCCCCTATGTGCCGGAAAATTCCCAAATTTGGTTTTTGGGCATTGTTTTGGGTCCCCTACAACCTCCCGTCGAGAGTTTGCTCGAAAAAAAATTCCTTCCCCGAGTTTGGCGCAACCCGTAAAAAATGGGTATTTCAGCCGGCAGATCCGCCCGCAATGCTAATCAAATGGCCCCATGTTATTCTTATGGGGATTTGAGACCAGGCTTTCGTTTTCAAAAAAATGCACTTCCGGTGGTCGCAGGGGATCGAGTCGGGTATCAAATTGAAGGCCACATGGTGTAGAGTCCATAAAGTGTCACAACAAAGTTGTGGGACGTTGCGCTCGGCCGCCATATCGGATCCAAAACGCGTACTTTGAAAGGGGGGCCCTGCGGGCCCCGTTAGACCCACATTCTTGAAACGCATATTTTTAGGCGTGAGAAACTTAGTTTTAACAGGATTCAACGAAAAAACACCATGTCAATTTCGTAAAAAAAAAGTTATTCGGGAAAAGGATGCGTTTCCTATGTTATCCTTATGGGAGGAGGTTGTTTTGCATTTCCCGCTTGCCTGGGCTAATTCTCATAGTTGGCATCGATTTGAAAAAAGTTTCTGAAAGAAGAAGAGTGTGGACAACTTTCATACTGCGCGAAATTTTCGAATTCAGGTGTGCTCAAAAGTTATTCGAGGGGAAAAGTGGTCAATTTTTAGCATGCGTAAACCCTATGTTCCGATGCGATTTTTTGAGTTTTTTGAAAATCGAAAAATCGAGCCGTAGAAAAGTTAGAACTTGTCAAGAGCTTTCAGAAAAAGTTTCAAACTTGTTCCTAGCCGAAAAATTGCCAAAACTGTTGGGGGGGTTCACCAGATTGAAGCTAGCGAAAGAGCTTTTAAAAACTACCCCTCTGAAGGAGGTCCAAAGAGCCCCAGGGGCCCAAATTGATATTGGTCAAATAGTCCGTTAAATTTGGGTCCTGATGGGTCCCAATAAAAGAACCGGGGGCTCCTTCGGGGCCCCCTTTATGGGGTCCAAAAATAAAAGTTGCACCCCTAGGGGTTTTTGGTGCCATACTGTACGGATCCGGCCATAGCACGATAAGTATGCTATGGAGGTGCCATGTTTGTATTTGGCGAAGCTGCGTCGTCTGTCGGGACACACTTTTGCTGTAGAAACTTCCACCGTAGCTCTTCAATCTAATGATTTAAGGCAAAGGCCGTAAAACACCTTTTTTTTGAGGTCCCAAACTTCCGGGGCCCGCAGCCGCGAAACCAAAACAGATAGGAGGGAGCTCACATGAAGCTAAAAGATGCCCGACACAGTCTTCTAAACGATTCGACCAAAAAAAGTTTCAGTTTCCAACTTTAAATGACTTTTATGGCAAAAACCGCAAAAACGGCGATTTTTTTCGAAAAAAACACTAAAACAGCGATAAAAAATTTTGGGGGCAAAAATTAAAAAATAACACCTCCCATATAAAAGTTTACGTCTTGGGCTACATTTCGCCCATTGGGACCTAAGCTCTAACTCTCAAAACCGCTTACCGGTGGTATTTTAAAAAAATTAACATTATCGCTTATGGCGGGCGAACGGTGCGCCGGACGCCATCTTTGAAGGCAAAAAGTAGGGGTAGCGCATGTTACCTAAAGCCGTTTTTGGGGTCAAAACGTCATTTTTCGGAAATTTTTGAAATTTCGGGAATTTTGGAAATACCCCCCGGGAATTTTTGGGAATTTTTGGATTTTGAAAATGACGGGTGGGGCCCTTCGGGTCCCACCCGGGACGTGCCCTGCGGGCGCGTCGGGGCCCTGCGGGCCCCGCGGAGGGCCCTCCGGGCCCCTCAAAGATTCTTGACCATGCATTTCAAATCAGAGATTTAGTGCTTTTAATATAATATAATTACATATCCAAACAATATAATTGAAATTAAATTTAATTAATATCTTATATCTTAAAATAATTTGCCTATATATTATATATTATCTATATAAATTAAAACAGCATATTATATTATATAGTAATATCCATGTAAATATGTCAAGACGCACCTTTATGCGTGACAACATAATATTATAAATAAATGCATGAGCGCGCTTGTGTGTTTGCATATATGTTTGTTTAAGGACTTTATTTGTATACATTTGGCAGGCTGTATGAGGATGCTGAGGTCGAGGTTCGCCTTTTTGTTCTCCAGGTGCTAGTGAGAACGTGCTGCCGAGTGCGGGCAGGCGTGAGCGATGTCGGGGAGACTGGTCATGCTGTCGGGCAATGTGAGACCTGCGGAGGTCTTACGAATGACGCAGGAAGAGGAGTACGAGGGACAAGGCGAGATGGACTCGATGAGCAGTTCGAGCGCACTGCAGACCAGACCAAAGCGGCCCTCGCTGCTGGCACAACAGTGGAAGCAGCAATGCTCCGAAAGCCCGCTATTTATTGTAACTGACGGCGACTACGATTCCGGCAACGAAAACGCAGACGATTGCAGCAGTATCTTCAGTGCATCTCCCCCTTCTGATGAGAAGCAGGTGGACAAAATTTCATCATCTTTTGACAGCAGGAAGCCCAGTTTCTCATCAAACCACATAATGCTACGTTATGGAATGTAAGTAATTTTATTGTTTGTAGCAAAATACTCATTTGAGCCTTCTAACACACCTGTTATAGCTGTGTGTGATATATATTATTATAACAATGTATGTGTTGCATGATCAACGTGCAACACTGTCACAGATAGAGATTGATTGCACAGCTAATTATTTTTTAGCCACAAGTTGACGTGCCCCAAGTTAGTTGAATTTACCACATATTCAAAATTTTATTTACCTTTGTTTCTTCATTTTTTTTTTTTTTTTTTTTTTTCAATTTTCATTGCATATTGCATTTAAAATAAGTTTACATTCACATCATTGCAAATCAAATTTCGAATTTTGTAATTCATAATATTTAAACTTTAAACTTCATCGAGACTCAAGAGTAGCATGTTTTAATGGTCAATAAATAAAAGCAGTGTATTTTAAAATTAGAGAAAATATAGTTCTTATCATTTTATGTACCTACGATCTGTTGTTATCTGCTGGCGAAAGTGTTTTGAATCGCTCCCTTCTCCTTTCCCCCCACTTTCAAGCTGTTGCGAGCGGGGCAAAGTAGAGGAAGTACGTGTGATATCGTGGTACGTAGCGACTGGCGCTGTTCGGCGGCATATCAGTGCTCAGCGCGGTGCAGGGCCGCGAGGAGCAAACTATATAACTTAAGAAATTAAGTGAACTAGTTTTGTTACGGGCCATGAGTGCCGCCTCGGCTGGAGGGGGCACACCTTTGTGTGAGGTGGAGACGGTGTTCCCCGGACAACGCTACGTCACGCGGGCTTTCCTCGAGGTCGTCCCGCAACTTCCCACCTCCAAGTAAGACGGTTCATGATGCTGTACATTTGTAGCTTCCTCTGGTCAGTATACGTGGACCACTGTAGCACCATGCAGCAGTCGCCTCATCAGTCCGCAGTTTTGGTCTATTATCAATTATATTGCAATGCAAGGTGCCCCTTTCCTGTATTGTGGTTTAATTTGTTTCCTGTTGTATATGTTTTGTATTCTAAATCTATTCGATTCATATTTTCTTACTTGAGAAGTTAGTTTTTTTTTATAGTAATGTGTTAATTAAAACAACCATTGTATCATTCAATCAACAATTAATTGAATTTTTTGTTCTGTTACATTTATTTTAGTTTATTTATTAGTAACTTGACATCTGCCTGCATATATACTAATTTTCATACGCTTGCATTTTTGTTAAAAAAAAATTAGTACAATATATATTTATTTTCAAACCATTTGGTGACCATCATTTCTCTTGTGCTTGCGTCTTGCGTGCCAAACAGAAATGTGGCAAATGTTCGCCGTTATCTTCTCGTTTGTCTGCTCACCTATTCTGTGGTCTGGTAGAAAAGAAGAGCAGGAATCTGGTTGGTGTGATAAGCTGGGCCCAAGTATGATAACGTGCGTACATTGCAGTTACGTACTTCAGCAAGTCGTGCTCATGCAACGACGAGACCTGTGGGATTCCCGCAGCAATGAATCTGCAATAAACAACTCAACACGTATATTAATAAAGTCACTAAATATAAACGTTGTTGCAGTTAAGCTAATAGAGTATATATAATCTACTTTAACCTACATCACACGTTACACGATGATTAATTAGGGAGGAGCACAATTTGTGCACAATTGAATTATATACGGGTGCTGCAATTCATGTTTAATTCAAATTCTTAACTAATTTATTATGCTGTATATTTTACTATATGAAACCGAATCAGAATGAACAAAATAATGAGTACATGTACTCAATTAATTACCTTTTTTGCAATATTACTGAGGGAGGCATGTAATTTTAAAATTAATTGTTATGCCTCCAGGACTACATACATTATTTTTTTTAAATCTTATTTAGAATTTACTCTCATGTTGCTATATAATTCACTATATAGCCTATATTTTTTAACTAGCTGCTAATGGTTAGTGACCTAATGATATATAATATATACATAACATTTCAAGGGTGTAACATGCACCAGCAGTGAAATGCAGCCATGCACCTGCCATTCATGTATCTAAGTGGATTATATTGTAACAACATATTTTACATATTTCTCTGTTAAAAATATCATAATATATTATGTATAGAACGATTTATATATATTATAAATAGAAAAGTTCGCAAAATTAATTTTTTTTTTTATATATAAATGTAAAATAATAATTTTGTGTGCACGATGTGATGAACTGTGGAGGCATGAGAAAATTACCGCGTGAGTAGTATATTGCGCTTCGTAAAAATTTATTACAGAATTTATTGCAGTGATTATTACGGAATATTTTTACCTTGCTGTCTTCCACTCTAAGCTTCACAGAGACCTTTCTGTCGTGATTTAATCCCACGCAAACCAGTCGTGCCTCCTCCTCCTCGCCAGTCAGATAAAATACAGACCTACTTTTAGTGTGCGCGGCGGTAGCAAACGTTTTGAATTTCACTCAAAACACGACATTCGACAATTCCTTCATTCATGCATCTATACTGTATATATGAATAAGTTATAATGGTGGATTTTCTTTAGGTCGTTCACATAAACTGCGAGATAATACCCATTTAATGTAGTAAATTTAAGAAAAAAACGTTGTGAGATAAGGAAGTTGATCTTCTATATAGTTCATAACCTTAATTATTATATATACCTTTCCTTACAAGGGCGGATCCAGCCCGCGGCTTTGGGGGGGGGGGGGGTGGCGGTGCCCTATCCCGCAATGTTAAATTTTGGAGTGGGAGGGGGGGACGATGGGTGGGGGGTGGTAATACCTTCAATGTATTTTGGGACCTTTGGGGGGGGGGGGGGGCGATCGCCCCCATCACCCCCCCCTTGGATCCGCTCCGCGCCTGTTTCCTTATGTATATAATATACTCTCGGCTGTTTTATCATTTACTAAATAGAATAAACCAGAGACTAGGCAGATTAAAAGTAAAAATTTAATCTTATTTTAACTCATGCCTGACTTGCAGTTATAATTTATAATACTGTGTATATATTTATTTAAGATTATAAGAGTATTGTGAATATTGTGATGAATAACAAATCTTAAAAAAATATAGATAATTCGTATTACATATTCTGAATTTATTTTATTATTGATCCAATTTTTTTCAATTATATAGAATTATGATTAAATGATTTTTATTAAAAAAAAAACATATAATACGATATTTATATATCATTAAACATTGTTAAATGAGGTTGTAATGTGCAAAGTACCTGTCGTAAATTGTAGATGAAAATATTAAATTAATTTTCACAGACCTCCACCCAGAGCGACTTCAACACCAAACAACGTCAAGAATGCCAATGACCTGATAAGAACCATCTCCCAAAGTACGTTTACAAGTTTAGTTATAATTAACATACAAATGCATGTAATTGTATACACAATATTGAGATATTCTCGTTTCTTCTCTCCTTAGATGAATCCATCTTTGAAGATGACTTGGAAGGTCTCTCGTAAGTAGAATATATACTGCATGTAAATGTGAATTGTGCAGGGCACGTGGGCTGACACGTGTATTGTGTGTCAGGTTGCCGAGCCGTGCGGAGCTGCAGGACCAGGTTTCGCAGCATCAGGAGAGAGTACGTCACGTGGAGCAGCGGCTGCTGCTATGTGAGCAGAGCAACGCTAGCCTCAGCATGGAGATCGACCGCCTCCAGGCCTCCCTCGAGCGAGCGTGAGTACTAGCCTCTTTCTACCCTCTTTACCTTACAGGTCAATGCCCTACAGTGCAACTTCAGGTATATAGCAACCATTCACTTTAATTAGATTAAGTTGTGTAAAAATTAGAAAAAAAAACAACATATATTAGAGGTCATACTATATTCAATGTGGGTATTATGCACGTGTATTATAATAAAACAACAATAAAATTTTAAAACAAAGATGTTGTAATTTATTAATTTTCAATAAATTTCTGATTTAAGTGATAAAAAAATATAATCATAAAATTTAAAGACATGATGGGTCTCTTCTTTTTTATTATATAAAAATATAATATACAAATTGAATAATGGATTTACCTAAAACTTCGTAGATGCACTTATGCCGTCCCTTATATTACGTTCATTGTGCAGCAAGGAACGCGAAGCGGACCGCGACCGGTCGCTATTAGAGCAAGAGCGTCAGCAGACGGACGTGCGACGCGAGCGAGACGAGTTGCAGGAGAGCCTTACGCACGCAGAGACTGTGCGGGCCGAGCTTAAAGCGCAAATACGTCTTCTCGAGATTGAACGCACCACGCTGCAACGAGAGCTCGAGGATGCAGAGGCGAAGGTGTGTGACAAGCTCCAAGCTAAAAAAATATATCTTGAAGAGCTAGCTACTTTTATACTTTTTAATATTATTATGTCTCTTGTGAATTTTCAGTTTTTTAAATGTTTTTTTTATGAAATTTTAGTTTATTGCGATCATAAATAATGTAATGATAAAAGAATCGTTTATTCACCACGTGATTGTTATTACAAAATATATTATATTATTATTATTATTAAATGTCTAATACTTTCAAGAACTCCTAAATTATTAAAATTATAATATTGTATGCGCATAAATGCTCGTGCAATATTTTAAAAAAGTAGCCATTTAATGTGGACAATATTAATAACAATTAAGTAAATTATTTACAAACTATAACCATGATGTTCGCTTATTGATGTAGTTATTAATGTCACTGTAATTAATTTTTCCATCGTGTTGTTAGATATCAGTTTGTACAGCACAAACTGTACGGTCCCTGACCTCAGTTCTTAATGAAAGGTTTTGTCCATGCAGGTCCTGGAACTAAGCGATGAGGCAGAGATAGCTCGCTTGCAGCAGGCAGAGGCTGAACGCAGCTCGGCGGTGCTGGTGTTCAAAGTGCAGACACTCAAGCAGCAGGACGCGGCGCGTGCTAGTAAGCACGAGGAGGCACTTAGCCTCATCAAGGAGCAGGACTGCAAGCTGCGAGACAAGGCTGAGGAGATTGAGGTAAGATTTGTGCAACGATTGAGTACATTTTTTTTTATCATAGTTACCATATACGTAGAGATGTATAAATTACACTCTCACGAGATATATCACGCCAGCTAGGAAGTTCATTAATTGTCATGCTGTACGGTTTTATGAGAGTTCGAATTGTAAGTTCTGATTAACCTGACCCTGTCGTCATAATATCCTATATTATGTTTTTCTTCAGTAAACTGAAAATATTTTGTGCGTTGAACAATGAACGGCGTCTACTCTTTATTTGTTTTTTTAAACATTCTGATGGCTCTTCTTTTTAATTTAACAATGTTACAGCATGCGCGGCTGGACAAAGAAGTGCTGCAGGACAAGATTAAGGGCCTCAAGCGACAGCTGTTGATGGTTACGAGCGCGAGCTCTGCAGCAACCTCAGGACCCGCCAGCGCCTCCAGTGCCCTCGTCAGCATGGTAAACTCTCACTCATTTATACAGTCTTGCATTTGAGAGCTAGCTGTCAAAGTATGCCTTAAAAATATTCATTCTAGTATACTAATTAAAAATCAAGTTATATTTTTACGTTATAAAAATAATGTTTTTAAATGTTACAAGCAATAATATTTATTTTGTAAAATAATAATTGAAAGTGACGTCACTACGGATTTGAATTAAGTTAAAAATGTTTTTGTTGCATATGCCCTCTTTAATTACTGAATACAGTTGCACGATTGATTTGATTAACATATGCATGCAGTGTTATCATCAGTATATAGTAGTAATTATTAAGTTATGAAGGTTCTGAATGTTCAAATTTTGGATAGAGCTATCAGCAACTTGCCTTTAAATCAACATTTTTATATTGATTTTTTTTTTTTTGTTAATTTAATGTTTAATAACATGTATTGTGAACTATCTACCTACATCAGTATAATGTGGTTATAGAATTGAAATTTTCATTTGATTTATATTTTATTAGCAGTGTGATCGAGCGTATAATAAATGGCTTAACAGTGTAAATAGTTCAAATACAATCCTTAAACAATTTGATACAAAAAGCACTTATATTGACTAGTATTATATCTATTATATGACTATTATATCGAATACAAAAGTGAGAATTTGAATTTAGTTTAACAGGCAACCATCAAAAGGAGATGTGTAAGCGCCTGTAAAGTATGCAACTTTTCGAGCTAGGAAGCGCTTCGAACCTTCGAACTGATGTTATTAATTTTATACTGATCCAGGCTTGTTTCTTATAATATTCTTTCTCACTTTAAGGTTTCAATTTTCTGTAGAAAATCCTTTTTTTGCTATAAAGCTGTAAAATATTAAACAAAAGATCTTTATAAAGATTTAAAAATAAATAAATAAATAAATAAATAAATAAATAAATAAATAAATAAATAAATAAAAATTAAAAATTTGTACTGAATTATCAAGAATAATCTTTTGCATGAAAAATGAGTTTGGAAGGTGAATAATATTATTTGTGTCTACAGCTGGGAGCGGTTGCAGAGTGTGAGGACGACGATTCAGACGAATTGCAGCGCGTGCTGATGGCGACTTATCTCAACAACAACTCAATGATGTCAAGTGCGGAATTAGCGGAAAATTCAGCCCCCGCTTCACTCGGTGACGAGTTTCGCGCACTTGTGAGTGTCACCCACTTCAATCCCTTCGATTCTTTTTGTAAATTTCATACCAATGTTTGTTGTTTTTTTTATATATATAACAGCATGATTCCGGCATGCTTCCCATTGGCATGGAATCACTGGATGAATCCCCGGCAGACTTCTTGGATAAAATGGTAACTATTCTTCAATCAGCCAACTGAATGATGTTCTGACATTATAGACGTTGCTATATACAGGTGGATGAGAGACAAGCAATGACGGAGCGCCATATTCTCAAACTGAAACCTCGTGTGGAGCTTCTTGCGTCGCAAGCGGTGCTGGAGTGCGAGCGACAGAACATGTGTGCACAGCGACTCATCGGTAAGTTGTGACGTTGTAAGGTGTCTGATAATCAATATATGTAATCATAAGTCTTGTATAAGCATAAAAAGCCAATTTTGTATACATTTTACTACATTTCTCTCGTTAAGATACGTTAGGCGCAGATTCAGGGATGCAAATCAAATTTATCCTTAAGGTCAATTAATGTTATGATAAAATAACTAAAATTGAAACAAAATTTCGGGGGAGGGGTTGATTTGCACTTCATTAGAAATCATGTTTTGCTTTCCGGTTTATTCTGATTTCAAAGCCCCTCTTCCACATTTTGCTTTCCGGTTCCCTCCGATAGAATTTAATAAACGTTGGCAAAACTAAAAAAAATCTATATAGCTTTCAATCAAAACTTAAGTAAATTCATAAACATAAGCACTGCAAAAAGACAAGATTAAACAAACAAAAAAATGATGCTTTTGCTAAACTTTTTTGCTAGTTACTATAATTATAGGTTTCAACAAAAACCATGTTTCCCACCCAGGGGTAAATCGTTGCGCTTTTCCACTATGTAATGTGGTTCCCCTGGCTTTGGACCATTGCACTTCCAGTTCATTGACAAAAGCTGTAGCGTCCATCCTGGCTGAGGTTTCCACGTTTCCCTCAGCCGCAGGCAAATGCCGGGATGGATTTGCAAGGCCGTGGCCGCCCCCGTTCCGGAAGAGCCCGCGAAACGCTCAAGTTAGGGTTTCGGAAGGTTCGGGGTTTCAAAGTAGTATGTAATTAGTAAATAGAAGTACCCAATAGGGTTTGATTAAAAAATAATAATAATAATAGGTAATAGGTATTAATTTTTTCAAAAACAATCACTGATTCGAGTCAGCCACTGATGAGTATATAGCATCATCTGTCGTAAAATAATTTTCATTTTAATATAATAATTTATTTATTTATTTATTTCTCTTGTGGCTGTACATAATACAACATAGAGACAAAAAAACTTATAAATATAACTTAAAAATTAAACATGATACAATATTATATGCACTTAGAAATATTAAAACAATTAAAGCAAACATTAAAATAACATTCATACTCATATATAAATCAAGATAATACATCATAGTGGCATTTATCCGCTATGTTGTATTCTTAAGATTGATATATTCTTTTACTGAATAAAACTGGTGCGCTAATAGAAACTTTTTTAGTTCTTTCGCAAATTTTTTATTACAGTCAATATTTTTAATTGCCGTTGGCAGTTTATTATAAATTGTTATAAGGTCAAAATGAGGACATTTGAAATTTTTTGGAAGGTGAGGATCATTTCTGATTCTTGTATTATGAGTATGAAGGGTGGCGTTAGTTTCAAAAAGATCGGGTTGATTTCTTACAAATTTTGCACTTTCTAGTATATACAAAGAAGGCAATGTTAGGATTTTTTGTTGCATAAAAGTTTTTTTACATGACTCTGTTTTTTTGAGATTATAAATTACCTTAAGTGCTGATTTTTGTAGTGAAAATAGTGTACTAGCATCTTTTGTGTTCCCCCATAATATTACAGCATATAAAAGATGCGCGTGTACATGTGCATAATACAATTGTTTATTTAAGTTTTCTGACAATTTTTTATTAACATTTCTTAACACGTGAATTCCTTTTGCGATACATTTTGCCTTTGAGTTTATATGTGCCGACCATTATAGGTCGTCTGTTATTGTTACACCTATTAAGTATTTTACTTCCGTAACTTTTTTTATGTTTTGTGATTGAATTGTTATGCGTGGGGTGAAATTATGTTCTTTGCCTTTTGATTTAAAATGTATGAATGTAGTTTTTTGTGGGTTGAGTAATAGTTTGTTCTCTGAACTCCAGTCTGTGAGTTCCTCCGTAGTTTTACATGCTTTCTCTGTGAGTTGCGAAACAGTGGTTGCGATGGTGGCGCATGCGGTATCATCCGCGTACTGCACTTTGTCGTCCTCTGTTATCGCATCTGACAGATCGTTGGTGGCTATTGCGTACAGTATCGGGCTAAGGGAGGACCCCTGTGGGACCCCTAGGGTTGTTTTGAGTTCCTTGGACATTGCACATAGTAATTCATTGTCTGTTTCGTACAAGAAGGACACTATTTGTGACCTGTTCGTTAAAAAAGATTTAATAAAATTTTTTCTCTCCCTTGTACCCCATACGTTTCTAATTTTTTGCATAATAATTCGTGGTCCAGCATATCAAAAGCCTTTGAAAAATCAAAAAAGGTGCATGTGACTAATTTTTTTGCTTGCAATGCATCGAAAACTGGCTTGAGTAATGTATATACTGCGGTTGTTGTGGATTTATTCTTTTTATAGCTGTGTTGTGTTTTTGACAAAATGTTGTTAGCTTGTAGGTGTTCTTCAAGTTGTATGCGAAATACGGTTTCTATTATTTTTGAGAAAGCTGACAATACTGCTATTGGTCTGAAATTTTCTGATAATATTGAGTTTCCCTTCTTAGGTAAGGGTGTTACTCTCGCCGTTTTGAGCGCGGTGGGAAAGATACCCTGATGGAAACAAGAGTTTATTATATTTTGAAGCGGAGCGGCGATATGATTGGCACAGGCTTTTAATATTGAGATAGGGATTTCGTCAATACCAGCAGCAGTTTTGTTTTTATGTGAGTGTATAACTTTCAGGACATCTTTTGTACTTATTGGCTGAATTTGCATTTTAATATAATCTTTAGTATTATTTGTGTTTATTGTTTTGTGTGATGTTTTTATTTTGTTGGAAAGTTCCTGCGCGGCATAGCAAAATTGTTCATTTAATTTTTGGGCAATTTTTAATGGGTTGTTTTCTACAGTGTCATTGAACTGTACTGATTTAATATACTTTTTTTCAGATGTTTTTGAGTTTTCGTTAATTATGGACCATGATGCCTTTACTTTATTTTTTGCCGTTTTTATAAGATTATCATTAGAGGATTGTGTCTTTAATGTATATTAATATATTTTATATTGGCTAAATTTTGTTTCTTTCTCTGCTCTCTGTATTAATGAATGCAGTGTATTGCATTTATTGATTAAGAAATTCTGTACATCTGAACAACCCTATATCTCAAATTTTTTTTTTTTCAATCTTCTCTCTTCTCAAAGTTTCTTGGACTTAACGCATGCTCTAATTTAATACGAAATGTTAAATTTTAAAGCTGCTTTCATACATTTTTACGTAAGAACAGGACTTTCAGGCACCTTTAAGTGTATGCGTAAGAAATAATCTCTCTTCAATCTTCAATCTCTTCTATATCTTCAATTTACTTGAATAAAAATAAAACTATAGTAAGAAAATTTTCCTGTAACTTGTAAAACAATATTTGATTAGTGTATAGAGAAGATCGGAAGAGACGGCATTTCAATGAAAGCAAATCGATGTTTTATTGGACCAAAATACTCCTTTGTTACATGTCATGACGTCACTGTATACCACTCTGTTTTGCAGAGACCGTGCGCGCTGAGGAAGAGCAGCTGATACGCGTGCTAGGGCGGTTGCTGCCCCCGCAGGCCGGGGAGGAGCCGTGTGTCTTAGTGCTCGCTATCAAGGAGATGCGGGCCGCCGTGTCCAGGTGAGCACTATTCGGTACACCATTTCCGATGCTCCCCGAGATTGTCAAAGACTAAGTTTTTAAATAAATACACCCATTACTGACCCCTCTGCCTCCCTGACAGATACTACAATGGATCCTGTGACTTACTGCAAAGGTAGAAAACGACATGAAAAATAATTATTTATATATGGCAGCTACATTAAATACTTATGTAGTACAAAATAATTTTAAAAGTTTAAATGAAGTTTCACTGATCATACGTGTATATATTATAATATTTTATAGCTTATATAGACATTTCATGCATTATGTAACTTTTTATAATTGTATTAATTCAATTCTTACAATTATTTACCATGCATATAATTATAGACTGAAGAACTTAATTTTTCGTTCAAGAGACGTTGAAGAGAAATTCAATACCTCAATCACCAATTGACATACTTTATGCAGTTCTGACACTAACGACTAAGCACGTTTTTGGAGTGAGGACTATAAAGACTTAATCAAAATGAGAGACATAAATATATATCATAACCAGAGTGTTGAATCTGTGCGCTAGCTGCTAAGAGGACGTCTAAGTTGCAACACATTGGAAGCAAGTCTGTTTAGCTATAGCGTGCGTGCGTTCTGGGGAGTGAAGTGGCAGGGGTTGAGGGTTGAGTATCGCGGGGGATGATGCTGTGTGCTCGGCTCGGTTGTCATGGCTCCGCTCCAGCATCTGCCCACACGCCCGCGCGCCATCGATTACGGCGCCGGGCCGAGCAGGCAGGCAGAGCAAGCGCCGCCTCCGTCAGTGACCCCGGAGTGCCGGGTGGGCTAGGAGCTATACCATTACCATGGTGAGCAGCGGGTCGTAGCGATACATCAAGTTACAGGGTGCAAGGTGGAGCCACAGCGGGGCCGAGCATGATATGGGACACTGTCTCGCCACTTGCACCAAAAGGTATAAACATAAAAAAATTGATCGACATGTTCAAGACAACTTCTGCATGAGACTGCATGACTGGTCTATCAAAATATATCATGTTCTGTGTGCGTGTGTGTATGTATGTACATATATATACATATAATAGGATTTTTTCCCCAAAAAAACAGCTGCAAGCTTTCCGATTTAAATTTTGCAGTTATACGGCGATAGAAAAAGTAATAAATTTTGTCACTGTACTTGCTAAAAATTTGCTTACGCATCTTCCGATTAAAGTTTTTCGTTCGTGTAATTAACAATAGTTAATTTAATCCAAAATTTGCATTTTTTTTATTGCACAAATTTAAGTTAGTTGTAATACATTATTTGAAAGTAATTAAATTTTACACCAGGAATTCTATATTCTGTAGTCAAATTTTACAACGCACTGTTGTTTATTTCATTCACATCTTTAATGTTTTAATTATATCAATATATAATTATGAATATTGTGTCAAATCAAAATGATTTATGATATCAATTAGTGACATAAAAAAACAAGTTTCGATGGAGATGACATATATACCAGGTGAATATTCTAATTTTCTGAAATAAACTATTTGCTGTTGTATTTCAGGTAATTAGAAAGGAAGAGAAACATTAATGGTTATAACGAGGTAGACTGCGTCTCTTTAACCTTATTTTTAACAGCTTGTTCTACAGACTACAGACTTAATCACTTACGTTGGTGTTAACACCACTGTTAACGATTAAAGCGCGCGCTCTATGACTGTAGCCCCAACGGCAGCGTTACGTGGTGATAGCTACTTTAGCCTCATCAGTTTGTGGCCACACGCCTCGTCCCTTTCATCTTGCGCCTCAGTGCTCGGCAAAGAACTAGCGCCCGACGAGCTCGCGTGAAAACGTTAAATGCTGTTCGTATTAAATGGAAAACAAATAATTGCTTTATTTTCAATAAAACAGTTAGGCTTAATTGACTATCATTGCATATTATATACGATTCGCAATTGCGATTAACATAAAATTTAACAAATTACCATGTGCGTGTACTAAATTGAGTAAATTAATTTTTTTACCCTCAGAAAGTGAATGTTTTAGTATTAAAATGTAATTTGAGATTTGAAAGGAACAATAAATTTATTTAAAGTTTTTTTTTATATTACTGTATGTATACTCCATGTAAATATTATATAATAGAGTATCGACCTAAAATTTTGTATTGCAAAAATGGATAGAGGGTGCAAAGTTATGCCACTCTGATTTTTTTCAGATATTTTAGAAACCGGGAAGTTTTGCTAAAAAGTTTTGCCGAGGTCTGGTTTGAACCCACGCCCCCTTTATAGGTCCTATCCTTTTATCAAGGAATTGAGATGCTTTTATTAAGAGACAAGGCGACCATTGCAGAGGCGTCACGTTCTCTGTACTTTCAATAATTGCTTAAAAATAGTTCCCGGGCTCTAAAAAAATCTGAAAAAAAAAAAATCAGATTATAATAACTTTGCAATCTTTGCATCCTCAATCCATTTCTTCAATAAAAATTTTTAGAGTCGATACTCCACTATACATAATATAATGACAAACATGTTTTGAGATTCTTAAAACAAATCATTGATATAATTTATAATAAGATTATATTTTAATATTATATGATGGTAAATTCATACCTATACAAAATACAAAGTAGAATTACAAGCTCTTTTTGTCAATCAAAATATTTTTATAAATTTGCTTATTTTTTAAAATTAATTACAGGACTGCGCGTGAGTCTAAATTTTATCAGAGTGAATTCGAAATTATTTCTTTGTATTGTATTTCTATAATATTATGTCTGAAAATAAAAATTAATAAAAATTATTCATTTTTATAAATAAATTCAAACAATTAATGGATCGACATTATTTAATGCTTGTGCTTCGAAGGCCAAGGGCAACAATCCTGAAGAGATAACAAATGAACCTATTTATAATAATTAAATTATATAATAATATAACTTACCCAGTCACTGACAGTCACCAAGTGTTGTTAGAGTAAATAATTAATATTCGCATGATTTTCCTCCACGCCTGGTTCAAGCATGCGAAGTTGGCGGTGCAATTTAAGAAATTTAGTCCTTGTCCACGTCAAAGTCCTTGCGTACGTCACAACTCACTGGTCAGTGCTAATCGGGGCTATATAATAGCTGTGAGTTGTGACGTCAACAAGGTCCTTCTTTGCAGTGCAATTTCGCATGACGGTCGAATCGCGCGTGGATAAAAATAATACGAATGTTTATTATAAACTCTAGCATCACTTGGTGACTGTCTAATTTGTAATTTGAGGCCTGTATACCTTTAATTCCTCCTTGACAATTAATCGATCTCGTTCCATTTACTTTGTCAAGTACCAACACACATGTACCTCTGCGCCTCTGGGTTTCGTCCTTCACAAATTAAAAAATTTGTCTCGAATCTATTTCTTCGCACTTTGTGCCCTTGTGTCCATGATATCAATCAATGTTTATTTTTCTTATACTGTATTATACACTATAACTAAAATATTAAAATATTTTCTGGAGTATAAGATTACTATCAAATATCAATACTATATATCAAAGGAAACAGTTAGTTGATATCAACAGGGGGAAAAAAAGTCTGCATCCGTTTTCAACGTATATACCCCCAACTCGAACATGTCTGGCTTTACATAATATTCGCAGTTACCAGGAAATAAAATTGATAAAAATTCATTTATATGCACATAAAAATACATATCAAATTTTATTTAATAATGACATAAAAATGCTAAATGCTAATTCTATATATACCGAATAAATTACACATGACATAAAATAAAATTGTAGTAGAAATTGTATAATTATTTTTTGTTTTACAGACTATTACAGTTTTATATCGCAAAATAAAACGTGACTTTATTTATCAAGACTACAGAATTTCCACACGTTGTCATGTCGTATTTGCACTAAAATCCTGTTTGTACGTACTTGTATGATAATTGTATTTACTTGACATTCTCCTTCAGTGATTGGCGACTGTGATAATCTTTTGTGACAGCTGATTTTCAAATGAGCCTTTGTATAGACGTATTTTTTTCCTTTTAAAAATTGATTTAATCGTTACTAATTAGGTAATCTGGTTATTAATTAAAATATAACCTACATTTTTTTAACCTATGCATAGCGAAAGGAGGTCTGCAGGTAATTATTTATCAGGGATAGACGTGTCATATTCATGTGACAGCTAACACACCGCAAGTTTTTTTTTTCTTTTGCAAGAGGTGTCAATGAATTGATTATTATACTTATATAATGACATGCATGATAATTAAAGTAATTACACCTATATATTTATTCCTCATCCCTCATTTTGTACAAAACGTAATTTCTGTGCATGATTGATACCATAAAAATACATGATTTTATTCATTTAATTATTTTACCCATTAATACGATATTTGTTGCGAGCAAAATATAAATCATGATTCATCATTTGTGTATGAGGAAAAAAAAAATTAAAAAAAAGTACTTTCATTATTGTTAATTGTAACAATTAACTGCTTGACATTGCGATACACCGCGTGAGTCCAGCTGTAATTCTAGGACATGAGACATCTGGATCAGCAACACTTATTTGTAAGCCTCAGTGTAATAATAGCTAATTTTATTTGTTTGTTAATATATATATGTAATGTCATATTATGTCATCTCTGAGCTTCCCAGACAGAGACCAAAGTATTAAAATACGAGGTTTTTGAAGCAGACTGCATCCTCGCGACATCTCTCTACCCGCCACGTAGACCTGGCCGTCGAGATATTGGTAAGCGGACCAAATACCCCCGGACGAAATACCCCCGGACCAAATATCCCCGCCCGGACCGGACGAAATACCCCCGGACGAAATACTCCCGGACGAAATATCCCCGGACGAAATACTCCCGGACGAAATACCCCCGGACGAAATACCCCCTTGTAAGTGGAGAGGGGCGGGTGACCGACGTGGAAGGGGAAGTTGACTTTATTTATAAAGTCGGTTTTTCTGTCTTTTGTCTGACGTCACGCGCGTCGTATTAAAGAAGGAAGTTATATTAGTAACGTTAGGCCAATAAGTTATGCATTAATTTATCATATCATTCATATCGAATTAAAATTAATGTGTAATAAATTTTGATACGATACATTTTATGCATGTTAATTATTAGTGTTTATTGCATTTTTTTTACATTTTTTTTTAACTAAAAATTTTCAAAATCATCCCTATAATATAATTTTTTAACTTTAAAAAAAAATAAGTAAATTTTTTTAGTGTAATTTTTTAATTCTGATTCGATTGGTATAGGTCTAAAAATGCAATATTTTTTATTGTTTTTGGTTCCCCGGTGCTATAGGTGCCGTGAACACTTAACGTAGAGCATGTGTACCCCTCCTGAAGAAACTTAATTTTCTTGTTGTTCTATTTATTTCCTTATTTATTCCTTCCTTTTCTATTTATATATATATATATATATATATATGTTGGCACCAAAGCCCGAATTCAATGCGTACATCTGTAGGTGTGTGCCCCTAGCGATTTGAGCAAAGCCCGAAATTAACAAATATTTTGGGCTTTGCTCATATAAATTTGAACATTTCTAGAAGTGCTCAAATCGAAAAAAGCAAACCCCGACGTGAAGTTTCATTTCGGGGTTTGCTCATTTAAATTTGATCATTTCTAGAAGTGCTCAACTCGAAAAATACAAACCCTGTCGAGAAGCTTTATTTTGGGCTTTGCTCACTGTTTTGATCATTTCTAGAAGTGCTCAAAGCAAAGTGAAAAAAAATAATTGGAAATTGTGCCGTACTATAGTAATAATTTGTAATAAATAATTAAAACAATAAAATATTGTGAATTTAATAATATTTTAATTACATCACTTTTTTAATTGAGTAACAAAAATACAAATTTAGCATTATAGCGTGTATATTATTTTTTTACTAAAATATTTTTTCTTTCTGTTTTATTCAAGTCATACTGAAAAATACGATTTTGTCACACTTTTTATATTAATTAATATAATTGTTAGTTAATTTAAATAAATTTTTACAGCTGATATATTATAAATTCATTTTAACTTAATTTACAGAACTTGGTAAGAAGCAAAGAGCTCCTCAAGATAGTATCAAACCTACTAATTTAAAATAATAAATAAATAAATAAATAAATAAATAAATGAATAAATAAATAAATAAATAAATAAATAAATAAATAAATAAATAAATAAATAAATAAATAAATAAATAAATAAATAAATAAATAAATAAATAATAAATATTATTAAACTTGATTATTACCTGATCGTATTATTATCTGAACTTGACTTATTTTTGCAGGGATTACTATCATGGCATTTTAAATTTCATCTAAATTTTTTCTTAATTTGCACAACATATTTTAAATTGAATACTTGTATTTTTAATTTGGATAATAATATTTAGTCTCATAAAAAGTAATAATATAATTTAATTGGAACATTTTGTTTGTGTTATATAAATTTTAAAGCGACAATTTTAATAATAATGTGAAATTAAATTAAAACTTTTGTTTGCAAAAAAAGTAATTCTTGCCATAGAATCTTGCCATTTTTGTTAAATTCTTTAATTAAATTATTTTGTTATTGCCTTTTTTTTTCCTTGATATTAATTGATTAAATATGCTTGAATAAATTGTTTTAGCTTGAAATTTAATTACCATGTATTTTATGAACCGGCCGCTAAGATTATGTTAATAATTTTGGCTGGACATTAATGTATAAACTATTTATGAAGTAAAAAAAAAAAAAAAAAAAAAATTGACAACCTTTCTTGCAGTTGCAAAACACAAAACCTGCATGGCTTTGAATTTGCTAATGCTGCTGCTGATCTGAGACACTCTTTTCTTTGTCATGTGTGGTACGTCGTCTGAACTTAGAAATTGTTCATCTGCAACCTGAAATTCATTGCTAGAGTATAATTGTAATCATACCCTTTAATTATAAAAAAATGATAATAATAAAAAAATTAAAAGTGTCTCTCATTGTCAGTGTGAAAAAACCGTATTCTTTCAATATGACTTGAATAATACAGAAAGAAATGTTTTAATAAAACAAATACTATACACGCTACTGATGTTAAATTTGTATTTTTATCAATAAATTAAAAAAGTGATATAATTAAAATTTTATTAAATTTACATTATTTTATTATTTATTGCTATAATACGGCACAATTTCCAATTATTATTTTTATTTTGCTTTGAGCACTTCTAGAAATGATCAAAACTGTGAGCAAAGCCCGAAATAAAAATTATTGTCGGGGTTGCTTTTTTCGAGTTGGGCACTTTTAGAAACGAGCAAATTTAAATGAGCAAACCCCGAAATAAAACTTCTCGTCGGGGTTCGCTTTTTTCGATTTGAGCACTTCTAGAAATGATCAAATTTAAATGAGCAAAGCCCGATATAAAACTCCTCGTCGGGGATTGCTTTTTTCGATTTGAGCACTTCTAGAAATGTTCAAATTTAAATGAGCAAAGCCCGAAGTATTTGTTAATTTCGGGCTTTGCTCAAATCGCTAGTGGCACATCTAGGTTTAAAAACCTAAAATCGTTTAATCAACTTCAAAATCTTGCTGCAAAACGCTGTGACAATTGCCGCACAATCAAAGTAAGCATAGCATATACAAAAATCGTTTGTTTGCGGCACAATTTTGAGTATGTTTTGGTATAATTAAATTAAAGACGCAATTTGAGATCTTGATACGGTACTAACTATAAATATACTTTGAATTTTATATGTGATATATATTTGTAGTGAAGAATGGCATTACTATAACTTCCTTCTTTAATACGACGCGCGTGACGTCAGACAAACGACATAAAAACAGACTTTATAAATAAAGTCGACTTCCCCTCCCGTGTTGGTCGCCCGCCCCTCTCCACTTACAAGGGGGTATTTCGTCTGGGGGTATTTCGTCCGGGAGTATTTCGTCCGGGGGTATTTCGTCCGGTCCGGGCGGGGATATTTGGTCCGGGGGTATTTCGTCCGGGGGTATTTGGTCCGGGATTCGAGATATTATCGATCGAAAATCGTGTCGTGGCTGACGTCACGCCGCGGACGAAAACCACGGTGGCGGGACGTTTCTTGCTTGTGGCACCCGTCGCTCCCTCATTAGCGGAAAATATTACTCCTGCCTAACGAGTAACGCCCAGAGAAGCTAAATTCTAGGCATGGCAAAGTCAGAGCAGTCAAGCTCAACAGGGGCTGACGTCACGGCAATGAACCCGAGGCAATGCAGGCGAAATTTATGTAACGCCTCTCCTGTAATTGCAGGATGAGATTCAAAAATTTCTTCCCCGTCAACAGTTTTTTCGTTCAGAATATATGATAATTACATTACTATATTTCATCCATGATCCATGCATCTGATTAATTTTACAGCGATATTAATCTTTTGAAAAAAAAAAAAAAATGTTTACTTAAACGCCAACGGGCATGCATGTACTTAGAAGTGTGTAGTATAAAGTATAATATCTAGTGTTATAATAACCTTTTTTGTAATGTATAAAAATATGTAGATATCAAAATGGTATATATAACAACGTGCAAGTTAATTAACATTTTATATAATTAGAATATTAAATTGTATAATTAAACCACATAGCAATCAAGACGATTAATTAATACTGTATTCCAGTGTAGACCAGTGTCGACTCGATCTGGGTGCGACGAGTTGATTGAATGGTTACGTGTGCTTGCAGTGCGACCGAGTCGTTGTCGGAGCGCATGGGTGGTCTGGAGCTCCAGCTGACGCAGGCGACGCCCGCCGAGGGAGAGCCCATCGCCCCGGGGCCCCCAGCCACCACGGGGCCCAGCAGCGTGGCAGACGTAAGTGTTCCAATACTTGTGGAAGTCTTATTAGTGTACCCATATAATCAATAGGTCTGTTCGTAAATATGCAATCAGAAAGAATCAATTATTTCTGATTGTGTATTTACGAACAGACCTAATGTAGCAATGTTATAGACATCGGGCAGTCATCAAATCCTCAAATAGATTGAAATTAATTTCAATTTTTACTATTTATCGACATCAATGAGCTCATGCATGTGTGGTTAATAATTAATGTTTGTGGCGTGTTTTCAGGTTTCAATATCGCTGCAGCATCATGGTGACGATCGGCCCAACTCGGAGGCGAGCTGGGGACGTGGGGGCACCTCGCTGCACCCGGTCCCCGTGCGGGACGTCTCTATCGAGGGCAGCGACGCCGTCAGTTGTGCCGGTAGTCATATCGAGGTGCGCTTAAAATGACAAATGGAGTATTGTCCTCAATTTTTTTTACTGCAGAAATGGATAGAGCGTGCAAAGTTATGTTACCCTGATTTTTTTCAGATTTTTTAGAGCCCGGGAAGTATTTTTAAAAAATTATTGAAAGTCCTTTTTGTGACGTCACGCGGCGGCAAGTCCTATCTTTTTCTTAAGGAGCGGCGTCTCGTGACGTCACAAAAATAACTTTCAATAATGTTTTAAAAATAGTTTCAGGGTTCTAAAAAATCTGAAAAAAATCAGGGTAGCATAACTTTGCACCCTCTATCCATTTCTGCAATAAAAAAATTGAGGACAATACTCCATTTCAAGAGGAATAATTTTTATATTCATTAATTTTTGATTATAATACATTTTAATTTATTGTATTAATATATTGTATTTTCCTTTAATAGGCTATCTTAACAATAGTCTGTCCTGTGGATATATACATTAAAATAAAGACTTAAAATAGTTATAATAAAATATAGTTTTATAAATTTAACCATTTAGTTGGTCCCTCTAAAACCTATATGATTCATATAATTTTATTCCAAAGATAACTGCAAGTATAACTGCAATTATCTCGTAATTTTCATGTGACGTGAGTTCTAAAACGTGTGACTTTGCAGCGTGACGTGTGCAGCCACGTGACCCCGGAGCGCGTCAAATGCCAGGTGCACCGCGAGCTGGCAGCTTTGCAGACCCAGATCAACAAGAGCCTCGAGGTGCTTGCCGCGCTTGTAAGTCCCCTGCTCTCCTACTAAACTGTGATCTTTTACCTGCTGACTGACACGCCACGTGTTAATTGCAGGCACGGAGCAGTGACCTGCTCTCGGTGCTCAAAGAGTGCCCGACAAGAGATTCACATCGACAGCCCGACACCGTGTCAGCTGCCTCGGGTGAGTCGCGGGAAATTATTACTAGAGTTATACACTGAGACAACGCAGCTTCTGTATGGGTCGTTTCAAGGCTTTCTAGAACGTTTACATACACTGCGTCCACATGACAGTGTTTTATACGCATTCGTTGATGATGCCTCATAAAAATAGCATTATCCGTCATCAACGCGGCGAGTACGTATTATACGTATTAATTAAACACACCGTCATGTGAATGTAGTAAAAGTAAAATGATTAAATAATTATTATTTTTCCCTCAAGTACAATAAAGATAAAATTAGGGGGATATTAATTGAATTACGTAAAAATTACCCCAACTCAAAATTCACTATATATCATTATTATTCTGCAGCATGGCCCGCTATGGTGTATGTTAATATTGTATATATATATATATAATATACTGAATATTATATAATAAAATAAACAGTATAGTGTAAGTCTCAAACTCTTTAAAATAATATAATATATATAGCTACCTTCATTCTTTATTGTCAAGGCTAGTGCTATTACCCAGTAGTAATTTTTCCGTGTATTTATAATAAGTCCATGAAAACAAGTTGCCAAAACGATTCGACAAGTCACATTAATTATGTATTTATGAGAAAATTATATGTTTCTAAAAAAACATGTTGTCAAAACATATATAATAGGCTACTTGAATATTCTGGGTTGAAAATTTTCATTCTTTTAAAATTGGACACCTTAGGCAGGATAATTTACCGTTGGGATCGAATCAATGTTATTTTTTTGGATCGACGGCCTGTTCTAACCTAATTGATGATCACCTCAAAATTTCAAAACATTTTTTGGAGCTTGAATGTGCAGTTTATATTATATCGATAACATACAACAACTCCCATGCATGACATATGTATTCAAAGTAATATTTTTCCTTTTCACTGAATTTTCACTGCATTGGTCACAGCGAGCTTACTTTTTAATCAACATAATTATTACATAATATACTGTTTACTGATCCAGACTTTAAAAAGGTACTATTAAAATTCAAAATTCTAAAATTTAATCTCAATGAATCTCATAATTATGTATTAACAATACATCACAAAACACAAGAAATTCTTATAATTATATTATTATATTTTTGGATAGTCTTGAATAAGTGTACCCAGTAGCCCAGTTAAATTGCAATAAATTGTAAAACTATTTTAATTGCATTTAATTACTCGAAACAAGTAAACAAACCACAACGATTTATAAGAGCTTTCAAATGAATAAATTTTATAATGCTAAAGTCAAAACCCAGCTTTTTAACCCAGTGCATGCAAAGTGGTTTATCTGTTTCTCGTTAGCCATTTGCTTGTAGGCACAACTGTATGACATTGATATTGATTAGCTCTGATATATCATGGAACCGCGCGCCGATGTTAGAACGAACGGTAAGAGCGGACAGAATCAGATGATGTGATGATGACTCACGCCACAGGGCACCCACCTGACAGGGCTCTTCATCATCCCTGGCGCCCTGACTGGCACTTGTCAGTTACGTCATGCTTTCTGGGGAGCGGTGGTTGCCCCTGCTGCGAGTAGATGCAAATTATAACTTGCTGTATTTTTATGTAAACATACATACAGCTATAATAAAAAGAATTACTATAAAGCCTTTAAAGCACGCATGAGTTTTATGTGTGTAACAATAAAGTTTTATAGGAATTAGCTTCATAGAAGCTAATTAAAATAAAAAAGTAATTAAAAAAAAACTAAAAAAAACTGTATCATAATTATCGTTGGTTTTAATCCTTCACATGGTGTGCTGCCGCTGTCATTATTAGCATTCGATAGGTTGACTTAGTGACATGACATGAAGAGTGACGCCCGATTTGGCGCAGTAAAATCAATGTAGCCAGATACGGCAAAGTGAGGTGAGAGAGAGAGGTAAGGGGGAGTGGTCCAGTGACTCGATAGCGACGGCGGCGTGCCTGCTTGAACTCAGTCTTTGCTCCAAGCCCGCCCGCTGATCGCATCTATCCTCGACGGCGGTCACTTTTTGTCCAAGCCGCCAGCAGCGATTTTCTCTCTCTCCCTCCGACAGTGATGGTGGCCGGCCTATTTCTTGTATACGCGGCTCATTCGATCTCTTGCTTGAACCATTCAATGAAATAATCACTCAAGTGAATCGTTAATTTATGGAGAGCACGAGTTTCTCAAAGTTGCTCCATTAAATTCATCGATAAAAAATTAAAAAATAAACTTTAATGATTAAATGGTACGAACGACGACTTATAACATTAAATGCCGCGATGTAGTACAAAAGCTCATTAATATCAATGAATATTGTTATGGTCACGCTTGACAGCAGTAGCAACTACTAGTGGTGGCGGCGGCGGACGACCTTTCATAATTTTACCATGACAATCAAACTCGTTTATCCTGTAATGGCAAACTGGCAATAAAAAGCATTATAAGATAACTTTAGCTACTAGTTTCATCAATATTCTTTTATGCTATGTATAGTTTAAAAAAATAGCTTACTTTACTAAATGTTTGTAATAAGTTGTATTAAACATGAAATTAAAATGTATTATACTCGTGACTTCCCCCGGGCAAGACCATGGTTTAATAATAATGTCTGTCGGTTGCAGGACACGAGGATCAGCATGGCAAGGATGGTGACCTGCAGACCTCGTGAGTATTATGTCTGCAATTGGTTATAGAGAGCGGGACTGACCGGCTAGTTTGCTTACAGGGGCATGGGCTGCACGCACCAGCTGGCCAAGTCGTGTCCAGCGCTCGCACTGCAGCTCAGCGCTGCCACGCAGACCGAGGACACTGAGCACCAGCAGCACCGCAGCACTGGTGAGTGGAGAGCTCGATGAAACACTACTATAATAGTAAGCATTGCTATTGCTCGTATATACAGTACAACACAACTTTTTAATAGAATGCAAAATTGAAACGTTTCCCAAATAAATTTTTATAAAATCGTCCAAAAATAGGAACAACGATTTGTATTTCTTGGGGTGTATTTCTTGGGGTATTTCTTGTAATAATTGAGCGTTCTACTAAAAAAATCATAGAAATCAAGGTCTGTTTAATTTATTTTTGTATACGTTAAAGACATATTTTGGTACTCACATCCTCAATAAAACGTTTTTATTTTATTCTGTGCAGTAAAAGTTTGTATAAAAAAGCAAAGATTCTATTTTGAAAATTTTAAGTAACGAGCAATATTGTTTGTTGCGCGAGCAAAATGTTTTGTATACAATCGTAATACGATATTTAACAAGCATAATGTTATCATAAATTAAACTTCTTTCCTACTTGGACTCATTTTATTGTTTTAAAACAAGGCATCATTATAAGAGAAAATTCAAGTGCATGAATCTGAATTGTATATAAAAGAATGATGACAGTTAAACGATGAGGTTGTACTATATTAAAAAAGATTTACAAATACTTTCATAATGAATAGCTTTTACACGATATAATGTGTTAACAACTTAAGATTATGTATATTACTCATATTGTGATATTATTATTAGTGATTATTAGTGATTACAGCTCTGTAATAACGATTCAATCTTTAATTCGAAATTAAATTTAAGTATTAAATGGCTCTGCATGACTGACAATAGTAGCTTAATTTATATAATAATATACTATATTTATTCTAAGTAAAACAACAATTCAAGAATATTAAAGCTTTATAAAGCTAATATATATCTATAATACGGTTCATAATATATTTATGTACGGTATATAAAGAAAACAATGAGGCATAGAAAAATAAAATATGCGAAGATAATGCATTCTCACTATTGCAGTTGACTCAACGCCGAGTGACTGTATAATATAGCATTATATGGTATTATATTGTATTGTCTATTAGTCTAAACGATATATGAATGAAAAATAAAAATTTGAAAAATAATTTATTTTATATGAATGGGTTAATTTCAATTTGCAGATTTTCCAATTCATTATGTAATTTGCAGCTATTATGAATATATATTTTTTTGCGAACATAAAATATTTCATGTTATTGCTACGGTCAGCTTTTAAATAATATTCATGCATGTTTCTTAATTCTTATACTGCAGGTTCCACCGGGGACGTACAGAAGAGAAGAGAGTTCGGTGAACCGTCTCCGAAGCGATTCCGCAGTTCTAGCTTTGTTGCTGCTATTCAAGGAGCAGACAAAAGCAGTGTAATTGAGGTGAGTTTATATACCACACACGTATCAAATACAAACTATATTATAATGTAATAAATAAAAACATCATCAATACATGTAGGTTATAAATGTTATAATACTTAATAATTACTAGATAATAATAAAATTTACCTTCTACTTTGTATTTAATAGCCTTCTATTACGTTGTAATCTCGGTTGTTGATTGTAGGCTTTTATTCAAGGTAATCAGGGTATCATGCGCGCGGGCGGAAGTAAAAGTCTCATAATAGTTATAGTCGGCGCGTCTAATCATTACAATTGAGTACACTAACGTGCCTAAGTGTTGTGTGATGTGTGCAGGAACAAGAGGACGAACAAGACGACGAACAGCTGATCGTCGAGACTGAGTTGTTGTTGGAGGAGGAGGAAGAAGACGGATTTGAGTTCGATACCCGCCGTGAGTCACTCGAGCTGGACGACTTCAGGTGGGTCTGATGGGCTCGCGAGCTTCTCTCTCCCTGAATAATCTCAGTAAGCCGCTTTGATGTATAGTAGATAGATATGAAGCGCAATATGGACCTATCAATCAGAGTGATGATGCAGTTTTGTGTAATTTGTGAACATTATAATAATAGTAATACAGAGATAGAAAGTTTGTTTCTTTATTGAAACTAGTATTTTTCTTTTTTTATTTTAACAAATAAGAAAAAATATTTATGCAATTTTCATTTTTTTTTTTTCCAAAACGTAATTTACTTCACTTCATAGTTTTTTCTGTTTTTATAATTTTTTGTTATTATTATCATTTATATATCATCACTAGAAAAATATACTGCTGGGTTTATTAGAGAACATCACTCTATTACATAATTCATGCAAGCATGACATATAATATAAGAAATTTCTCTGAGTTTTATAAGCATTTGTTAGTTAAATTAATAAAAAAAACTTCTATATACCTTATGAACAAACTAAATTTATAACAACAACGTTACAATAGTAATATGTATAAATGTGTTATAATATATTAAATGCAAGGGACTTTCCTTTTTAAATTATGTAAAAAAAAAAAAAAATCATAAATAAATTATATGAATCATGCGTTGCGAGGTAAAAGGTAAAAATATACATAATATTTTATTTAAAAAATAGCCTATACTTTTGAATTCAAAATTTGTAATTCTAGTGTAGAACATCAAAGCATATTATTTATGAACTGAAGTACACCTGAATAAAATTTTAGATTAAAAAGTTTGATGGCCAGACTAAAAAAGTTGTTGCTGTTATAATAATATTAAGCTTCACATATTTTACGTATAATGTATAATTTATTTATATAATTTGAATCATATTACTGAATCATATATAGTTAAGTTTAAGCGTGCATTACATCAATTTAGGTTTTATTAAATGATGTATTGTACAGTGATGCGTGTGTCATGGTGATGCTATACGCACTATACGCAGCTATACTGTATAATAATATGAATATGCTTGGCTTATTTTATGTGATGGGGTGTTCAGCAGTGCTCATTTAATGTGTTTGACTGGTCTGGATCTCGATTGCTATATATGCTATGATGTGACAGGCTGGGTCGGAAGCTCTCCGTCCTTCACGAGGAGGCGGACGAGGGCTCGCTGGACCCACGGCCTCCACGCCAACACCAAAGTACCCTCTCTGCTCCTCCCCCTTATCGTGCACCTCCTAATCCGTACCAGTCCCGTTCATTTGAAAGTTATCTGGACCCTGAGCCGGCCTCTATATTTCCTGAACCGTCCAAGCTATGTCCTCAAGGAAGCATCAAGCGCCAGGTGTCAGACCCTACCCCTACTGGTGTGTTGCCTCCTCCACCGTACCGTGAACCCCCCGCACCTGGAGCCCGTGTCGTATTGGTAGCTCAGGTGCATCGCGAGGAGAACGGCGTCCTGTGTGGCCCGCGCTCCACCTCGCGGCCTTTGCAACTACCTCCGACCTCCCCCTCACCTCCTCCCCCACTCCCGCCCCCACCCCCAGCCAAAGCTGTCCACTTCGACGCGACATCTCCTCAGTCACCACCGTACATGACTCCTCCGGACGCCTCACCTTGGACCTCACCACGCTCGTCTGCAGTCATGGACGAACCGCCGCCCGTGGTCTCTGCACGAGCCTCTGCATTGCGTGCCTCGTTGCGCCGCAGAAGGTACCACCATTGCTCTTATGTATGCACGGTGGCATGTCATCACCCCGCACAACAAATTAACGAATTATATGATATAGGTATCAAAAATATGCACGAACAGCTTTGAGTGATGAAGACATAAAGCCAAGGTGACGCGTGAATGTGACAATTCGAGATCGGTGACATTCTTATGCTCATGCTGGCTGGAATCTGGTCTACTTGGGGCTCGCATTTCTCACTAAGAGCTTGACAGAGGACGCTGGTTGCTGGCTGCTGGACAGTCGGAGAAAGCCGCACTTCAGCATGCAGCAGGACAAGGCTGCTTTGTGCTTGCTCCCGGCCCTTCTTGCATGCAATGGTTTGCTGCTATACTGACACTTTATTACTCGTATACACTCTTCTGTTTTTAATGTTGCTTATTATTTATGACCATCGCTATTAGAAATTACAACTTGCATAATTTTTAACTTTTTTTTTTACCAACGATTATCCTTTATTTCTTGTTTGTTGTAATCTTGCTTTTTTTTTAGATTAGAACTCTCGATTCTTTGTACTATATATAGTAGAGAAAAAAAAAAACACTTAACATAAAAATAAAAGTAACTAATTTGCGTAAGTTATACTCATTCATGCAGAGCCACGATGTTTTGAAATACTCGGTCATGAATTATCGTACTTAAAAACTCGAAACTAGATTTTTTCTGAATGATAAGATTCAAAATATTTCCACAACGAAAGAAAACAAGTCGTTTTCACAACAGGAATGACCTCTAAAGATAAATAGACTGGTTTAAAAAAATGCGGTATTCAAAGTAGTAGAACTTTTTAAAGAAAAGTTAACAATGCTTCTTTTTCAATGTTGTTATCAAGTTTAACGTGTATAACATTTGACTTTTCTCATCAAATAAGTTATGCAAATTTACTTAACGTATAGGAAATGAACATTAATTAGTAATCAGACATAAATTTAAACCTTAACCTTTATGACGAGTACGTACTATGAATATTATATACTATCATCACAATACGAGCAGATGCTATATAATATAGTATACAGTATATATTATAATATATAGCTGTCATTACAACACTGCGTGTTTTCTGCATACTCCATTCCACAGTGCCATCAACAATCACCATTGTTCATACATAAACGCTGACGATGAGGTCTGCATTGTTTTCATATCATCATGACATTTTAATTTACATCACTTAATTGTCAAGAAAAAAAAACTTCAATACAATTCGTGCATCCTATTCATATTATATTAATTGTTACTACAACAAAGTAATTTCGTGATAGACATAGCTTGATTTAAAGTCAATTTAACAAAATAAATTTCACTTTAAATCCTTTGTTTTCTTGCTGTTCTGTTTTTAATTATTATTTTCTCTCAGTGTTACGAATTTTGGCTGCATGTGAATGTTTGTAGTGTAAAATAATTAAGCCTGCTGTGTTTATAATAAATTATAGGTTAATTCTTTCCTATATTCTGTTGCTTTTATATAATTATATAATTTGTGTACATCAAGTACGGCAAAGGTTAATTTGATTCTCTGAAAGTCAGTCAGAGAGATGTATTGCTGTTTAATTGAAATAATATTATATAATATAGAAGATATTTAAGTTCAGCAAAATCTCTGCTTGAATCAGCAACCTACAACCGCATGTCCACACTAGATGGATGGAGAAGGCGGCGCCTTCTTGATGCTGCGAGCCCAGTTAGGCTGCTGGACCACGTGCCCCTCTCTTTCTCTTGCTCGCTCTCGCACTGGAGAGGCGCGGCTGTAGAAGCTTGTGGCCACCGTAGCGAGTGGCAGGCAGCAAGCAGACAGCGCAGTGCGATGCCTGACTGCGACGTGGTGCGCTCGTGTTGCAGCTGCCGTGTTACCGAGGAGCACCCGGGCGTGTCCCCACCTCCCGTGGACCAGGACCCGGACCCCACAGCTACCACTATCACATCACCACCACTGGATAGGAGGCCTGTATCACCCCAGGTAAGTAATTTGATCTCCACAGATTATCAACGACCTATCACAGAGCTTTCGAGGAATTTGGACGATTTCTTAAATGTGGTCAAGTTATCTCGATAAGTGGGAACATATATAGCAAACACATTGCACTAAAATATTTAAGTTTAACTTTTACCAGAAATTAGTACTATGCATTTTTTTAAATAAAACTTTATGACTTGATATTTACTGCTGGACACATTTTTGACACTGAATTTACTGAAAAAAAAAAATCTTGAATGGAATATATATTAAAAATAGATTACATGATTTTTCATCCAAACAACTTGACTGATCCTTTGATGGAAATCAAGTGGCATTCGTAAGAGCCATATGCGAGAAGCGCCACGAACGTGCCTCTGGTTCCACAAGCACATCCTCGCTCGTGTGTCGCGCCTGGCGTGCAGCTGCGCGGGTACAGCAAGATGAGATGCTGTTTGCTAGCTCACGTCCGCTCGCTGCACGCCCGACGTTTGTGCCACAAATCAATCACGGCCTCGCGACAGACACCAGTTGACACGGCGGCGTCGGCAATGCTGCAATCGGTTAGCTTGAAGATCGTGGAGTTCAGACTCGAGAAATTTATCTTAATTTATATGAAACAAACATATAATCATGATCAATTAGCTAAGAATGGGTTTTAATAGTCATCTTCCTTCATTTAAGACTTATAATAATATATTCATATAATAATATATTCATTAGACCCATGCAAGTTTAGCAATGATAGGCAAGATAAGACCATAAAAGTAATAGCAACGCTAAATGTTAAATCTTCTAACGTGCAAGTAAAGTCGTAACCACATTTATAACAAGCAACAGACAACTTAGGTTATTCTTGCTTCTTTTTCGACTAAATTATAGTATAATAATATTGTATGTTGTTTAATGTTATCGATACAACGTAATAGAATAAAATATTAATTACCAATTTAAATATTACATTTTAAGTGTTATAAATTTGTATAATTCAGTAAAATATAATTAATTACATCAATAATTACAATAAAGTCCTTTATTATTTTCTTACGTTTTACGTTTAATTTATAATACATTTGAAAACTGCTATTTTTACAAGTATAATATTTATACTTTTTAGTAAATATATAATTATAGTATAATAACTTTAAAACTAGTATATACTGCTTTTATTTGTATTATATTTTTTATGTCATTGTGTTGTGTATTTTGACTTAATTGTTTTAAACATACATGTATGTCACAGAACTTAATAAAAAAATTAAATCTAAATTTAAATAAATTATTTATCATATAAAGTTAATTATAATTTTTATGACAATTTAAGATATACTGAATTTTATAAAAAGCTTCTATGCATCATAGTACAACACTTATTACATGCAGTACGTAATAAGTTATTAATGCTCAGAATAATTTTTTATGAGATAAATATAATATATATATTATTATATGTAATATTTTATATAATATTATAGCTCTGAGTTCTCTCTAAAATTTTAGCCTAAAAAATGTAATACAATGTCTATATAATAATAATAAGTATAATATTATAATAAATTTGCATTAATTTTCTTCCTAACATTATTCGGCTACTTCCTTGTCCTTCACGTCCTAATCTAAACATTATCCATATGTTGATAACGACCATGTCACCAGCTTTCATTATACAATCAAATTGACCTTGGAGCAATGGATTGTTTTTTACTTACTTGTCTTACTAGCTGGTATAGACGACTTTCAAGTCAATATTATGCCATACGTGTACAGTACATACCATCAGTGGTCCGCTGATGTTGACTGGTTGATGCATGGGACGTATGCAATATACATCAATAAGCTCCGGATAGCGAACGCTTTAATTGTCTTGGTCATCTTGTGGAAGCTGTGTTCTTGCTAGAGATCTCGGGTACAGCTGGTATGGGGTGCAAATCGAGTACAGGTCCTAGCTCCTCGTCTTTCCTTTTATTTCTCATTTCTCACAGTGCTGACAAGCGGTGATCGCTCGCTCGCTTGTCTCCGACCTCGATTCTCGACACAGCTACCGTTCGTATATTTTATAAAATATAAAGAAAGAGTTTGCATGCAGCAAAGTTCGCATTTAATGCAAGCAACGTAGGCTGGCTTCACAGCGAACTATATCCACAAGCAGTCTGCAGATAATATCATTGCTGCCTGAGATGCAATAATAAACTGTTGCATGGTTGACTTTCTTTACCTTGTTTACAAAGAACACACAAACAAACACTTCATCATTCATTACCGCCATGCATACACAACATGTAGAAACTTTAAGTCCATAAGATGATGTCATGATGTGAATTTAGTTATAACAGCAAGCAATATGTAGCAATAACTCAAGTCTACTGCTTAGAAGGGGGGACAAAAATGATAAAAATCTTTTTAATAGTGTGGTCCCAATTTATAGAACTTTGGCTCTAAAATGTGACATCTTAAATTTTATTTGATATTTTCAAGATTTCTATACTTGATAGAAAATAAGTTATTTCTTTTTATATTATAAATAATAACAAACCTTGCAAGGTGATAAATAAGGAAATTCCAATTCAATATAATTTGCATACGAAGTACACATGTAAATTCCAGAGAACGATGACAAGCTTATTCTAAATCTGATGCGGCAGCAGCTGTGGTGACCCGCAACATTTTCTATCCTTCTCGTGGTGTCGTGACTCCTCTTCCGAAGCCAAAGTTCCATCACTGATAGGATCGCGGATCTGAAGCATCGATCACGCCTGAGGATGCGACGACTTATTATTGTCCTCTGATAGACACATTAAAGAGTGGGCCGCCACCGGGGACAATGCTGCTGTCAATGCTTGCTATGTCACGCTACAATTTGGTGCCATGTATTTCTCAGTACATTAAACGGTGATGTACGTACTGTACGTGAAGTGATGCCTATTATACGCCCAAATAGACTCACTGGACAGTGATATGATAAGCTTTCTTTCGTGGTATATTTAAATAATGTATTATGTAATATATTAACTGTATATACATAAAAATATATGCATCTATTGTATACACATTAATTACATCGACTAGCTAGCTGTTATACTGAACACAAAATTTTGATATGCTCATTGAAATTGTTATGATTACTAAAATATCAAAATTTTAATTTACTTATTTTAAATAATTGCATGTGGAGTTCGTCAATACGTCGCAGTATCACATAATCTTGGAATTGTATACTACGTTAACTGTAATTGACAGGATATTTAATATTTACTTTTCTCCAAGTTGCATGCAAAGTCTCTTGTTGTTAGATAAAAGTATAAGAAAATTGTAATTCGAGTTGCAAGTCGAAATCAAAATGTCACGTGATATTCGCACGATTGAGGGCTTTAAGCGCTTAAACAAAAAAGACTACTTAATTGCCAATCGTAAAAAAAAAAAAAAAATAAAGAAAAACAATTGATTAATTTTATCGTTAATTAAGATCTAAATTCATTAACAAATAAAAAAAATCAACATTTTTAAAGAGAAAGTTTATTGAAATTTATAAATATTTATAGTTTGAGGAATAATATACGTTTTTTTATATTTTTATCGCTACGACTACTGAAAAAAAAAAAATCTTGATAAAAATTTTTTATATAAAATATACATTATAATAACAACTGTTTTTCCAGGCAAAAGTATGTGACTTTATAGTTTTTGTGAAATCAACTTATATCATTGTAACTATCAAATTATATTACAGGACTATAACACGATTCGTTATTATATAATATATTATATTTTACACTAACGTAAGGTGCATGATTGATATGTTAAGATTTACGACTGCTTTCATTCTTCTTATTATTTGAATACATACATAAATATAATACAGAAAATATTAAAACTATGTAATAAAAATAAGTATTTTATAGGTTTGGAATGAAACAAGTGTTCTACAAGTTTTTTATTTAGGGGAATTTTTTAATGATATTTATTAACACATTATATAAAAATTTATTGTGGTTTTTATTTGACTAGGGCTGCAAGTATAATAAAAGTAATAATGGCCTAAAATAAAGACTCAAAAGTACATTAACGGAGTTCAACATGGCAAGACAGTCGGTGCTGAAATCAATATCAAGATTAATTATTGCCATGATTAACATGAGGAACACGCAGCAACAAAAAAATTAATATAAGGCAAACACTATTCTATATAATTATTGTTACTTCAACTCGAATATCATAACTTAAAAACTGAGGTTATATTCCTTCCTGCTTGGTAATACACAAATTTAACGTGTGTCTCTCTATTGAAGTTAAAATAGATTAATGTATTAAAGCTGTTATGGATTAATAATGGCATCATCCTTTCAATAGATGGAATAGATGCTTCCCATCTTTTCAGTGTAAAAATACAAAGATGTTTGAGCAAATAAAAAAAAAAAAAAATAAATAAATAAATAAATAAAAAAATTATATGATTTTTTTTAGATACATAGGATATAAATTGGAAGAATATTGTTGGGACTGCGGTAACTTTAGTCAGAATTGAAACACATCAGCATGAAACAAACAACAACAAAATACGCTAAAAAATAATATTCAAAAACTTGATCCTGATAATTTTTTATTTTAATAGCCATTTTGTCATTTATCTTTAGATGTAAATTTTTTTTAGATTTTCCATAAATAATAAACAATGGTGTCATTAATATGTTAAAAAATTAATATTATTATTTTTTTAATATAGATATCTATGACCCGATCATTTTTAGCAATAAACAGTCAGTTATTGCTTTGACTATGAAAGAACTCTGTAAGGAAATGTGCAGTATACTGTATATTTGTGCGATTTAATTATCTTTTGTATTACTGGCTCGTTTTCGAGAGGTTCGATGGCAACTTCACTGATGTGATGATCATTCACGCTATACAATCACTTCCTGCGCACCCGGAGCTCAGTCCTGTTATCACTTTCAACAGGACTAACGCTTGTATTCATTGATGTGAGCAGCGTCGAATATATAATGTGGCGGAAGAGATAAAACATTTATTATTTTTGTCGTGTGTTCAGTATATAACTCATTTCACTTCTATGACGTCTTTGACGTGCTTCCTGATCGATGTTCTGATATTCATTGTTATTTTAATATAATGTGCCACAAATATAGGATGTAAATAGATTTTTTACTTCAACTTCAAAGCTACAACTGAGCGGTGGAAAATAATAACGTTAGTTTTGTGATATGATGTTTCAGGAAGAAGAGGACGCGGGGTCACCAGGTTCGGAGCGACCATCCAACCTGCACCCCCGACTGCGACAACGTGGCAGTATTCCTGGTAAGTCCATTGCACTTTGTGTCTCATAATATAAGAAGCTCACATGTACAATTTCAATATTTGCGTCAAGTACTATGACAACCTGATCTCAGATGCTGGCAAGGTTCATGGAATATTTTTGTCAGAAAGATTGGAATCAATTGAATTTTGAAACCTAAGAATGATGCTAAAAATTATAATCACTTATCCATGGTTTGAGGAAATTCAAGGGGTGGCTTTCTCACAAAATACAAAAATAATAGCAGTCGGTAGCCAGACTGTACGCTGCTTGGTCTCACTTTTTTTTTCTTTTTTATATATTTTACAGGATCGTCAAGCGTGATTCAGCGATCTGTAGCCGTGGACCTGGACGAGAGCGAGGAGGCCGCCGTCGCCGCTGCGCAGGTCAGTTGGCACCTGTCTCCCTTCCATAATGTATTATATTCCTCATACAGATCAAGCTGTATTACTGCTTGGTTTTTTGGTTTTAGTTATTTTAAAGATAATGCGTCAGCCGTTATACTTGCTGACAAGTTCACCTCCTGATTTTTTGTTATAACATGCATTTCTGAATATTACTACCTGATTCTATAGGAGGGGTTAGAGGGGTTTAAGTTCCTGCTTAACTGCATGCAGTGTATTTTGGGGGTTCATCTATATAAAGAGGAGGGGGACCAACCCACCGTGCGGGTGTCATTTGAACTATAGAGAAAGAAAGTTATTTTCAAAATTTTTATTTTATTATTATTTATTTATTATTATTATTATTTGCAAAGGGGAAATTTTCACGGGGGTTTTGAGTACAGTACCTTTGAGGAATAGTCTGGCTGGTTTTATACACCTTGCTGGGCACTGTATTGGCATATTCCTACCGATAGACAGTTTCAATTTTAAGTTTTTTTTTCTCCCAAATTTCTTGTGAAATTTTACTATCCCCTCTTGAATATTTTCTCGCAGAGTTTATTAAAATGCACAATAATTGAGAGAGTATAATACAATACCAGCAAAACACCAATGTTATAATTATTAAAATTGTACTTTCCACAGTATATTACAATTCTCTACTACCCCAAAGGCGGGCAAAGCCTATATACTAGTATAATTATATATAGGCTTTGTACTACCTTACCTCTTATAGACAGAATTTTAAAATGAAACTGAGATGATAATGGGTGCGATTCACGAAGCAGTTAGCCAGGTTTCTTAACCACGTTTAGCTTAACCACGTTTAACTATACCAGTTTTACGTGTTAAACGACCCTAGTTAAACGTGGTTAAGCTAAACGTGGTTAGAAACCTGGTTAACTGCTTCGTGAATCGCACCCATTATGAATTAAGATGCATGTAAAGAAGGTGTACCGTTCGTGCGGGGCTTTAACCCTACATTATTAACAAGACACTTTTTGGTCTCACGCTTTACCAGGGGGAGGGGGTGGGGGTCGAAACAACCCGCTATTTAAATCACATATTAAAAAATAGATGACGTTTTATTCTCTCTCTCTCTCTAGCTTTCTTTTTTTTTTCTTTTCTTTTTTTTCCGGAAATACATAGCTGGGTGGCTAACTAAGGATTACAGATTTTGTCAGAATTTTTGTGACAATATTTTACACTTTTTTTCCGCTTTAAAAGAGTTACGGGTCGTATCGACCCCCCCCCCTCCCTTCCTTGGTAATTGAGGGCTAAAAATGCTTATTGCTTGGGAGTGGTACTGAACTAGCTATGCAGATTATATACTTATTATAGAAGATTTTGCCGGCTTGATCTGTGTGTATAATGCATGCAGTTTTAAGGTGCCTTTCCAAGGAGCGATGTCACGCGAGGCCTGGCGAGGCGAGAAAAATGCACTTGCAGTGAAACCGTATGGCGGCCATAACGGCGAGGAAAAATCGCGACGCGATTAAATCGCTGCTGGAAAGCGATTTTTCCTCGCCAATATGGCTGCCATACGATTTTACTGCAAGTAAGCTTTTCTCGCCCCGCCAAGCCTCGCGCGACATCGCTTCATGGAAAAGCGTCTTTACATTTTCTTATGTGTAATTATGTACTGAAGACAAAAAATTTGCATTATACTTATTTATGCAATTGCCGTATACTGTATATAATACGTACTATATATATTTATCTAATTTTTTTTTTTATAATAAATTTTCACCTAATACTGACGTCCGTTTTGTTTGAAAATTGCATCTTTCGGTAAATTATCTTTGATGATTTGTAAAGAAGTTAATTAAAAATGAGTATAGATAAATGAGAACCTATAATTAAATAGATACGGTTGAAATTAGTTTCAAGTTTATTGATTAAGTTTGTATTCAGCTCATGGGGACGTGCGGGTATTTATGGCGTGGTAAAAGCAGGTATTTCAACCAGCAAGTTTGGTGAGATCATCATGTAGCAATTGAGCGGTTACACATGATTGCCCTTAATGTATAGCAGCAGACACGGTTATTACATATTAGAAGATCTTTCCGTTCGCCACATAGTAAATTAAATGTTCCTCTGTCTCCCTAACTTTTAGTAGTTTTTAGGATGCTTATAGGTCATATATAACGTGCTTAAATAATTAATCTGATGAGTAAATTGTATTTTGAGACTTATTAACAATTGATTTGATGGTTTTATGAATTTAAGCAGCGAAAAATCTATTTTCAATTCCTGCCATTTTAACCCTGTCGAAATATCAGTGTCCTATATAAGAGTGTAGATATAATATTGGATATGGTGTTGATAGTCTGTCAATATATAGTCAATAGCTTAATTGCCTTAATTAATTCACGTATAGAATGTTTAAAATTACGTATTTAAAAGTTAATGAGGAATCTAAAATCTATATTAATTAACATGGACAGAAAATGCTTCTTGTTTTTTTTTTAATGCAACACCAATGTGTGCGTATATTATAATATGAATGGCTATCGAAAGCATCAATTAATTAGTGAAACATTTTTATAAATTAATGTTATCCAGTCCATGGCAGGAATTTGTAAGTTTTCATCAGGGTAATCTTGAATTAATTTTAGTAATTAATACTAAATCCGTAGACCGGCGGCATATAGACGTATATATAGTAGAGTAAATTCTATCGTTCATTGACGCATAACGGCTTAATTTTTTATAATCATTAAAATATAGAAATACTGAAAATCATTGAAAATGAATCAGTTGGACTGCAATGCGCAACAAAACCATCTGCATGATTTTTTTTTTTTTTTTTTTTTTGTGTTACAATTTGTATTTTACTTTTTGCCTGTACTGCGAAACGTAATGACTCTTGACTGTCATATACATTATAGCTGTGAGCACGCGTAGTGGCCTTCTCCTGATAAATGTAATCTAACATTCTGCAGCTTATCTTATATTGTATTATAATTAATTATGTAGATAGCATTCAGTCTGCGTAAATTTATTATGTTGAAGTTAAAGAAAACTTTAAGTAGTATTACTTTGTCAAAAATTTACATCGTTTTGTGAACATCTGCTGCTTTCACGTGAGTATTTTTTTTAAGTGCATCGATTTATATTTCTTCTTCTTCTTCATCTTCTTTTTCTGTCACTGATGAACCTGAAGATTAAAATGTCGATGGTATTATTTCTTTTTTCTCTGTAAACGAAGATAACAAAAGACAGGAGGCTTATTAGTATGTAGGCGGCGCTTTAATATAGAAATCTTATTGTGATACCTACGACTGACTATATAAAACTGGATTGTAACGATTTATTCTTGTCCAGTATTGGATAAGAAATAATCTAGAGACACTTGGCTTGAGGAGTTAGCGAGGTATGGTAAATGTTTGCAGATCTTAACTTCAAGTCAAACCCACAGAGTTACGCAGAGTAATGATGACAGGTATTAGAGGACAGCCGGCCGTTCATTGGAGCCCGCTATATCGGGGTCACCACGCGGAGAACGGAGCACTCGTGGACACCAGCAATAAAAACACTATTAACTGACGCCCCCTCGCAACTCGTCAAAATTTTATATCAATTTAAATATCTCATTTTTTTATACTTGAATAATAATTTAGTTTAATATTAGCACATTATAATACTCATTTCTTTGTGTATACTTTTAATATAACTTGACATAGTATAGGAAACACTCAAGCTTTTTTTTTAATAACTAGCCCAGAGCAAAAAGTAATACAAATGGTATTTTTAGTCGTGACAGGTCTCTGAATGAAAGCACTATGAAATCGATTTCTGTTATTGTATTTCTATAAATCAGTTGAGATTACTATTTTGTGTTTGTAACGTTTTATTTATTACCTTTAAACTTCCGTTTCTATATTTGTATAAAGTTTCGTACTTTTAAATTTATTGGTCTCTCTTAAATGCACTCAATCAGTATGAGGCAAGACTTTTTATATAGCATATAGTATATATATATATAATATATATTTTTTTATAGTATATTGCTTTTATCGTAAGTATCGTTTGAATAATAGGAAAATTTATTGTTGTCAGTCTCATTTTAATAAATTGCCTCTGCACTATAGATCAGATTGAAATATTCATTAGGTGAGGTGATCAAAACTGTGGAGGAATAATGAAAAAATGACGGGTTTGCTCACATAGACTCTGTTATGATTGATGAATGATCGCTGTCCAGCAGAGATTGAGATTGATTGATTGAACGTGAAGAGAGGTTGCGTATACTCTGCTGTAAAAATAGCGTAACCTGCAAGCGAGTAACTCATAACTTACAGCCACCGCAACGCAAGCAAACAGATGGCTAAATTTATCTTAAAAAGAAAATCGTTCCCATGGTATCTTTAATTTTGACAAGCACATGACATGTACGTTATGAGAAACACTCAAAACAACAATTTTGCTGGCATATTTATATACTCAGTCAAAACACATTATATATATTATTTCAGTTGTTATTGTAAGTGCTTAAGAACTAAAAATAAAATTTCATTTAAAGTAGTTCATGGTGTTTAATTTAGGGTGTAGAAGACATAAATTGCGAGTATGCATATATAACCTGTTTTTGTTTGTTTACCAAGCCTATATTAGCTAGGTACCATAAATACGCATGAGCAAAAGCATATTTTATGAGTGTTTCTCATACATAAATCATAAAAAAAGTATGCAATAAAATTATTTACTCCTATTCCATTTCTTACTTTCTTGTTACATAATATACGTACACACAATATTATATAATTATATATACTCTACAATATAATACACAGTACAGTAGTACACAGTATAATACATGTATATTATATATACATATATCATTCTATTCTGTTCATGTGCTACTACTATATATTATACATATTATTGTATATGCTTTTTTGTACCAAGAAATGCATCATTATAAAATTCCAATTCTTCCGTATTTGCTATTATCTCGAATGGGTCGGAGTCGATGAAAGAGAAGTATTGATACGGAATCCCCCCGGTGATAATTGTATCGAATCACGCACAGATGCTCTTCGGCACCGGGGGCTTTGTGGTATAGTCATGGCAACGTATAGATTGTAGCATTATAACGAGTATCCTCTACATATATATACCAGTCGATCATCCTGTCATTGCACTCGAGAGCTAAGATTAGCGCATACGCGTATGTATAATATAATATATGTAGGGGACGACATGACGCGAGGCCGGCAAGTTTATTTTTACGCCACTTTTAGCAGGAAACCATCGATTTTAATACTTCACGAGATATATTAAAAGTGATGATAGACAAGTATATATTTTTTTCCGTTTCATCATTATCTTACGATGCTTTGAAGTATTACTTTATAGGTATATATCAGGGCTCGGTTCCGCGAACGTTTTTCGCGGATCCGGGATCCGGAATCCAGATCCGCGAACGTTTTTCGCGGAACCAGGATCCGGGATCCAGATCCGCGAACGTTTTTTGCGGAACCAGGATCCCGGATCCAAGCTCTCGGATCTTTTACGCGGAACCGGGATCCGGGATCCAGATCCGCGAACGTTTTTCGTGGAACCTGGATCCGCGATCCATGGAGCGGGAAGTTTATCGCGGAACCAGGATCCGGGATCCAGATCCTAGTACGTTTTTCGCGGAACCTGGATCCGCGATCCATGGAGCGGGAAGTTTATCGCGGAACCAGGATCCGGGATCCAGATCCGCGAACGTTTATCTCGGAACCTGGATCCGGGATCCAGATCCGCGAACGTTTTTCGCGGAACCAGGATCCGGGATCCAGATTCGCGAACGTTTTTCGCGGAACCTAGATCCGGGATCCATTTCTTGAATTATATTATTAAAAATAAAAAGTTATGTGTTTATCTGAATGTTGCTTCTTTATAATCTTTATATTGTTTTTAAAATTATTTATTTATTTATTTATTTATTTATTTATTTATATTTCAAATGTTTATTATATTTAATATTTATTATATTTAATATTATAATTTGATTGCTAAGTTTGTGGAACTCGAAGTGGTAAAACTAGCACATATATAGACAGCGATCTTCATGCAACAAATAGAGGAGAAACAAAAAGAACATCTAAAAAAAAAAATGAAGACCCAAGCACGTGCGAAATCGCCAAATAGAATGAGGAAAATAATCAACGACTTTACACCAGACAAAGTATACCACGGTGACTTAAATGTGTTTAAGTACTGGGAGGACCAAAAATATAAACATCCAGAACTGTACGAACTTGCAAAAATCACTCTAGCGGTTCCCTGCACTCAAGTTTCAGTCGAGAGGCTTTTTTCGGGCTTGAAATTTGTTTTGGGTCCCCTACGCTCTAGCCTTAGTAAGAACAAAATTAACGACATCATGATTTTACGTATGAACAACATGTATGAAAAATAAAGACTAAAACTGTAATTGTGTTTATAAAAAGATTAAAGAATAAAGAGATAAAAAGACATAAAAAGTAACTATATATAGACATAGAGACAATAAAAAGAAAAAGTGTAAAAACAAAATCCTAAAAACTAAAAAATGATTTGACAATGTACTATGTACAGTATTTCAATTTTTAATTCACTTGTGTTCTGATGGACAAATATTAACTTTTAAAAATAACAATAAAATATAAAATAAAAGCTTTGACATTCCTTTCTTTTTTTAAAACAGAAATAAAGGTAATAAAAATTAAACAAACAGATTTTTTTTATTTTTTCTTTCCTACCATTCTTATTAAGCATCAGCATATACGGCCCATATACGCATATAGCTATTATTATGTATTATATATATAATATAACAAACTTATATTATATATATAAGTTCAAGATCCTCGAACGTTTTTCGTGGAACCTGGATCCGGGATCCATGGAGCGGGAAGTTTATCGCGGAACCGGGATCCGGGATCCAGATCCGCGAACGTTTTTCGCGGAACCAGGATCCGCGATCCATGGAGCGGGAAGTTTATCGCGGAACCAGGATCCGGGATCCAGATCCTAGTACCTTTTTCGCGGAACCTGGATCCGCGATCCATGGAGCGGGAAGTTTATCGCGGAACCAGGATCCGGGATCCAGATCCTCGAACGTTTATCTCGGAACCTGGATCCGGGATCCAGATCCGCGAACGTTTTTCGCGGAACCAGGATCCGGGATCCAGATCCGCGAACGTTTTTCGCGGAACCTGGATCCCGGATCCAGATCCTGGATTGTTTTCCGCGGATCTTTCGCGGATCTGGATCCGTGAACGTTCTCGGAACCGAGCCCTGGTATATATACTGTATATAATAACTATAACTTAAAACTGCATGATGGTTGTTATATCCTTAAATATAGCTCTTTACAATATCTTATATTTCAAATAAAAACATACATGCACATATATACAGTATAATCATGAAGTGCATCGTCAGTTTTGATGCTTAGATTTCAAAGTTGGATCATTCTAATCAAATTTAGCAACATATTTGTTTGCGTCTTATGAAAATTGAACCAAACTGTTTTTCTATACGAAAGTGTGAAGTGAAAAACGCACATATATATATATATATATATATATATATATATATATATATATATATATATATATATAATGTCATATTATATATGTTTAAGTAAGAAGAAACCTAACAGAACTGCTATTTCTTACTTTATTTAAACATTATTTATTATGACATGTTTTTTAATTTTTTTTAATGTTAATTTTCTATGATATTAAATTTTATTTTATCATGGAATAATTTTAAAGTAACTTTAAAATACGATTTGTACACGATTTGTCAAATAAGCATTAATAAATTGGGTGAAATATTTTATCAGTGCCAGCTATAACGCCAAATTTTCCACATATTATTAATAATTTTGTTCATGAAAATTGAAAACATTGTTTTCTTAATCCATTATGAGTAAACACGACAGTCAAAATTAAGACTTTCCGTTTTATCAAACTAACGCGAAGTTTTAATTATTAAATCTCACTCATATACAACGCTTTTTTATTTAATTTGTCATCCATATCATATATAGGTCCCTAAAATTTTACGTGCTACGTCAGTTACTAACCTAGCTAACTCACGGCTTGTTTGTTAAAACCACTATATCGTAATTATCACATGAACTGTGACTATCTCTATAAGACTCTATAGGCTCGTTACTTTAAAACATTCGTTTAAAATGGTTATAATTTTATGGAAATTAGCATTATATATGGTACTTAATTTAACAACATTTTATAATTTATATAGCAATATATAGCATTTTCTGCTTTGAAATAACTTTAATTCGTCGTGTAATTATACAAGTGAAATCATATTTATGATATACCATAATATGGAAGTAAGGGATGTAAGTTTTAAAATTTTATAATGACGATTTTTTCATATTTCTGTTGTTACAAAGCAATGCATGGTGCAATTGTTGTCCCCCCCCCCTTCTCAAAAACCTCTCCAAAAATGTGAGCTCCTCTTGCTGTCGTGAACAGGCGCAGATCCATGGGGGAAGGGGCGAAATTTCGGATTTAATATGGGCAATATAGGCATTTTCCCCACTCCTAATTTTTTGTTTCCAACATTGGCCTTATGAAGAGGGTACCCCCCGAATTATTTTTCTGGATCCGGGTCGTGAAATGGGGTAACATAAGGCGATAAAGGTCCTAATATATAATGAGTGATCATGACTTTCTTGTTTGCAGGCGGGCGGCTCAACATCGGCGTCCGGATCGTCAGGAGGAAAGCGTCTGTCCGTGGCGTTCCCGAGCCTCCCTGAGGAGTTCCTGCGTCAGATGGGTTTACACCGTGACAGTGGCACTACTCCGTGAGTACCAATATTCCACCCTAGCCCATAACAGATTGCTTCCTGCCACTGCACAATCTCACTAAAATAAACAGTTAAAAAACATCGTTTGACGTCACACGCGTTTAAAATTTATAATCAATAATTTATTGAATTTTAGAAGGGTGAAACAGCTGAGGTTGAAGACATTGAATGTTGTATTGCAAGTAACTCCGTCATTGGCGTCAATGTTGCGTTACACTTACAGAGTGTCGCTTGTACTTCTGCATAGAGGGTATATATGTTATATAACAGCTCTCGAGTGTCTTCTGTCCCCTTTTACATGACGCTGTCTTGGGGTGACCTCGCATTGTGTCGAGTATCTCTTGGCGCATCTCAGCTGTCTTGTTCACTGGAAAGAAGATAAAGGGGGCTTTCTCTCTCCGTCCCCATACCACGTACTGTACGTGCCCCCGGCATCCCACAGCTCGAGGTAATTCGCGGTCTTTATGCAGAGTAACTTCACTCGCTGCTTTAATGCCGACATCAATCTACGGCACACAGCATATATATTTTTTATAGTTACAGGCAGACAGCAACTAATTTGACCAAACCACGCTTGTCCACTTTTTCGAAGACGTAATTAAATTTGGTAAAAAAAAATGTAGGAATATATATAATTTTTTATATAAAAAACTTGACATGAATATTAATTGTGACATTTTTTTTATATATCAATATTATATTTTTTTTTACAACTTATGCTGGTCATATATAAGTTTTTCTCTTTAAATTTGTTTTGAATGCCAGATATAAAATAAGTCTGTCATTAAAGTTGGAATAGACCACATAACAACTAAATGGTAAACTTTTACATTGCTATAGTATGTTATATACTGTATATATATATTATATATATTTAAAATCAGATTAAAAAATTTTCATCATTAAAACCGTTTTCCCTGTTTCTTTCCTACAGTATTGAGGAAGATGTAAGTATGACGCGTATTATTACCTAAAATGGCGACATATATATTATTATGTTACATAAATATAGCCGTGACTGTTAAATATAATTAAATAGCAAATAAGGTGGGTTGGAATGCACTGCCCGACCCAGTTGTGCTGCAAGCGGTGCGCTACTGTGACTGGCCGCACCTGGCGGGTCAAGGCACACGCCACGTGGTGCAGTCGGTACACAGGTGTGCCAAACACACAGCCACTTGCTGGAGTACGTGATTTCAACCCGGCTTGATGGGCCCGTAAACGTTTTAGGCGCATCAAAATTTAAAGCACATAAAAAAATTACGTTCATTTATAAAATGCAACATGAGCGTACTATAACAGCAGCTTTTATATTTTGGTTTGAAGTAGGTCTAATACTCTATGCGAATGAATCAAATCAGGCAGAGCTCTAGATGTGAGAATTTCCAGTAGAGCTCGTTGACACGATTGCGGCGGTACTCCTCGGTCATACAGATTTGCGTATAGAGCGGTGGGCCTGCACTCGCGTTGCCTGAGGCGTTTGGTACTGCGGTAGTGTCAAGTGCGGGCGGGCGGGCGGGCGGGCGGGCGGTGGGGAAATCGATGCAGAGAGAGGGGAGGGCATGCGAGCGAGCACCGTCACCGGACGCCTGCTGAATAGGCCACTGTTTGTGCGCGGAGCTCGAGCGGGTTGCATACAATCGCTCCGTGTGCTACATTTCAATCTCTGCAATGGCGCAAATTAACTCGCTCGTAGAGTTGGTCAATCTTCTCAGGCGAAACAGGTATTTGAATAACAACATGTTGGATAAAGCTTGTAGTTTATTCAAAGAAATAAATTTTTATCTTACATGGTTGAAAGCGACGATGATAAGAATCGAAAAATAAAAGTTGGTACTATAATATTTTGGTGTACAGGCTTTAATTGCAATTCTTCTGTAATTTATACTGTAAAGTAAGCAACCTGTTATGATTGATCTATGATCTATATACTCTTATTTTAATAATTTAAATTTAATATAATTACAGTTGTTATATAGTGTTCGTCTGATATAGTTTTTTTTTCTGTTGTTGTAGTGAGACGCTGACGGAGCAAGATATCGAGGTAAGATGAATACATATTAAACAATTTTTTCAATACACTTTTGTATTGAATTATCGTTGCATTTCATCAATGTAGACTATAACGGTCTCATTTAGCGCGGTTAGGTTACTCATTTTGCATACGGAGAAGCCTACTGTAACAAAAGCAGTAAAGTATATATAATCATACAATGCAAATAGGTTGCGTTATCCGATTTTCTCTTAAAAACACACTGGACACATTTTTGAAAGTAGATCTATTTTTTATTTTACTTTTTAAAAGGTGTTTTGCATTTTATAAGAGTTTCTCTAAAAATTTGTAATTTAATGTTGCTGTATCCATATTATTATTACTTGTTTGTCATTTTCTGTGTAGAGCAAAAAACATTATTATTATTATTTTTATAAATCAAATGTTTTTTCTTTTTTCGGAACTTCTTTCTAAATCCATCCCTGCATTGCATATAATGCTTGTAAAAGATCAATACTTATCTTTTGTTGCCACAAACGATGTAGCATTTCAATATGATGACCTAATTTAATTCTACATGTCTAAACTTGCGTATAATCTTTAAAAGTAAACTGCGACTCTATATAAATATTTTCTGTATGATGAAATGTCGATGTCAATTGCCAATGATTGATAAGTCTTGCTTTCAGCACAAGTTCACGCGGCTCTCCCTGGCGTTCAAGACTGACCGGATGACTTTGGAGAACCGGCTGGGTATCCAGCAGCGACAACGCGACGACGCTGAGCGAAACGTAGCGCGTGAAGTCTCTGAGTTGCGGGGCAAGCTCAATGTGAGTCTTCGTCTTATGAATTGTATTAGCTTTCCTCATAAATGATAGCCATTTTATTTTATTTTTGTTGTAGAAGACCAATCGAAACAAATAATTATCATTATAACAACTTGTCGTCAGCTAAGTTTGCGAGTCATTTACTTAAATCCAGTTTTTGATAAGGTTCATCTTTTCCTAAGGAGATCGTTTCTCAATAAGCTGTTGGATAGCTTTTATTGCAAAGTGCATGGAGATACACTACTTGCATTCTTAACAGACAGTACAAATAAATTAGAATATGAGCTGTATGATATACTTAAAAATTATTTTTATTTAATTTTTCCTTTAATGACTGAAGTTTCATTGTCTTTTATATTTTAAGTTTTCAATTAATTTGGAGGAAGCAAATTTGTTCAAACAAATTAAAACTGACGATCAAGTCAGAGAAAATTTCAAAAATTGTGACTTGTGTTCGCAGCGTATTCAACGTTTGTGCCAAGAGTCTGAGACGCTAGAGGAGCTGTCCGAGGTGCAACACCAAGTGGACGTGCTCGCTCAGTCCACCGAGAGCGTGTCACGATCCGCCGAGGTCAGTACTTGGCAAGGGAGATAGTCATTAAAATGCTATTCTAAACAATTCACATTTTATATAATACAATGTTATATCTCATTAGTGTATTAAAATGCGTACATTTTTTTTTCTTTAATATTAAAACTATAATAAGATTTTATGCCATGTAAAAGTATACAATGTACATAAAACTTCAATGAGGTTATTTTATTGTGTATTATTGTTCATAATGAAAATTTTCGTCGTTCTGCAAAAGTAATGAAGATGTAGTAGGTTTGTAATGATCCCCTTCTCCCTTTCGACATAATTATAATGTTATCAAATAATTAAGCAATGCTGTGATAATGGTATGCGCAGATGTACGGTGCAGTGCAGCAAGAAGAGCGCGTAGCCCGTGCCGTGGACGTGATCTTGGCTCACGTTGAGAATTTGCGGCGTACACAATCCAAGGAACACGCTGAACTTGAGGAAGCCAGGTAAGCCTCTCACCCTTGAGTCCTTGGTGTGACCCTGATTCCACGCGTGATCTGTTTGTAGGCGGTTACTGCAAGAGGTGGCCATCGAGGAGCGACCGGGTGAGGAAGTCCCTCTGCGGGGCTCGCGTCTGAGGCCTCAGCAGCTGCAGAACGTGCAGGTATAGTTTGCTTGTCACCAACTTTCTTGATCACCAAGGGAGATGACGGCTGAAACTGAATGTCTTAAATTTTCTTAGCATAAATTAAGGTATTAATTGTCATCTTCCTTGGTAATGTTTATATTATGGCCATAAAAATGTAACAAACTTTTTTAGCAGTTCAATTTTAGAAAAGTGGTGCTGTTATCAGCTTATCACCATAAAAATGCTTACGTTATGTCACGTGCACAAATTGGGTGTAGGGGTGTATACGTGCTTAAGTGTCACTGTCATGTCGTGTGCCGTGCAGGCCAACTCCCGCAGGCGCGCCAGTATTGCAGCGTTACCGCGCTCAGCCTCGCCCGCCGAGCATCGCTTCGCGTCAATCGTGGTAAGACGTGTTTCGTGCACTGCTATAACAATGTTTGGTAACTCTTGCTTCTGCTGCTGCTGTCTCATCTTGGAACAACGGTCTTTTGTGGTCTAACCCTCTTCTCGAAATAACATTCGCCTACACTTAATAACTTTGTAATTTCTTTCCGCATGCAGTCTGTACGGAGGGTTGTCATTCAGGAGAAATGAGGTACGTGAGGAAAATACTAATTGCTTGTGTTCGGAGGATTTGGCTAACATTTTAAATGGAACTTCCTTGACAGTGTCTGTATATAGACATCATATAAATTTTGCAACGAATTTAAATGTTTATTTAAATATATAATTATTATATATAATATACAGAGTGATCCAACACTCAAACATTAGCGCGCGGTCATGGATTTTTGCATTTTGAATTTTAAGGATTGTTTGTGGAGCTTTGAAACTTAAGTTAATTGTTAAGATGCGATGAAAAAAAAAAAAAAAAAAAAACGTTTTCTTGGAATCTCAGAACCAAAAATCATTATTATTTTTTTTCTCATGAGATTTTAATGTTAAATCAAAGTGGTACAATAGCACTCGCTGTAAACCGAATTTTTAATTTAAATCGATCTTTCTGAATCCATTGGTGCTATTTTACATAACCAAATAATCCTAATAAATGAAAATTTAGGCTCCATCACATCAAATAATCCTTAAATACCTCTTTCTGAAATTTGTAATGAATCAAACTTAATTTTTTACCCCAGAAACTGTCTAATTTGATATATATACGTATATATATATATATATATATATATATATATATATATATATATATATTTTATATATATATATATATTTAATCGGGTCATATATTAATTAAGGAAAAATTCTACCCTTATAGTTATAGTTTTAAACTTAATGTGAACCGATTTAAAAACAAATTCAAACGCAGTTTCTGGGGTAAAAATTAAGTTCGATCCATTTGAAATTTCAGAAAGAGGTATTTAATAAGGATTAATTTTTGTGATACATGGAGCCTAAATTTTCATTTAGGGTTGTGTTGGTTATTTTTAAAATGGATTCAGAAATTTGATTTGCCCTTAAAATAAATTTTGTGTTTACAGTGAACAAATTTATTGTTATTTTCGTACTTTTGATTTAACAGTGAAAACCCACAAAAGAAAAATGATTTTTGGTTCTGCCATGAGAGCAAAATTTTTCATCGCAACTTAATCACCAGGGTTATAAACAAAGACATCTCAGTTATCAGGGTACAAAGTTTCGAAGCTTCACTATTATGCATGCACATTGCATCAAACTAAAGTGATCAAACAATCAAAATCCCCGAGGTTGGGACACGAATTGTGAATCATAACCATGCACCCTATAAAGAAACAAACATATTATAAATAAACATTTAAATTTATATGCTTAAGGGAAAGAGAACACCGATCAGCTTTTTTTTTTTAGTTCCATTTGATTAACATGCAAACCTTAGCAGACACACAAAAATTCTGAAATTTTTTTGAGAGATAGATTTTAGTATTATACCTAAAAGCCACAGAAAAAAATTAAAAACAATTATTTGAGCTGATATTTTATAATTAAGTTTTTAGTTTGGCTCTACATGAGAAAGCCCTAGATGCTGAAAATTAAAAAAAAATAATAATAATAATTAAAAAAAAAAAAGAAAATCCGTTCGAATAATTGTTTTGAATTTTTTTCTGTGGCTTTTAGGTACTAAAATCTATCTCTCAAAAAATTTTCAGAATTTTTGTGTGTCTGCTAAGGTTTACGAACATGTTAATCAAATGGAACTAAAAAAAACAGCTGATCGGTGTTCTCGGTGTTCTCTTTCCTTTAATATTTGCTGGTAAATTTATATAAATATATATTCATTTTTAACAAACAAAAGCTTATTGATTATAACTATAATTATATATATTAGAGAGGGCGGAATCTCGAGGCATTTTGCCTTTTGTGTGTATATGGGCGTGTAGATTGCCTTCCCCCCCCCCCCCAAATCTGCTTTTTTTAGGCGCATTGATTTCCAAATCAAGTTGCCTTTTTTTCCGCTTTCTATATAACATTTATATTTTATAACAAATTTAATATTTGGACCTCATCTACTTTTTTGCTGCCCAATAAAATTCTAACACGCAAGTGTGACTCCGGTTTGGTGTGATCTACTGCGATGGAATGTTGCCTGCTGGTGTGGTGATCATTGATCAAAAGTGGCATGGCGTGCAAGTGCCTTGTCACAGCTGCTCTGATTCAGCTTGTGTTACACAGGACGCGTCTCGCGTGCGGCCGGCCTTGCAGCGCGTGGGGCTCGAGGCGACGCGTCGTACCTCGCTGGCGTCCGTTTTCAGATTGGACGGAACTGCCGAGCTGCCGGGAATCGAAACTGCAGGCAGCAGGTCAGTCATAATTAATTAAGCCGGCGTTTAATCTAGCTGTTCGCGATAAAATTCAAGGTCGAGTTTAGAGTTTTATATAATATATGGCAGCTAGGTCTTATACAACATAAAAATAAATAAAAAATATACATGATAAGTAACATTAATTGCTAAATTAAGAAATAAGAAGTTTATTATATAATATTTTAAAATTAAATTTTAATTACTTTTCTTTCCAAGATATATTAGATTTTTGTTGCAAAGTCATTATAATAGTTCATTTGTCAACACGCGGCGCGGTAATTAAAATTTAATGTTAATCAATCATTAAGGTGTCTCGATGTCGTTTTTTTTTCAACACACAGCCGAGTGCGACGCGAGGCAAGCGAATCGTCAGTTGGCCTTCCAGGCGAGCCCGAGACCACTCTGGTTTCACTGGTGGGAGTCCACGAGGTCGATGCCGCCACTGCCACCGTGCCGGGCCTGCTGGAGGCGGCGACGCTGGACGAACTGGAAGACGAGCTGAGCGTGGACGCCGCGGATTACGATGGCACGCCCAGCGAGGACGAGCTCGGAGACGATTTGCTCTGGAGGAACGGCGACGTCCGACAGCGACGAACTTCCGCGCTGACAGCAGCCCCAACTACCAGTGGAGCCCTCGCCGAGTGGATCTCACCGTCGATCTCTTTCAGGTATTAAAATGCACAACTATAATATATATAATATCAATATTTTAACAATATTATATATATGTCTCAAAGTAGAGTGAGCGATATATTGCATTTTTTTTATGATATATATATTTTTAAATAATTTAACCTACTCTCGCTCTATTGAGAAATGAAAACCAAAAATTCCATCTCAAATATATTATAGCTTCACCACCACCACCCCACAAAAAATTCCCAACGTTGGTGATTCAGAGGCCTTTAATGTATGTATATATATATATATATATATATGTATATATATATATATATATATATATATATATATATATATATATATATATATATATATATATATATATATATATGCATCCTTATGGTACAGAAAACGTTTTTTTACTCAAACTTCGTTTGGCCGAACTATGGTACCAATTAAAAATACATACGTAATCCATGATGAATTCTTTAATTGATTTTTTAAAGATATATATATATATATATTTTTTTTTTTACGGAGCCGTTTTCTCTGGAAAAAAAAAATTAAAATTACTGTGGGTTAATTTGTTAGACTGAAATAAAAGTACGTCGCGTCAAAGTTTTTGGGTTTCACTTTTCAGGTCGGTGGTTGGTGGACTGTGGCGTCATGTTCGCTCGCTTCGGTGGCCATGGACCACAGAACAATCAGTGCTGATGCTGCGACGCGGAGCCACGGCCGTGCTTCTGGTACTGGCAGCACTCACCATGCTACTGGTGCTTGTGCCAGCGTCGGCGGTTGCGCATGGCGGTCGCGTATTGTGCTGGTCACCGCTGCGCATCCAGGTGGCCCAGAACTTCGACCCCGGTTTCGGCTTCGAGTTCAAGCGCCAAGAGCCGCCCCCCACGTGACATGTTCCTTTTATCTCCTTAGTTATCAAAATTCTACTCTTTTAACTGTTTCCTTCCTGTTCAATTATCATGATTGTAAATTTAAAGACTGTCCCCCTTGGCATTTATTCACGTCATGAAGAAATATAAGCCTATTTTTTCCATGATTCACGTAATCAAATATATTTGCACTTATTTGAATTTAATTGTTAGATTAAATGTATTTTAAACATGTTATTAATTATGTGATGTTTGTATTTAAAAAAATTAACTCTCTTTAATTTCTTGAATAAGTTAACAAAGAGATAAGCTATAATTAATAGTTCTATCATGATAGTATTAATTGTTAGTTGTAGCTATAATTTTCTATTCTTAAGAATGTTAAAATGTGCCAAAATATTGTGATATTATTTGAAATTTTATTTATTAGGTAAATCAGAATAACCACTTCGTCCTGATAAAAAATTAATGGAATTAATGTATATGATGCAATATAATTTAATTAATAAAAATAATGAATATATATAACATTTTTACTTGACCAAGATGTATGATTGTGAAGAAATTTTCGACATAATTTTTGTTAATAGGTTAATACATATTATTAAATATCAAGTTTTTGTTGGTTAATATTAACCTATAGCTGGAAAGGTTAAATAAATTTGTTTTTTTGTTCTTAAATACAAAATGTATGTTCTTTTCATGTTATAATAAAATATTTTAGAAACATGTAGATGCAATGTAAAATATATCTCAAAATTGTATGATATATTATTATAATACTGTATTGACTGTAAAACTGTAAATACTACATTATTTGTGTACATCCATTCTTGAGAAATCAAAGTATGTGAAAATAAAGAAATATAAAATATATATCAACAAATAAATATAAGCTAGTGTACTATTATTTTCTTATTTCCAAGTATAATTTTCCACAGTTTCTACTTTCTACAGTCTAGGCAACAACAACAAATGCAAGTCGCCCTTTTATTGCATGATTGATGATCGCTTCGATTGATTGATTGATGAGCTAGCTTTATTTATAATATTTTGCCTTTTATTATTAATATAATTTTAAATAATAAAATAAATATAGTAATACAATAGTTATATTTAAAATCTTTATTCAATAAACATTTTAATATGATAACAAACGTATTATAGCCTACAACTTTATAATTATATATATATATATATATATATATATATATATATATATATATATATATATATATATATATATATATATATATTAGGATAAAGAGAAAATGACAGATAACATTTTTGGAATAATGTGTATATTAATATATTTTTAAAAGTTTTAAGGGCAAGAAAACACCGATCAGCTTATTTTTTTTTTAGTTCCATTTGATTAACATGTAGACCTTAGCAGACACACAAAAATTCTGCAATTTTTTTTAGATAGATTTTAGTACCTAAAAGCCACAGAAAATACTTCAAATTATTTGAGACAATTTTATTTATTTATTTTTTAATTTTCAGCATAGGGCTTTGCCATGGAGAGCCAAACTAAAAACTTAATTAAAAAAAAAAAAAAAAAATTATTCGAGCAATAATTGGTTTATTTTTTTTTTTTTTTTGTGGCTTTTAGGTACAGTAATGTCTCTCAAAAAGATTTCAGAATTTTTGTATGTCTGCTAAGGTTATTTACATGACATGTGTTAATCAAATGGAACTAAAAAAAAAAAAAACAGCTGATCGGTGTTTTCTTTCCCTTAATTTGTTAAGTTATTTAATTTAAACATTATGGATATTTCAGGTATTATTGATGAATTTTAGATGAACATCTAATAATTTTCATTTTATGATTTTATTATTTTTTGTTTTGTTTTTTAATTAGGCTCAATTTAATTTCAGGCCAAGTTATTTGATAAGGACACTGCAGCAGCAACAATGCTGCAAGTTAAATTATGTAATTTAACATTGGATTCAAATTCTGTTGGGTTAGTTATCACGTAAAGACTGCAATAAAATAGTTGTTGGTTGATCAACTATAATTACATGCGATGTGTTAATATTATAATGTAACATTACACATTGGTAAAGACACCTTTTTTAATGTATATATTATAATAATGGATTGGAAGAGAGAGAGCACAATATTAGTTTTTTACAATTTGTCTACAACAGTGCTTAATTTGATTATAGTTTCTTAGAAAAGTTACTTAAGTTTGTGCGCACTAAATGTAGGCTGAAATATATAATTACATTATTCCTCTAATTTTGTTTTTTGTTGAAAATATATATTATTTATATATATCTATAATTTGCATAGTAATGTAGAGAAATAGATTCGGATGATGGCAAGGACAGGGGTTGCAAATGTCAATTTAAAGTGGGTAGCCCCCCAACAAGAATAGAAGTTCCAGATACTAATTATCTTGTTCTTTTACACTTTGGATAAATCACAAAAAAAAATATTAACTGGATTTTAATTAAAATTGGTTGGAGCTTGGAGGGATGACAAAATACAAATTTAAGGTTGATTAAAAATAAAGATATAATTTCTTTTTTCACAGAGTAAGGGATGGATACTGACTGTTTAGGCACCGCTTCTCTGATAAATTCGATAATCAAGGCATGTATCACAATTACATCTACAGTCAAGACAAAAAATAATTACTATTTTCTTTACTAAATATGCAACACTACTGGAAAGATATTTTTAATCATCCCTAAAGTTTATAAATACATTTGAATGTTCAACAAATTAAATGTATGAAGAACACCTACAAGTAACCTGATCTTTCAATCAGAGCGAACTTGAGTAGAAGGCCACAACACGACCGCGCCCACTTTTCAATAGCCGTCCTACTGAGCAGCAGGTTTGCGTGTAATCAAATGGGAGAGGACTTCACTTTGGTCACGGTTTACGACAATTACGCTGTATGCTAGAGTTTTCAAAATGAAACAAGTTTAACTCTAATATAGTTTAATCTTACTGGACAACCTTTTTTTTCACGCAAAAACAATATTAATACACTTAAATTAAACTTTTATGAACCCGACTTCTGCTACTTCTGTTACATCTGCGCATGCGCCGGCATGCGCGAAGTAATAAAAGTCAGTTTACTGGCGATGACGTCATATGAACATTGAAAGCCTTTCTTCATAGCGAGTGACTTTCACTTTACTTAATTGCATTTTCTATACTTTGTATATATCAAGTAAAGTTATTTACTGCATCGAAAATAATGTATGAAAGTTGATTCAAGTACTTTTGTAATTTCAATATTTCGTGACGTCATGATACATTACTAAAGCTTGGAAGATAGAACCAAGTTCCCGCCCTAACTGAAACCGTCTTATTTCTCAAGAAGTATGATATTTATGAACTAAATAAAATAATTAGCAAACGGGAGACTACATTGAAGTATTATCGCACTACAAGACACCTTCATTAATATCAAGTAAATATTTAAAAAAAAATATTTCCTCCCGATTACATTGCATGTTATTTTTTAAATTCCGGACGGCTAATGTCTCGACAGATGACGATCGCGCCGGCTGGGTTTTGGCCTCCTACTCAAGTACGCTCTGTTTCAATTGTTGTTGCATAATTTATTTTCAAACAGTAATATTTGAAAATTTAAAACTTTTTAATTAGGAAATGTAGCAAAATTAAAACAATTATGCAACATATCATGTAACATAAATATTTGACTCAAAAGGAGCACATTGAAAGGCGGATGATTTTTTGTTGCTATAAATGTTTAGCAAATTTAAAATTTACATTGGAACAACAAGTGTATCTTATTACATTCATTACATTTAGAAACAATTAAACAACAGCCACAGAGCAGTATAACGGAGGATATTTGATATCCATAGTTCAATTTTCAGCTTTATTTGGCAAATATTTTGCTTTCTGTGCTTGTTGGAAATAACATTTTAATTCTAAGAGTAGATTTCAACGTTTACTTCATCATAACAATAAGTTTAAAAGTACTGCAGGGCTCCAGCAAGTAAGCAGGTGGGTTTTCTTGCAACTTAAGTATACTAACTTACGTTAGAGTACGTAACTAAAGGATAGGTCTGGACTCCCATTTTAGAGTGCTTCACAATGTTATATGAAAATGCCTTTGTACTGCATATAAAAATGATGAGTAAATTAAATTTTTTGATTGCCAGACAGAAAAAGTACAGTGTATCTTGTAATAATATAGGAAGTATAAACGATTTTGCCAGTTAATTTGATAACAATTGTATTTTTTTTTTAAACATACATGCAACTGTTTTCTTTTGAATCAGTGCATTTAACAACTGTCATAATAATATATAATGACACCCAACCAAACAAAAGTAAACTTTTTTTCCAAGAATACAATTTCAATTGAATCAATTTGAGAGGGCTACTGTGATTGTGTGAATGCACATGGATTTACAATTACATTCATGTAATTCAATATTCCGTTTTAAAAATTAAAAGTTATTTAAATTGAAAACTGAGACAATTAAACCGTTTAAGAAGGTCTATTAAATAAAGTTCAGTTTATTATTAAATTTAAACAACGTTATATGTGTATCAAAATAATTCTGATTGCCGAAGTCTCTATTACATTTAGGTCAACATATTTAAAAGAAACAAAACTTTCCAGAAATTTTATTTTAATAAGAAAATGTAAATTTAAATAGTAAAAAGAAAAATAAACATTTCAAAGTTCATACATTTTTCCAAAATGCTGTAAGTATTTTATAACTTTAATTTTAAAACAAGAGCTCCCTATCACCCCTACACTGCCTGTAAACAACACTTATGTTGACCTTGAAGATATAAGCATATATTTAAGACTACTGTAGGATCAGGCAGTGGTTAGCTAATAGAAAATAATAGCCATGCATTCACTTGAATGCAATGCTACATACAGTAAGCTAAATGAATTGGAATGTATTTTGTAAACATAGAAGCTGGCACACACAACATTCTAGCTTGCCTAAAATGGTTTAACATGGATTCAATTTACTGCCAGCCAATACACACTTTCAAGATACAGTGCGACATAACATGTTAACATTTACCATCACAATGAAGGCATTTAACAAGACAGTATATACTTATTAATATTAACACATTGGACCAGAGGATTTATATTAAGTGCATCAATATATAAGAATTGTAAATATAAATTAAGTACATTTTTATAGTTTTACTATTTAAAACTTGAAAAAAAAAAAAAGTAATTAGCCAGTGATTGATTTACTGGAAAACAAATTCCCTTGACAGGAGAAGATTAGTGCCATTGTAAATGATTATCACCCATCAGACACCCTTACATAATTTTCCAACAAAATACACCATTGCCAGATGTTTGAAAATTATGTTATTAACAATTGCTATCACACAATTTAATTTCCTCATGTAATAATATCTTCTTTTTTTTTTTTTTTTTTTTTTTATCAACCCCAATAGATATGGAGATGATGTACATGACTGGTAAAATAATTTTGTTTGTAAATAATCTAAACAAAATTGAATCTCTTTTGAAAAAATAAATATATACATACATGATCCTCTGGATTATAAATGTATATAATTGATATACAACGTTCAATATATGGCACATATATAACATGTAAAATACACATTATCAATATGAATAATAGTGCAAGTCATGTCAAACCATTTAGACGTCTCCTTATTTATTATTTTTTTTTATTTAACTTTTTCTCCTTTATCTAGACTGGTCATGTTTTGTGAGTCTTTCCCTTGACTAGAACAATGAATAGAATATGAGGTTCATTGGGAGGATAGGGCTGGAATCTCCTTCTCTTGCAGCGAGAGGGAAAAAAAAAACGAGCAACGCTGAAGGTGCATGGGCTGGGAAACTAGAATTGCTGCTAGCGTCAGTCTTAAGGAGCATGGACATAAACAAAACGTTGGTGTTCAGTAAAAATAGCAACTTTTACTTCTCATAGACCCAATTGCAGACACTCACAAATAAATAAATAAATTAATATTTAAAATTAAATTCATAGGCCTATATTCTATTCACTATTTATAAATGCAAACTTCTGATTCTTTGTTTTAAACATGAAATTTTTTACTATATTTATATATCACACACTGGTCATAAAGTTTAAATATTTCAATTATATATTTTTTCTTTTCATAAATCAAAACGTCAGAAGCAGAAGGCTACAATATTTTTTATAGTGAAACTACTTAATCATTTAAGTACATTTTTGCTGTTAAATGTAAAAAAAATAACTAAAACTTCATATTGTGAACTACTAATGCAGTATATACTTTTAGTAAATATCATAATAGAAGTTGAGATCACAGTTCGCTGCCCCCTCCTCCCTGCTTGCTCAGATTGGCTGGCTGGCTATTCAGTCGCTCACATGCCTTCTGGCTTGGGCAAATTCGTGTTGTATGCCCGAATCACCTCCGACTGTGTAACTGCCCCATGTTCTTCCTGAGAGAAAGCGTAGCCATCTGTAAAGAGCACAACATGTCAGAAACAAGCAACACTCATCCTATCTGTGTGTATAATTCTTGAAACACACCAGAAAAGCTGAAATATTTATTTAAAAGAAAGTGCAAATTTATTTTTTCAAAAATTATTCTTAGTTATTTACATGCAAATCATATTTACAAATTTTATGGCATGAAGTTTCTAAGCTTTTATAGTTATACACATTTTAAAAGAAGAAGAAAAATAAATAAATAAATAAAATGGTTGGTTGTTGTTTACCAACGGAGGAACTTATATTTCAACATTGTTCACAGTGCTCTCTAGGGCTCCTAATATCGAGTCTGCACGCCGCCAGACAATTAAGTACCATTTCTACCGCATCTAAGTGGGGCACGTATGTTGTTTGCACAAAATTCCACGGTCTTCATCATCAAAAAAGTAAAAATTCAAAACTTACTGTATTTTACATTAAATTTATAGAGGGTTATGTACTTTCTCATTGTTATTAATTAATAAAACAAAGAACAGACAGTTCAATATAATAATTATATTTAAAAAAAAAGTTTTAAGTAAAACAATTTGACCAAGTTCAACAAAAATATAAAAATGCATGTCAAATTCATCCTTAATCTTTAACCAATTGTTACATTATGACAAAGATTACAAAGAGTAAAATGATGATAGCGTATAAAGTTTAAAGAGCTTAGAGGGCGTTGAAGCATCAAGCCATTGGTGGAGTTTGGTGAGATATTTACAATGTGAGGCACAATGAATGGTGATCATGTCTGTACAAGTTAGATCAAGTATAACCCAAACACCTCCAGACAATTTGTACAAGAAATTTCACAGAACTCACAAAATGTAAGAGAACATAAAGAAAGATTATTATTTATTAAAAATTTATTAGTAAAATCTTTATTCAACTTTATAAATATCCAAAAGATTTTTTTTTTTTAGCATGCATCCAAAGTTGTATTAATTTAAATTAATTAGTAAAATGGTAGTGAAGAATAAAATTAAATCAGTTCATTAAGATAGGGGAAAAATGGCACAATTTTAGCAATAGCAAAATTATGAAATGGCGATAAGTTGAAACAAAAATTATAATTGTTTTAATTTTATTTAATGGAAACAAGGAATGTATGGTTACACTGTAATTAAGAATTGACCTTTGCCTTTTTACAATTTGACTACAACTTATTTTGTACCATTTTTATAATTGAAATTGCCAGTTAGTAGATTATCAAAAAAGGATGATGATGAGCGGGGACTTACGTGTGAGTTCCACCTCCATGTTTACATTGGTGGTGGTTCGCCTGAACACATTCTTGACGTTCTTTAGCAGCCTTGCTGTTTCAGTCAGTCTGAAAGAGCGAGCCACTGTGTGTCACGCACTAGGGAAGCTTCTAAGTGAGTCAAATGTACAGTGACACACATTTAGAAGAGACAGGAAGGGGCTGCACAAAGCCAAGCCAAGCTACCACTGTGTGTCGTGCAGGGAAATAGTTTTATTTGCAGGTTGAGCAATGGCGGCGGCAGGATTATCATGGGTATCACACAGTGCAACAAAACACGACCAATAGGAGGTGAGAAGTACTTACACCTTCGGAGATGGTCCAGTGCATGCAGGGGACTAAGAAAACAGAGACGGGGTACATTAACTCCTTTTTTTTTTCCTTTGGTTATCACACACAGAGATTCAGCAGGGTATATGTACTTTTTAATGCATCATTATTCAGTTTAATATATATACCCGGTATTTATGTTTAAAAAATTGAACAATTATTATTATTACAAAAATCCATACTACGTTGCTATGTATATTTATTTTTGATGCAGTAAAAAGCAATAGAAAACATAAAAAGGGAAATCTCCTGGGCTTACTGTGTCTTCATGGTGACTGTTTGTGTTGATATTCGGTCTGTAACATAATTAGTGTAAAAATGTTGAGTGTGTTTATTATTGGTGTTAATTGTTAGCAAACATCTCTTCAATGGTAAGAGTGTTAGAAATCATTAGTATCTAATAAGTATTAACACATTTGTCTCTGTTCTATTAGTTACCTAAGAGTAAGTGACTACTAGCTTTGATATGTGTGATTGTTTGTGTTAGGGCACGGGAATGCAAGACACAAGCAAGGTTAAGCAGTTGTTAGGCCGAAGACAAGCTTTGAGAGTACACAGGAGGCGGGCAAGACAGCAGAGCCTCTGCTAGCCAGTCAGACCAGCGCCCATTAATGTCAAGTCAAGAATGTTGCGTTACCTCACTTGCTTGACATCAACTTGTCTCAACAATTTTTGTTGGAGAAATAATCCATCAACATTTGGAACTTGAGCAACACAATCAAGATTGCCTTGTAAAGGAATAAATGTTCCGCTGTCCATAATTCAATAAAAGTGATACTTTAAGACACTTGATAATAATTAAAATTTATGCAAATGATGTTAAAATTGCAAGTATCAAATTATAATTATTCCATTACCAACAAAAACAAGATATAAATTGCAAAAGCATTCCAAAATGAGAGGTATTAAATATAAATCTAGATCTGCTATATAGGATTTCTATATTACAGTACAATACACTACTATTTTGCAATACTCTGAACTAACTTCTGCTATGTGCTGGTGTTATTTTGAGATTACTGTATTATAATACCCTTTGAGATTTGAAGGGGGGGGAGAGAGAGAGAGAGAGAGAGAGAGAGAGAGAGAGAGAGAGAGAGAGAGAGAGAGAGAGAGAGAGAGAGAGAGAGAGAGAGAGAGAGAGAGAGAGAGAGAGAGAGAGAGAGAGAGATAGAGGTGGGAGCTCAAAGTTTAAAAAAAAAAATAAAAAAAAGCACAAGGGAAATCTTACTCTCTATGTAGCAAGATTAATTATGTATTTTTAGAGCAAAAGTTGGAATTTAGATGCTTTTTTAATGAGACATCAATGAGTAACACTCTTTAACCGTCTCAAATTAAAATTTTAATTAAAAAAAGAGGAATATACCAATTTTCTGTTTTGGAAAAATGTTTTTTTTTACGGAAAATCATACATGCCATCCCAAAAGGATAAAAATATTTGTCAACTTTTCACGGAAGCAATTTTTTTTACTGGGCTTCGTTGATAATTAAGTTTTTTGGCGGGCATTGAGCATTTGATTGTAATTCATTAAAAATTTAGGAAGAGTGATAAAAAATTGCTTTCATCAAAAGTTGTTAAATATGTTTGAGATGACAAGTTCGATTTTCTGGAAAAACATTTTTTTTTAGGATTTTTTTTTTATTTAATTAAAAATTACAGAAATAACAATTTAATAATTGGAGAAAATTAAATTAATTTTGATGTACAATTACTGAAGGTTCGTTGATCATGAAACTTTCATTGCTATAACTCGCACTCCAATTTTTAATTAAATTTTATATTAATTTTTTAAATGTGTGATGGTTAGAAAAATTGGTGATTTTACATGATATTGCTTCATTAAAATATTCATCTAAATTTTAATTTTTGCTAAAAAAATATGTATATAAAATTATCCTTTACTGCGTAGAGAACAAGATTTTCTGTGTTTCAATATTTTCTTCCACAATATTGAACTTTGAACTATGGCACTCTCAAGTCAAAGGGTACACCTTTTTGACTCCAATGTTTTGATTAGTTGGAGATTTGGAGTATTTAGAGTTTTTGAGCTGAAATTTTATTTATCAACGTTCAGAATCAATGTATTGAAATTATGGCATGCATGTAGTTAGTAGTGAAAAAATATCATACATAAGATAAGTGATGATGATATTCAATGTACGCAGAATGATGCCAACAATGAAAATACAGATGTATATTGAATTAGAAAAATTATGAACAAAAAATTTAGCAGATGAGCAGAAAAGCATGCTAAAATAATATAGAGTATGTTGAAGAGTTTTTATTATGTCATGTGTTAGTTGAAATGTGATATATTTTACAGTGGCCCAGGCTGTCTTTCCCTCCCCCTGGCACCCCATAGCTGCGAGGGGAGAGGTTTGACACATGGGGGGAAAAGGGGCATGCTCACCCCACCCCACATGGTGGCTATAACCCCATATCATGCACACAACACTCTCCTAACATTCTTGCAGCATCACACGGGCCAGGCAAACAAACAGGAGGTACGTACTACGTACCACAACACAATACCATCCCTTACAATACCTAAGATATTTAAAATAGTAAGAAAACAGCTAGTTATTTTTAATACAGTAGGAAAACAAATTGCAATATTTTATTTCTTCTTTGCATTTTTTAAGATCAGGCAAAAATGATAATTGCTAAAGAATTATCAATCCAAAAATTATTTTATCTTCAAATATGGATATTTACGTTAAAATCAAACCAATATGATTTTCAATATGTACACTTAAACACTTAAAAGAGGGGAAGAGTATTTTTAGAGTCTGATTTAGGGGGTGCAAAAGGCAGTAAGAGACTTCATTATACCCTTGCCAATAAGCCCAGGTTGGTGACTCACTTGTTGCGCTCCTTCTGTATCACGTTGCTGGGGTCACGATTACGGATCTCACTCTCACGCACCGTCTCCGCCACAGACTTGCACGCCCACGTAGTCACCCTGTAAGCACCACCAAATTTGTACCAGCAATCTTTAATCATAAACAAATAGCATCTAATGTTTTTTTTTTTATGAAAACAGTATAAATACAGTATTTTTAAAACTATATCTGTACTATAGAATGATATAGTTTAGAATGATATAATTAATACAGTAGTTTAATTACTAATACTAATTAATATGATAGAAAAATAATAATTGATGTATGTAATCAATATAATAAAGCTAGCATTTTTTGTTTTGTTTTAAAAGGCTTAAATTCAAATACTGTAGTAGGTTTGTTGTTTTGTACTTATTATAATACTTTGAATAGGTAGTATTGTACCAAAGCATCAACAGCAATAATATTGTAATACTGACTATTCTATACCAGTGATGCTGAAGTAATACTATGGAAGCAATCAAAATTAGTATGACAATTTTAAGGGACATGAACAAACACAAGTACTTTAAATAAATAAATAAATAAATAAATAAATAAATAAATAAATAAATAAATAATGTTGATTGCTTCCTTTGCCTAACTTAATCCTCTTACAGACATGCCATTAAAGTAGTTAAGTGGGAAGACACTTACACTTTGTAGGTGATGTCAATGAGGAGGGTGGTGAAAGGAACAAGAGCGAGGCCAAGCCAGAAGACTGGTGAGGAGAACACCATGCGGTCCTGGCCCAGCATGACAGCCCCCAGTGGAATCCATGGCCAGAAGTTGCTGCAAAAACAATCTTTGTGTTATTTTGGTGATATTTAGCATGTCAAATCACTAAGCTGACAAAGACTTAAAAAAAAAAGGCCCTATGACCCTTTCACAGTACACGGTTAGCATTGCTTCAGTGTCATACGTCTGTTCAGCAGCACCAACTTCAGAGATAATAGACAGTGAAAAAGCATCTGTGCTATTTAAAAAAATTTATTAAGACTGCCCTGGTAAAATTTCTTCTATTCTGGAAATAAAATTTTCACCGTTGTTGCAGCTAAATCTAACTTTTACAGCAATCACCACTGAGGGGTGAGAGTGATGCCAAAGGTGCTTTTTCATCTCTAAAAAATTTCTGCTGCTTAAATAATTTTTTTATGTAGCAGCATCACACTGAAGCAATGCTAAGTACTTAATACTGTGAAAGGGTCATAGGGCTTTTAAGATTGGTCAGAAATATAATATATTTTAAATCTTCATGCTGTGTTCTTAGCATTTTACTAATCAGTTTAATAGTGCTCACCTGTAGATGATGAGGAAGAGAAACCATGCCACAATGGAGCCCCAGATGGCCAGGTGAGTGAGCCATGTCCATGAGTTGGTCACCAATGCAGCCTTCAGGCACACTGTCATCACCACATACTGCAAGTACACAATGTCCATTGTTCTAATTCATTTACAACTTAGTTCCTCTTCTAACTTTTCAATTCTTAATTTAACATTTTATTAAATCTTATAATAACAAGATAAAATGATAAATTATTTGCTTTAACAAAATTTAAGTTTGCTAGGTACAATAATAGTGCTATACATTCTTGGTGATTTTTTTAATATTTATGATAACTTTATGGCGCAGAAAAGAAGAGAAGAACAATTTCTGATTTGTCAAATTAAACATTTCTTGAAAGGCTCAAAAGTTCGTACAAAAAAGCTTTTGTTTGATTGTTTGTTGGCCACTCACTGAGTAGACAGTGTTTCCGAGGACTAGGTAGCCTCCGTCCTTGCCGTGCCCCCAAACAACATCCTGCTGGAAGGCCAGCAAGGGCAGCCAGTAGAGCAGCAGCGAATGCAGCATGGCGTTGCCGATCCACACCCAAAAGACGCGTACATTGAACAGCTCGCCGGATTGAGACATCTTGTAGAGCGTTGGGTAGTTCATCATAGCCTCTGCACTGCACATTCGGTCAAACAGCCCCATCGCCAGCGGGGGAGCTGCCGTGAACAGCTGAAAAGAGACATTTCATGTTACAGAGTCATGAAAACTGTCAAAACTATCAACATCAACATTGCTGACATTACTTAAAAAATACAAATAAATTCTTGTTTCACATACTCAGCAGCTAATGAAAAATTTCCAGAATTCTTAATTCTATATATTAGCTTTCTTAACTACTTTTAATTCCGTTTTCCATTAAAATAGCTCTCATGCAGCACTATACATACCATAATAACTCATCAGTCTACAATAATTCACTTTTAATAATGATGGTAAATTATTACCATCATTATTATTATATAAGTATATTATTATTATATATACTGTATATATTTTTTTCTGTTGAAAAGAGAAGTTTTGGCAAACACTTGTGAAAATTGTGAACATACCACATTGTAGAAGCCAATGGTCCACCTCTCAAAGAGAATCTGTCCGGACCAGCCAGAGTAGATGGCAAACCACAGCTCAATGACATAGAGGCAGATGTTCTTGTAGAAGCTGTATAGGATGAGCTTGCTCATGCGGCTGTAGTTCCATGCTCCATGCACAAACAGGAGACGAGTCAAGAAGCGGAACTGTGGACAAATATAATCAGTCAGCGTTAAAATGATTGAGCAGGTAACAGTTATTGTTAAATCTTTCTTCTAATTTTCAGCAGTATCTACAGTATTTATTGATATGTAATTTGATTTCATAGCTATGCTATTTTTTATATGTATAATGTAAAATTGAAGCAAGTGTCTTCTACTATGAAATTCACAAGGGTACTAGTGCTGATTTCTGTATTAACTTTTAATTGTGTATTTTACTAAGTAAAATACAAAATATATTAAAATGAATAAAACGCATTGATTTTATAAGAAAGTTAGTTAGTAGAATATACTGAATGGACTATACGGCTGTACATACATTGAAATATAAATAAATGGTTACAACTATTCTGTGTATTTTGCTGTGCCTACCTGTGCAATAGCATAATCTGAAGCACAGCAGGCCTGTAGGCCTTCCACACCAGAGATGCCCACTCCAACGTTGGCCTTCTGAATCATGGCAACGTCATTGGCCCCGTCCCCGATGGCCAGAGTGATGCTCTTAGTATGAGAGGTCACCATCCCCACCACCTGTTCACCATCAAGAGATCAGCTATGTGCCACAGTACTGTACCTTGCCATCAGTCAAGTTTTACATACCTCTGCCTTTTGAAGAGGAGACACTCTACAACAGATTACTGATCTACAGCTGATGCAAAGGTCAAGGAACTCTCGACAAAGGTCATAGGTTAGTGCATAAGTCAAGGTCTTGCCATCAACAATAAGTGCCACATCATTGTCTCGGCGAGGAGTGTCTCGCTGCGAGTGCTCTCCGAAGTCTTGGTTAAAGTGGATGATCTTCTCTCTGGTGCTCTACAAGGAGAAAGAGACGGAGTGAGATCACTGCTTGTTTACAGAAGACTGCAAGCACTTACGTCAAGACTACCCTCGTTAAGTACCAGCAGTTGCATGCCTTGCGTCAAAAGGCGACATGAGTAGCCAATGTTGATGGCCGTCTCCTGTTTATCTCCCGTCAGCACCCACACATGGATGTCAGCCTTAAGCAAGGCAGCAATTGCCTCGGGAACCTATAGAACCATTTATGTTTTTAAAGCAGTAAAAAAATTATACAAGATTTTTAAAGAAAGAGTAAAATTTAAAAAATGTTTTAGTCCATAGTACTATTGAAAGTTAAATTTCATGCATTTCAGTTTAACATTAATTTAGTACGCAAGAGTGTGTGGGAAACCCTATATCTCGACCAGTTTTTAAAAGCTACTAAAATAGTTAAATGATTCCTTTAAATCACTACAGTACATAACAGTACATAATAATGTTGGTATACATTATATCAGTACTTACAGTATATACAGATATTTTTGTGTTTTGTCCATGGAAGAGATAATCAAATAAAATAAAGCAACTTTCCATTGTACATTTATTATTATTAAAGTTAGTTTATTTTTCTGCTCTCAAATTAGAGCACCCCAGCACTGTATTCCAAAGAACTAACCCCGTCCTGAAGCTTGTCTTCAATGGCAGTCGCTCCTAGCAGCCTCAAGTCACTCTCAATCAGGTTTGCTGCATCCTCAAGCTTCTGTTCTCGACTTTGCAGTGATGTTGAGGCCTTGTAGTATGTGTTCTTCCACTCCTGTTAATTATCAGCATTAATATCAGTAATAGCAGAGCAAGTTGTTTGAAATTTATAACAGTAAAAATACCAAGTGTAGTGTAATCACAATATCGTGATGTTAGCTTACCTGCTCACTGATGGAAAATATCAGAAAAAATGTGATTTTTTTTATCATTTTTAACAATTGAATATAATTATTGAAATCCAAAAACGAGATAGGAATAAACAGCAAAGCAATACAGTAAAGAAAGAAAAGTCAAGGTAAACTTTAACAGCTGTGACTCTTTTTTTAGTGATTCATCCTTTCTGGTTATTCCTAATCTTTTTCTCTAGTAAGATTGTCTATTACCGTATAGTTTATTACTTTATTAACCTTAACACTGAATTAATATTAGAATGTATGGAACAAACATGTAAATCAGCTCAAAATTTTCACTTGTAGAAAAAAGATAATAACTTTTACAAACAGTGATGATTTTATAACTTGACACTAACGTAAGTACTATCTTCACATGACACAGAAGTAACACAATGCTTGTTGCTATTTAACTTCCTACCATACACTCTTTCATCACTACTTAATGGCACTCACATCATAATATTCCTCGGAAATGTCTGCCACGGCACAACACAAGGTGCGAAGTCCTTCCGTGGCAAAGTTCTCAAGATGATGAAGAGTAGTTGACCTGAACTGATGGTGTCTTTCTCCTAGTCTCTCATAGATCACTGTGTCTGCTCCCTTGCAGTATAGCTTGATCTTGCCACTTGGACCTCTTGCAACTACTGACATTCTCTTGCGAGCACTTGTAAACTCTAGCACATTTAAGATTTCATAGCGTTCTCTCACTCCTAACACATTCACTATCACATATTCTGGAGTCCTTGTCTCAAACACAAAGCCAAACTGTCGTGCTCCCTGTACCAGAGCCCTCTCATCTGCAACAATTAAGTTAATAAGTGGGGGTTTGGTCTATGTTGGGCAAAACGTCTACATACCTGGGGAGGCTGCATGATAGAGGATTTGGTCGTCACGCACAATCTCGGGTATCACAGTGTGGCACACCGCCATCAGAGTTAGGAACTCTCGGATGTGAGACGCTGACTGGTGACCGCCTTGAAGATTCTGGAAACATCAAATTAATTTACGGAAACAGCAATAAAAGGAAGAATTATAAAGGGAATAACCATGTAGAAAGAGATTATCTTCTATTAGTAATTTAATGTTTTGTACTCAATAAAATTGTATAAAAAAATCACAATAATAACAATTACAACAATATTAATGCTCTCTATAGCTCTAAGAGTAATAATGTAGGTTTTAGATTAGAACAAAAAATTATGAAAGGGGAGTGGGGGTGGGGTGGGGTGTGATCATCTCTTAAGTAATTGAAAACAACATTATAGCATTAAGATAGCAGGGACATGGTGCAATAGAGAAGGATATTTTCAAATTAAAGCAATAAATAGAAAAATGGGTACGGTTATAATTACAGAATAAAATTTTATTTAAATTTCAGCTATCAAACTTACAATTAGTTTGAAGACATGTAAGTACTGGGTATTCTCACTTTGCATCTTTCTAAAACTAACCTGAATGAGAAGGGAGTCTAGGGGGTTATCCTCTGGTCCATACACCTGGTCAGCGACTGAACACTTCTTGAACTCCATGACGTTACGTGTGAGTGTGCCAGTTTTGTCTGAGAAGATGAACTTGACCTGGCCGAGCTCCTCGTTGAGATTGGAGGTGCGAGCCATGGCCGGTGTGTCTGTCTCAGCATGGTACATGTCAACGTCCTGGTTGATGAATGTCGCCTGCAAGCATCAGAGGTCAGTCAGCAACAGTATGCTGTGACAAGCTAGGGAGACTCAACATACCTGGATGAAACGAACCACCTCCAGAGACACTTGCAGCGAGATAGGAATCAAATTATTGTATAAAATTATAAATGTAAGGAGATTGTAAAAAAAATTAACTGATGCATCATCTGAAACAAAACAAAACAAATAAATTTAAAAAAAAAAACAACTATTAATTAGCTTGCATATTTTGTAAAATTACATAATATGAAATTTCACAACATTGAGGACAGTTTTTCCTAAGATATTACATAAATGAACAATGGAGTATCAATCTCATTTTTTTATTGCAGAAATGGATAGAAGGTGCAATTTTGTGCTACCCTGATTTTTACAGATTTTTTACAGCCCTGGAAGCATTTTTAAAAAATGATTGAAAGTCCTTTTTTAAAAATACTTCCAGGGCTGTAAAAAATCTGAAAAAAATCAGGGTAGCATAACTTTGCACTCTTTATCCATTTCTGCAATAAAAAAATTGAGGTTGATACTCCATTTATTATGACTAATTTAATTAAGTCCAATAATAGGATTTTTAGATTAGTTTTACAATAAAATATCAGGTGAAATAAACAAATAAGTAAATAAATAAATAAATAAATAAATAAATAAATAAATAAATAAATAAATAAATAAATAAATAAATAATAATAATATATTTGTAAATTTATAAGCTGAGTCATTTTTACAGACTTGAGGCTACTTTAAATAAACTTTTACTTGCAGCAACAATTCACTTTTATACATTGCCTAAAGTTGATGAACATATTTAAAGATTGTGAACTCACCTCCCAGTCCTAGGTACCAGTGTGCTCTTGCATGCCCTTGATTCCAAAGGGCGTTGAAGATGGCACTGATGATGCAGAGAACGAGGAGGATACCAAACAGCAGCAGGATCTGCTTGTTAGTGGTCTTGTCGAGCGTGGAGCGCTTCAAGGGAGCCTTGGAAGAGTTCTGCATGAGCTTCGAGTCGACACCCGTGTACACTACCAGGCCAAACACCCACGTCGTGTTGCGCAGCTTGGCTCCACGCAGCAGCAGTTGGTCAGGACCCAGCGGCACAGCCCTGTGTAGCAATAGTGGACATCAGAGGCAATATTGTGTCTATTACAGAGCCTATAACATTTATTTAATACATATGCAATATGTTTTTGAATATTAGTCTTGTTGAGAATATTGCACTCATTACTTTGGAAAATTTCCCACTTGCAGCCTTGTTAATCAGGCTACAAAGAAGAAATTTTCCGAGGTGATGACTGTACATTAAGGTAGGGTAAATTTTGAATTACTGCAATATATTTACTTTACTGTGTATACAAGAAGCTGCAAACTTGATAATCATGAATAAATTATATCTAGATTTTAGAGAGGGGAATAAATGGAAAAAAAGAGTTAAGGCTATTTTGGTCTCTTCTCTTCATAATGTTAATATTTAATATTGAAAAGGCAAACATGAAGTATGATTAAATGGTCCCAAACATAGTAAAAATACTTATATCAAAATTATTATTTCTAAGCAAATATGTATCTCTTACAAAACCACAGAATAAAAAATTAATAGCAAATAATGTAGATCTCTTTAATAACCTGACAATATTTTCATAACTTGAAATAATTCAACAATCTATTTTAACAGACGTAGATTCAGAAAAAAAAAAAAAAAAAAAAAAAACGGGGTAGGGGCGAGGAGTGGCCCGATCGGGTCCATGTTAATGAAAAATATCGGAGTGGGGATAATGCCTGTATTGCCCATTTTAAATCCAAAATTTCAAGAGAGAGAAAGAGAGAGAGGGGGGGGGGGAGGAAGGCTGCTGCCCCTGCCCCCCTGTCCCCCTGAACCCTTGTCTACATTTGAAAGAACAATAAAACTCATATTTTCAAATAAAATAGATTATTGGACTCACTGCTTGTCTGTCTCAGTGAGGGTTCCGTTGAAATCATAAAGATTAAAGTGCGGAGGTTCGCAGTCGAGGAAGGCTGCAAAGTTCTGCAGGTCTCTTGTCTCAAGTAACCGTGACGTCTGTGGCAGACCTTGGCGGATCTTTAGATTCGTCTCCCCATCCAGGTTGGCTGTCTCGATGTAGCACATAGCTTGCGGCTCACTGCGGGAGGTACAATATTAGTGGTGGTGTCACCAGTCTTCCTGGCTGCTGGACACTTTGCAGTATCAAAGCATGAGGACTTAACTTTGGTATCAGAAATATTAAGTGCAAGACTATATCATAAGATATTAAGATCATTATTATATTCCAGTAATGGTAACAAATAGCAATGATATGCAAAAATGTTAGTTCTTAAAACAAACTATAATAATAATTATTCAATTAAATAAAAGATATCACGAAAAAATGATTATACTGTATTAAGTTAATAACTTTTGTCCTATCTAAATAAATAATATTATTTACTGATTAATTTATTAAATCTTATGACGTACTATATTGATTTTCTATTATTTAACGTGATAGCCTGATTATCTTCATTTCTTATCTTTTTCTCAATTTTTGAAGTGTCTTTGATTGCATTGAATCATGTTGCTTAAAAGCATTGATAAAAATTAACCTTTTTTTATCTTTCCCCCCCCAAAAAAATCATTTCATAAATGACACTGATCAGTCTTACTTTTAAAACAATCAATGAATAAATTATAAAACACTATATTACAATTTATAATATATGTAAGAATCAACCAATATTGTGGAGCAATGCTCACACGTATTCACTTCATTTTATGGGTAAAAATGAGCTTGAAGATAATGGGGAGGGGGGAGAGAGAGTTCACCTGGAGGAGAGCAGCACCATGTCCGCGGGGAAGAAGGAGTCGTTTTGCACCTTGACGATGTCTCCCACCTCGACGCCCAGCCACTGGTCAGAGAGCCAGTGGCCCTCACGCAGCACGTCTACCTGGCGATGGTTCGTCTCATTATCCGCCTGGTGCCGCTTCTATTAACCAAAAACATCTAGTCAGCAACATGCCACCATACCTTAGAAGCATTAGGCTGTTGTTTAACTATTTTAATATAAAAGTATTAGCTTACAAATTCACCTTTAAAGATTTTTTTCTGGTAGGAGGATATTATATGTATAATATACGATCCATTCTATCCTTTTTTTCTTTTAAAGGAACGAAATTTGGGTACAAAATGGAGCTATACAGTACATTAACATTGCTTTTAATTGAAAACTTGTATAATAAAGTTTATAAAGTAATAAGTATTACGGCATAAATATACTACATTAAACACTCAAAGTTACAACTTTATTAACACAAAAGTTATTTATTGCGAATTAATTAAATTAAAGATTGTGAAAAATGCAAGAGATTTTTTTCTTGAAAAATATGCATAATTATAGATATAAATATGAATTGATTATAATTCTTAGTTGAAACATAGAGCACGTTGCAGAACTTTAAGGGCTTATTGTCAAGTTTGGTATACTAATATCGTAAGAATTACAAAAATTTCCATTAATTTAAAGAAAAATTAAGCTGAATATTAATAAAAACAATTTGTTCGTATTATAAATACTAGCAAGTACCTATTACTGTATACTTTGATTACATAGTTTTAACGAGAAGTTAAGGATAATAAAAAGGGATAAACAAGCAAATAAAATGACCAAATTTATTTTACATATATATATTATATTGATTGTAAGGAACTAAGTCAATATTTTTATCAGAAATCAGAAGCTCGTGTTTTTGTAACTGCAAGCTATTCGCGACTATATCGTAAAGTTCAATCATGTGTTACACTCACATAGTCCTCGATGATCTCCTTCACGGCGGATACCATCAGGATAAAAAACAGCGGCACAATGGTCGTGTACCGACCCGTCGGAGACACGTCGGGGATTTGCTGCAATAACGAGCAGACCATGTTTAGTTGATTACATTCAGTTGGTCTGTTTGTAAACCCTGAATGGTGTACACTTTTGGCACCAATCGAGCTATAAATGTCAAAGCACATAAAAAAAATCAAGTGCAGAATGTATAAGTTATTAAGGGTTTACGAATAGATCTAATGACAGATTCATAAAGAGTAAACTTGATCTCGATATATGTAAATTTTTGTTTAAATTTTTATTTTAAAAACTGACCTGGAGCAATCCAATGAAGAGAAAGAAACAGTTGGAGTAGCGTTGGAACTGTTCGTACAGAAAGCATGGGAAGAAGGAGACCATGCTGTACTTGGCAGTGGACACGTAGTTAGAGCAGAAACGCTGCTGTCCACTCGGGGTAGCTCCCGACCCTGGTCGCGAGCCTGCCCCGCCAGCGTGGTGCGGGGCGAACTGCTGCTGGTTGATGAAGATGCGCCGCGTCGCCTTGCCACTTGGGCCCTCTGTGAGACCCGACGTCTGGTCATCATCATCCTCTGCTAACACACAAGCGGGGGTGTTACACGAGGGCTGCAAGTCCGCGAGGCAGCCGCTGCCATGTTCACAAACTTGCTGCTCCGACATGGCGTACAATCGAATGTAATTGTCAAGTTCGTAAACCAAACAATGGGGTATTGACCAAAAAAATGTTTCAAATTTTTGTCAACATTGCAAAAGGCACGAGAATTTCATGAAGAACAAGCCCTATTGTAGCATTCTACGACAATTTCCTGATTTTATATGAATTTTTAAAACCTCTCAAAAATGACGTCATAGCATTGAATCTTAAATGGGAAAATAGATCAGTTAACATTGCCAAATCCCATATATTGAAATGTAACCAAAACTTCATTTGCAAGGTTTTCAGGTGCTAGAATCACGATAATGAAGGTTTGAAATTCGTACTTCAATAACTTTTCATTTTAGCAATGTTAACTGATGCATTTCCCCATTTAAGATTCAATGGTATGACGTCATCAAAAAAAGTTTTAAAAATTCATATAAAATCAGCAAATTGTCGTAGAATGCTCTAATAGGGCTCGTTCTTCATAGAATTTACAGTACTTTTTATTAGTATTGCTAACTCAAATACCGGTCAGTACCCCATTGTCGACGAGTCTAATACTTCAATGTACTTGGCAATTTAGACATTAAATTTCATTGCAGTTAAACTGTTAAACAGTAATTAATATGTACGTAAAATTTTTATTTTCTTTGTTTTAATGTCAGTTAAACCATATATATTATAATTAGTTTAGATATATACAAAAACAGTATGAGTGAAAAGAAAATAAAGTAACTATAGCAGGTACTATACAGAGTACCACAATTTGCATTAATGGTGTCTTTTTGTAATTTAATATATGCATGCATGCCATGCCTACATGGCTAATACATTTCATGCATGCAACTGTAGTTTCAAATCCCATTAAAAACTTCTTCCTTGCTTCATGCAACAGAGCGTAATCCACATCACCTTGACGTAATAAATCATGCAGCAGAGCATTTTTAATTAAGTTATGGCCTATACTTGGAACAATTTGTTGCATTAATTTATTTATAATATGCAATTAATAAATATATATAATGGCGTACTTTGTAATCGGAATCAAATCACGCACTATAAGAAATAATTACGTTTTAATTATTAATTAATTATTAACTTGTTTAATTATTAAACAAAACATAATCGAAGCATTTATTATTTATTCATATATATGCACTCAAATGAAGTCACCATAAAATAAATTGAGTTTTGGAAAATATTCAGGTTTTTGCAGAATAAGAAAACTGCTTATCTCAAATTCTCCCATATAAGCAAATTATTGGAGCGGGGGAAGAGGTGTCATCCAACTTCTCAACAATCCCAACGCTGCATGCGACTTCAATTCATGACAAATATACCATCATATTAATTAAATGATAAGATTTGAAGTTAATGATTTCTTTGTCTATATCAGTAGACAGAGAAACGTCGACGCACAATCAGCTAAAAATGGCAACATAAATTGCTTGTGAAGATTTTTCTCCCCTATATTTTGCTGCACTTGGCTGTAAAAACACTAATTTAAGGTGGGGCAGATATAGGTGAGAGCCGATAAGCGGTCTTCTGAAGTATTTAGTCATACCTCTAGCTCAATTAAGTCGTAATCATACAGGAGCCTATATATAACTATACATTTTTATTACTATAAAATAGTCATTTTTACAACGCTACATTTTTTTACATACAAAAAACAAACAAACATACAATACGAGTATAAATATAAATAAATTATTTATGCATGTATACTTTAATAAACATATATTTAGCATAATTAAACGTGGTAAAATTTCAATTTAGGTCCTTGTTAACAATTTTTATAATCTTAATTAAGCTTGTTGGTTATAAACTAAGAAATTAGGGGGCTGAACCATGAAATGGCATACACATTAAATATCCTAAAATAATTACACCAAGTAGCAGAGAAAGAAAATTAATTAAGAATTATTACAGGCAAGTGCTTGTGTGTAAGGTAGAGCTGTTGCGTGCCTAATGATAAGACTCCACTAATGACTCACTAGGCGGTTGCCGGTAGAGTGCGTTCCTTGCTGCTCCGAGAGTTGAGCCCAAGCCACCCGTGGGTCGCGCCCACGCCCATTGACCCCCTGAGCGACGCCTGCCCCCGCTACCTGCCGAGCCCGAGCCCAGCATCACGTCAGCTGCACTCTCTCAGCACATCAAACTGCTGATGCACTTGTTGCACCTGCTGCACCAGTGCTTAGGTCGAGAACCACGGGAGCAGCAGCACTCGTCTTCCGCGGTAGTCGCAGTGTTCTCCAGCAGCAGTATACCAGCAGCTCAATACTGAGTAGCAAGTAACAACCCTCCTCTGCCGCTGCTGCCGTCGTCATACAACATCCAATAGCAGAGGGAGGTTTTACGTCGTCATGGCAACCAAAATGGATCCTCTCCTCGCTAGCTCGCTTGCTTGCCAACTTCGTTATATGGTATTATGGTACACTCATGGGCGCGCAAACAGAGAAGGTGCTTTTTAGCCGATGTAATTTACCACTTAATAACATTAGCTCGAAATGTCATCAAAGATGAAACAAGTTTTGTCACAAGCTTATACACACTTTCGTTAATTAAAACGTACACAGTAAAATTTAATTAAGGTCTCATTAGAGACATGATTTTCCTTTAAGTATAATAAAATGACAATGCGATCGATGAAAAGGCTGTTTTAGTATAACAGGGACAAACTGGCACCATAAACTTTGTGGTTGTTTGGTGAACGATATATCAAACACACTTTGCAAGTAAACCAAATTTATCTTCCTACGTAGAAAAAACGGTTATGTCATTTGTTCGACTATTAAGCAACGTGGTAATACATGCATACGATAATATAACAACTTATTTGTACACTGAACTGCTTTGTAGCAGAAACGTAAGACAGTTGAATATAGGAAATGATAATACATGACAAAAAACGAACGTCAATGGTGCGAGTTATCTTCTCTCAAGTCACGAGGGTAAACACTTGGTGCTCACGCCCACTTGCTCGCTGTAATATCTCGCCGCAGTTCGTCACAGCGGGGTGTGTAGGTCCGCGCGGCCTGCCGCGATCGCTGGCACACGTGACACTGGGCAATTCGCGGTGGCTCTCGGCGGCTAGACAGCGCCGCCACGGTCAACACGCAGCGCCCTCCACAGCCGCGATCTTGGCACGATAAAGCTGCCGCCAGTAAGCCCCGTGTTCTCCACCGTGACTGAGAAGTAATTTGGGCTGGTGCACAAGAAAATATAAAGAAACCAAGAAGCGCGGGATTGAAATTATTGAAACTTAAATTAAATATTATAGATAATATCATAGAGAGTTATAATAAAAATTACCTCAAGCTAATTCAGCTGATTTAATTATTCATTTAATACGCAAGAAAATTGCATTCCATGAATGAAAAAATGGTTTACCGACTTTATTTACACAGTACATTTTGCATCTGTACTTCCACGTCCTATCATAGAATCATGTGGCACCAACTGATCCAACTGAGGTCATGCATTCATATTTGTAATTAAAAAATAATAGAATACACAAATATATTATATAATATGTAAATAATAATATATCTATTTTATCTTTAGAAGCATCGCTGTACTTTTATTTCACTCACGGAGACCAAAAAAAAAAAAAAAAAATCGAGTCCTGAAAAAATAAACACCCCTTTCTATTGCGGAGAAACAAGAAAATAAAACTTTAATGAATTCCAAGATAAAAAAAAAAAAAAAAAATACACATACAAGGAAAACGAAAGAGAATTTTAAATGAATTTCGTATTATATAATATAAAAACGAAGTTTGATTCTATATTTGTGTGAGTTGCGTGTGCGAGACACGAGCATGTCAGAGGCAGCGCTACCCCGGGCGGCTGTCTCGCAATATATGCTGGAACTTTAAACACATTGACCCATGGGTCCCCGCGGACCTATAACTAAAGGCATGAAGTTGCAGGTATCAACACTACACATTTGAAACCATTAAAAAAATGCATTATTTCTATTTTTTTTTTAAACAGATCGCTGTTCGAAAGTAGTAAAAAAACAAACTTCTCCTGTGGCAATCTTGCACCAGTCCAACTATATCAGGTCGAAGCGGCACGATATGTTTATATTATCAGTGGGTCAGCTTTAGGATCACGAGCAAGCAAGCGCCGAATTAATCGATATACACCATGCCATGGACAATGAGATGCAAACCAGTCGAGAAAGAAGTTCGATACCACCTCCATTGTTATATTGCAACAGCAGTAGCATGCAGCGGCACGTTATATCGCCTACACTTATACCAATATATAATGTAACATAATGTATAATTATATATGTAAATTTATTATAGATTTCTGATAATAATATAATAATATTTAAATCAGCAAAAAAATAAAACTATAATTATGTTTTGCATGGCGAATCCATTTATACATGTCATGTAGTTACACTGATGTAAATGATGTAGTATATATTTATATATAATATATTAATTTTATCATATTGAGCAATACAAACAAGTTAAATAATATTATAATTTAAAATGAGAATGAGGATTACAAAAATTAAAATGAAGTTACAAAAATTTAATGAGACCATGCCATAAGACCTGATTAAATTTATTCTATAGAATGACATGAAACGAAAAAATAATCCCTGCAATGTGAAAAGCTTTATTAAATAGGTTTACAGATGAACGATGAATAGAGCCGCTGTATTTTCTCTAATATAATAATGTATGCTGCTGTGAATGTGAGACCAATAATGTGCGTATGTATAGGATGCAAACGATTATCGTTCCCCTTATCTTATGCTGTCCTCACAACAGACTCCGCAACAAACAGGACGATTATTTCACGAACGATGATAGATCTGGGTCACATGGCAATTGGTAAATTTTCTTCCTCTGTATGACGTCTGTTTGTAGCTGCAGCAGACAGCCGTCAATATATTCACCCTTGCTTTGGTGATCTCTTCCAATGTTCGGTGAGCTGACCAGACTTCAGAGGTCACGTCACGGGTCAGTGAATATATAACCAATAAAGTAATGAACGCAAGTATCGTGCCAAATAACGTATATAATTTAGACAGCGTAGAAAAAAAAAAAGACAATTGAACCCTTATCCTTATAGTACATCGTTTATGAAACATAAAAATTATTCAGTAGTGAATTCAGACTTTCATTCAGGTAAGGAGGTACAGGCATGTAGTAGTTGCTGTGATGTATTGTAACCTCTGCGCAGAGGCTCGGCTCCAACTACAAGCAATAGAGCACGTCGGTTAAGATAAAAGCGAACCAGTAGAGGCAGTTTGTATTCAAAGGAGAAGCTGCACGAAGCTTTTTATGATTAATTTTATTATTTTAATTCAACTCAAGTGATGCATAATAAATATTAAATAGAATACAAAAAACAGTAACTTGAATGGATCAAAATAATCCATTTTGTGTATGTACACCTCTGAAGAACTTTACGCCTGCCTCACTTGCTATAATAGAGCTACAGTTCCAATTGACAGGGAGATGCAGATTTTCAATTATGGGTGAGGTAAAAAGAGCACACTGTCAAAAGAGTTTTACTTCACCACGCTTCCATAGACTGCGTGGTAATTCCTATAAACAAAGCAGGAGTAAAGTTTGTGGTGTCCAGAGGTGTACAGTACATACTACATTTGACGCTAGATTTAAAATATAATTTATGTATATAAAAGGAATGCGAGTTTAATTAGTTCCCAAAATTATCAGTTCACAATTTAAAAAAATAAAATCCATATATATCAAGGAATTAATAAAAAATACAATAATTAAATTAAAAAATAATCAAGTTGACTCCACACTGAATTGGTGCCGAGTCGGTTGCTTGGTCGGACCACGCAACTTCCGGTGCTCAGTGCTGCTCGGTACTGATGAAGAGGTGCTGACGAGCAGGCAGCGCCACACACCGCATGTAACACCACCCTAGGCTGCGTCTATTTGCGGCGGCACGCGCCACAAATATGAGCGAGTCTCGACGGTCGGTGAAAACTCCCACGTGAGCCAAATTCACGTACGTGAATATACCGTCAAAAAGTAAAATGTAATTTTATGACTGCATGGATATGGCACGAGACACGGAATTGCTCCGTGGCGAGCGAGTGTCAGGCCACCCCTTCACGTCAGTCTATGCATGGAAGTGAGTCGCACACCCTCTCCCTATAAGTGTGTGTGCATGTGAGAATACTCTCTTAGTAGACTTCACTGAAACTTGATAGTCTAATTTAAAGTATTGATCTCTTTCACTGCGTACGTAGTAGTATAAATAGTATGTATTATAGCTTAAAAATTTATCATCTTCTTCTGTATTTATTGTTTTATGTCTAAAATGGATTATTGAGAAACGAAGAACTATAATATAATATATCGGGTCTATGGATATAAGAGTGAAAGCTGCTATGGAACTGAACATATGATGATATTTTTTTATACTGTGGCTCCTGCAGGGTGTAACACGAAAGCTGACTTAAAAAATCAACTATCGACCCTTGAAAACTCACCTAAGCATCATACTATAATATAATTATTTAATCAAACCACCACAATTGGGTACTTCTAATTACTTACTAATAAGTTTGAAACCCCGAACCTTCCGAAACTCTAACTTGAGCCGTTTGAGCGTTTCGCGGGCTCCTCCAGAACGCAGAACGATGGACGGAAGATGAACCATGCACAGTTTGGACCACGGGTCGAGTCGTAAAAGCAGTTTCACGGGCCCGGGTCAGGCGCAGCAGCCACCTAATCGGGCCTGAAAATCCGACCCATGTAGACACAAAATAACAAAACCATTTGAAACGCTTGACGCATCAGCACTAACGAAATACATGAGTTATTGAGTAAAGAAATTTTGAAAGCGGTTCGAGAATGTAACAAACAAACAATAAGTAAAGCCGCCGCGGTGTGCTATATCTTTTTAATTAATGTCATCATTTGTCATCTTTCATTTCCAAAATAAGCAACTCTGATTGAAATTAAATTGTTAATTGTCAACAACCTGATTCCCCCTGTAATATAACATGGAAATCCCAATCACTTCCCAGCTGATATGTCTTACGTTAGATTAGAGTCCGTGTAAGACGATTGAAAAGCTCATTGAGGTATATTGCCATTATGGATCCCGTGAGAAACCCAACAGGTTATAGATTTGACGGACTGTATGTAAACTATTTACTTTTTAAATAAAACTATTGAACCAAAAAGAAGAAAAGAAACATAAATAGCGTAATACAAAATCAATTTATAATATAATATATTATAATACCTACATAATACTACATATTGTTATTTAACTATAACAGTACTCGGTGTGAGGGATGAAGTTGTATGACGAGCGATATATTGAGGTAATGAACCATTTTCCCAAATATATATATAATAAACTTTTTTTATATACTTCTTATACTGTATATATATTATACACTGCAGTATACAGTATGCAAAAAAAAAAAAAATAAAATTCTTTGGAAAATTATAATCGTGTCAATATAGCCTGTCTTAGCCGAGATTTAAATGATAAAAAGCCTAACTTCTCACTTCAAAGAGGCGAGAATAGTTATGCCAGTCCTGAAATTTGCCAATATATGTCCAACTATTGATTAACTATAGAGCTCCAATCTCTATTCATCAATGTTTTGTTATTATATTTTAGAATATGCAAAGAAAGAAAATTATAAACGTATATTATATTATTTTCAAAATTATTACGTATAAGATGTTTTTTTTTTCAGTGTTTTGCTTATGAAATTTGAAAATGAAATTTGAGTGCATTAAACAAGCAAGTGATGACATTTTTTATTTTTTTTTTTAGTGATTTAATCTTTTATTTTTTGCACAAAGCATAATTATGGCCATGCACGCTTCAGCGAGAGCGGTTTGTAGGTATAATATATATTATAACTACTACAAATAATATAACTTATAATACGTTATATATGATCAAGTGCCGCACCATACCGTCGGGTGCTAATTTGTGGGGCGTAGAGAGCATACAGCAGCGAGGGAGCAGCTTAGCTGCCGCAAAGCAATCAAGCAAGGCTAAAGAGGCAGCAACCAGCATAGCAAACAACATCGTTGTACAAGGAACAGGTGAAAGGTGGCACACAAGCTGCGGCGAAATAATTTAGCTGCAAGCTGCATCCCCATCAGGAAAGCAATTACCCCTTAACTAAAATAGTGCACACCGATATGATGCCACAATTTACAGTATATAACTGAAAAATAGGCACTGCTGACATCAGGAGTTATATATCTTCCAGCCTCTTCCAGGAGCAGAAATTTAGCTCCAGGAGATTCCAAATACGTTAAGCCTAAGTATGTTTATCATTCTGTGATTCTGTACGAGTATTTCTGGCGCCGAGTTTGTTAACTCGTTCACTCTCAGATGTTGAAAACTCGACAGATATAAAACGATATTTCTCCTCCATTCTTGGCAGAACGACAGAACGTTACACATCCTCCCACTTCGCCTGCTGCTGTACGCTTTACACCGAGCACATCTTTGTAATTCTGTGAGAACATTTGGAACACTTTTTCAGACACATAAATACATTACTTAATGTATTAATAATACACATACGCTTCGTCTGCAGCCTGCAGTAATAAGTAATTGTCAATAAAAAGGCAATATTAAAACTTAGAATTTATGAGACAAAGTGAAAATATCGCACATTAAATGACATTATATTAATACTGTATATTATACGAATGATAATTATACTCGCAACCTCACGATATATATAATATATTATATCATATATAATAAGATATTGAAAACAGAATTTAATTTTTTATATAACTATACCATGATGTAAAGATTTGTTATGTCTATTCACAGACTCTGCTATATTGTCTTGTCCTCATACCACCGTACATGAATGTAATAATTAAAAGCATACATTGAAAAATCATCACACAATATCTTAATTTTTATTTAATTTTGATTATGCAGATTTTATATGTTTGATTTTTTATATATATTTTTTTTCAGGCTGATCATTATGCATTACTAAAAATATATTACTTACCAATAATATTTTCTTTCCACTCACCCCAGCTCCAACATTTCATGATAAATGTCTTTACTCAAATTTTAAAAGCATATAAACATATAGACGTTAAGGCGCGGTCTTAACGGAACATATGGTGTTGACCACAATCGCTGGTCTCAGCAATTATTGACACATATTGGACAAGAAAAGGCGGAAGTTTAGCAGCAAAGAAACAGACCAGCAGTGCATGTTTACTTCCTATCAATGTGCTGGAGATGTTATCAGCTGACTCGTATTCAGAGAAGAGGGTTCGAGATCACGGGTTTATAATCGTTTCCTCTTTAGATGCAAATGAAATGAGCTGCTGAGATTACGTCAAGTGTCCTAGTAATACTTTGGCTTAAGTAAATCCCTACAACTAATATGTCTATAAAAATATAGCACATGACAGTGTGTAACAGAATTTTAATCAACTTCCCTTCTTATACTGACACTTTTTGTGCACTTGTTTTCCCCAGATTTTATTATGTCATAGAAATATGACATATAAATAGCAGTATTGCATGTATAATGAAGTCCCATGAGTTTAATTATGATATGTTCTTTGATAAACAGATCACATATGTACCACACATGTTTGTATTAAAAATTGTAAAGCGGATAAAAAATATTAATAGAGCACTTTATATGCAGCAGTGTGGCAAAATTGTTATAACTTCTATTATGCAAGCACTTTATTTCATTATAATATATTATATATAACATATATTATATGTATATATTATTATCTATAATTATTACGATTATCATTTAACACTGTCAGCCATAAGTTAAGAAAATCATTCAATCTTATAACTCTCGCGCAGGCTTTGATGTTATTTAAATAAGTAGAGCTAATATATTTATTAAATGGTATAGTCTCTTGCATGATGGCAAAACGTATGCTAGTAAATTGTAAGATAATAAGTAAATTACATGCTAGGAAGTCGAAATCGTGAATAGAGAAGTAAAAACTTCTGCAGTTAATTGATGACATGTGATATATTATTATTATTATAATGTAAAGCTTAATATTTATATTAATATTATATGAACATGGCACTTCTTAATTAAGCATGTACATCTTTTGTTATAATTTTAAAGTATGAAAAACATAGTACTGCATAGTTACAACAATAGTTATATTCAGTGGCGTAGCCAGGATTTGCCCAAGGGGGGGGTTCTTCAGGACAAAGATCGAGAAGAGCCCACTGGGGGGTTTGGGGGGCGAAGCCCGCCGCAGGCGCGATTTTTTTTAAGGACACGCCCCTTTTTTAGGGTAAAATAATGTAAAAATACTATTATATTAGAGGGTAAAATGATGCTTAGATGATGATTATTAAATGATGATTAGAGGGCCTGATGCAATTTTTTTAACATTTTATATTTTTTTCACCCCATTTTTCAATTTCTTTTGAATACGTGCGTATAATAAATAAAGCTTTGAGTAAATCATTTTAATTAAATCAAGTAATTCATGTAACCACTTTATATTATTTTTATAGAATCAGTGTACGTGTCATTTAATTGAATTTGATTTTTAAAATTTATTTAATAATCCAAGTTCACATCATTAAGATATTGTGAAAAATAAATAAATAAAAAAGGGAATTGCTTCTCTTATTTTTGTTAAATTTTGTCTGCACCGGGCGCGTGGAGCAACCAATTAAATGAAAGTGCGGCACACGTGAGAGCGTTTTAATTTATACAATAGTAGTTATATGCACATGCAGTTTGTAAGGGAAATAAAACATTTATTTATGAGTCGCACTTTTTCCTGTTAAAATTAGAAACTAACTTATAATTTGTTTATTTTAAAGAAAAGACTACTTGATACCCCTAAATTTCAATTTTTTATTTAACTTTTTTTTTCAAATTTCTATAATTTTTCCTTTTTTCTTCTTATATCCAGTCACTACTCGATCTTCATGGGGGGGGTTTAAACCCCGAAAACCCCCCCCGTGGCTACGCCACTGGTTATATTTATCTTAATGTTACAATAATTTTTAAATTCAAACAATATTTTTATTTAGAAGCGGATCACGCACATAAAAGCACGTAAAGCGGTTGAGTGAAAATTGTATAGACGAGATAAAAAGAAAACGTATTATAAATATTTTACATATATATATATATATATATATATATATATATATATATTTATGTACTGTATATAATATGTAATTTTTTTGTTGAATAGTAAAATTTCATACTTTAATAATTCCCTTTTTTCCTTATTGCTGATATTGAACGAGCTCAGAGGGAATACACAGGGAGGGTGCTGAGTCTTGCATGGTGGGTGGCAAAGAGGGGATCGGGGACGTGGCGCCTGTCGGGCGACACCGCGCCATCGGCGGATTTATCGATCTTGCACCCGCCGTACACTCACCCACATCACGCTCACCCCACCTTTCAACCGACAGTTTGCACACCTGACTCCTCGCACTGATTATCGTGTCTAGTCGAGTGATAACTCGAAGAAAATGAGGTGCCTTATCTGCACATTATTATCATTAACTCAACAGGCCTACTCCATTATATTTATATACAAAAGCTCTATTTATCACAATGAAAAAGCATTTGCATGAGCATTCATTTATCACCTTTTTTAAACTGTCACTAACGAAGCCTGTACAAATATTATGATTTTAATTAACACGTACAGTAACTAAAAACAACATTACGAAATAAAATGTTTCAGCGTGTCTAACTTATTGTGACCTCAACGAATTGACTTTTATTAATGACACTATGATATGACATAATGGTAAGAGATAATAGACCTATCAAAATCTTTTTCCCTCTCTCTTTTTTTTTACACAGTGCATAATATATCTGTAAAAGAAAAATAGCACAATAATAATTCGTATCCTTTACACACATTTCATATATATAAAGTGTGATTTATTGAGGTACGGAAATAATACACACTGCTGTCGAGTGATGATACAAGCAAGCAAGCGAGCGACCTCGTTCTCGTACAATACAAACACGCGGGAGTAAAGCTGTAGGGGAACACGCAAGTCATGCAGCAGCGGCATGACTATTGCGCTTATGGCTGTCCTGTAACTGGGCCACTCTTACATGCACTCGCCACGGGCGTATACAGCTGCAGGCGCCATCAGCTGAGGGGCTTGCTCGCACCCTACCCCCCAACTCAAGCAAGAGCAATCAGCTGATATAGCAATAACAAATTACAACTTCATGATAATATTCGATAAAATGTGCACTTAGAACTGCAGACCAATTTATTTTCATAAAATATTTACATGCATGGAATTAAAAGTTCAACCTATGGTTACATAATATATACTATATATTAATCAATAATGGACAACATACATGAAAAATTTTTATTGCAGAAATGAATAGAAGGTACCAAATGATGCTACTCTGAATTTTTTCAGATTTTTTCGAGACCCGGAACTATTTTTAAATAATTATTGAAAGTCATGCGATTTCAGTTGGCACCCCTGCAGCCTTAATAAAAAGGATATAGACTGGACGCCTATTGACGCCTCCAGGGGGCGTGGCCGCACTTTCAATAATTATTTAAAAATAGTTCTGGGTCTCAAAAAAAATCTGAAAAAATTCAGAGTAGCATAATTTGGTACTCTCTATTCATTTCTGCAATAAAAAAATTTCATGTATGTTGTCCATTATATTATGATCTATGAAGTATGATCATGGTTAATATATTAAATAATATTCTCTCTTTAAACACAGTTTTTAAAGGATTTTTTGCATCTTACTGTTTCTTCCGATCTATACATCGGAAGAAACATATACATATTACATGGATTATTGTTGGGGGGGGGGGGGGGGGTTGCCAGGCAGGCAGTAGCTATAGAAGTTGAAAACTACCTACCCTGCAAAACAAAACCATATATATCAATCGAATGTCTTTATTTTTAGATCACACGTGTCAATAATATACCACAAGTATTTAATTTTCTATAGTGACTTGCTGTTCAGTTAAACATTAAAAATTAAAAGGGTCATTAAATATAGCAGCTGAAATAATTGATCATTGTATTCAGTCAAAATTTCTATGGAAACTTTAAATATAAGCGTAGTCCTTTATAGGACAGAGACTTACAAAATTAACAGTAAGTTCATAATTTATTTAAGTCACGAATTGCCATGACAGAATCGTAAAGAACGACAAAATCAACACATAAAAATGATAAAACTGAACTAAGGTATCGTAAATTGTGTGCTAAGTCAATATCATAAGCTATATAGTTATACTGAAATACAAAATAGTGCCACCATCAAGCAAGAACAATCACGCAGCACAGAGTATTCACGAGTTTTCACGTGATGTACAACGGGGTGGTCTGTGATCAATACTGTAAGACGGACAGCAGACGTTACAACACTGCCTATTAAGTTAGTCCAAATACCCTTAATTAAATATATTTACGGTAACATGTAATATTAGTGAGCTGCGATTCTTGTAAGTAAATCAATTGCATATCTCAATTTAAACTAGACACAAACCAAATTCAATATATTATCTACACACAGCGTGTAACATCGATCAGCATTCATGAAAATTTAATTTAAAATTGCAGCCTTGAATAGTAATTACCATACATATAGTCAACGTAATATCGAATTTGACACAATAATAATATTTTATTCGATCCATGGCATTTGTTATATTATTTGCATGATGAGCTGCACCAGCAGGCTTCTACATACCTACGAAATCCTCGGCGAGGGACTGGTGAAAAGCAACGTCATGCCGATTTCTCAAGCTCGTTCTGGCCAGCCGCGTGGACAGCAGTGGGGTCACCAGTGGCGGAACACTTCGGTGACCTCGGTGTGACCTGCTACCACCCCACACACCAGCGGTCGCCAGACGCAGCGGCACACTCGCCATTCTTAGTCTGTCTCCTTGTCTGAAGTACTGTCCGCGCGTCCCTATACTGCCTGTTTATGTCATTGATCCTCCTCTTCCCTATACTGTGCATGCAAGCACGTGGACGTGCACGTGTGACTCGCCCAACACCTGCGCACCGACCACAACACTGCTCCGATGAATAATTATTTGATGTGCTTTTCTATATATATTACGACACACACTCAGGATATATTACTGAATCTCTTCTCTTGACAACCTATAGTGATGATGTCCTCTGACAGATGTAACCGGTTTATCTTCTACAACTTTTTTCCTGCTTATTTGAGTACATTGCCATATTTGTCATACAATACATTCAAAACATTTATAAAAACGTTTATCTACTACAGGCTGCTGGTCTCAAATGAATTTTACAAGGGAGAGAGAGAGAGAGAGACAGAGAAAGAGAGAGAAATAACAACAACAACAACAACAAACAGTATATAATGTATGTCATGCGTTTACAAAAACACAATTTAGTAAATTTATATAAATAATAAAAATTAAAAAGATATAAAATTTAAGATAATTAATATCTTATTTATTGAGCTATAACAAATGCGTTGTTCTAGCAGTTAACAGAATTACAGCTTATAATATATAGCAAACAATCACTTTTTAGTATTATTATTTTTTTTAACATTGTAGTTATGAAGTTATGAATTTAATATCTTTATTGACTATACTATATAAATATACTATAGATATCCCTAAAGGTTTCCACTGAAACTGAAATTTTTACAGCTATAAAATGCTTGGAATTTCCAATTTTTAAAATTCAGACGATACCGAATGACGGGCTCGGTTCCCGACAGAAATACGGTGGCGTGATGGCCGCGCTTTATTAGGGCACAATGGTATATCGTGATGAGGAGCCACGCGGAGCACCTCCGGGGGTGATATCGACGTATCGGCCGCCGCGTAAGGTCAGGGAGCAAGCAGCGCGTGTTGCAGTCATTCGTCACTCCATCTAGCAGTGTAACACCAAACTATATGAAACCAGTTTCTACCTGTGTAGAATCATCCCCCATGCAAAGGTAAACGAAAAACTGTATATATAGCTACATGGTATTACACGATACAACTTTTTTTTTTAATTATTGCATACAATTTTGAATTTTTCCTTACAAGAAAACTTCAAATCTGTTTGTATATCATGGAGATGACATTTTCTTGTGAGGAAAAATAAAATTGTATGCAAAATTGTATCGTGAAGAACAAGCTTCATTATAATATTCGTATTAAAATATTCAACTTGGTTGTGAGGTCTGATATAATGGACAATTTGCATGACATTTTTTTATTGCAGAAATGGATAGAGGGTGCAAAGTTATGATCCTCTGAATTTTTTCAGATTTTTTAGAGACCGGTAACTATTTTTATAAAATTATTGAAAGTCGATTTTATGACGTCACGAGGGGTCTGTCCTTAAGAAAAGGATAGGCGCTAAACGCCCGTGACGTCATAAAACTGACTTTCATTATTTTTTTAAAAATAGTTCCCGCTCTCAAAAAAATTTGAAAAAATTCAGAGTAGCATAATTTGGTACCCTCTATTCATTTCTGTAATAAAAAAATGTCATGCAAATTGTCCATTATATAGAATGTTCAACCTTTTGAAAATATATTTGTGATTTGAGTCATGACACCGCAGAAGTGCAGAGTCTATATATACTCCGGCCATAATATAGTCCAAACATGAGTAGAGAGGACGTACTGTACAACACATTCATAAATTAACTGTTTGATTAATATAATTATATATATATATATATATATATATATATATATATATATATATATATATATATATATATATATATATATATATATATATATATATATATATATATATATATATATACATACGAAATTCCATTTGTGAATCATGATACATTACAATGTGTGCGGTATAATGATGTATTAAAAAAAAAATTGATAGAGCGCATGTCTTTAATCAGTTTAACAAAAAAAAAACAAAAAAAAAAACAAAAAAAAAACATGATTAAAGTAATAATTAATTGTTCCTGTTTTTTTTTTTTTATTCCATTCTCGCTGCGTGCAAATTTCGTTCAGCAGTTAATTTTGGAACGATGCCACAAAAATTATTTCAGCAACTCTCGAAGGGTTCACTTGTTTGAGGCTGAGCCATGTTACTTGCTAGTTACATGCGTGTTGAGATAATCCATGCAAGCTCGAGACAATTTCTGTGGCGACATAACTCGTCGTGTGTATAGAGTATAACCAGGCGCGGCGGATCCAGAAAAAAAAAAAATTCAGGGGTTGGGGGGGAGGGGAGGCTGCCTCCACAAGGACATTGTTAAAAAAAATTGGAGTGGGAGAAATGCCTATATATATTGCCCATAATAAAACCAATTTTTGGGGGCGGGAGGGGGCTGGGGGCTGCAACCTTCCCCCCCCCCTTCCCCCCTTGATCCGCGCCTGTAGATTCGAATGCTGTATAATATAAGTGCATCAACATCTTACTGATCTTGTCGGGTTAAGCAGGTTCACCTGGTTTTTGCCTGCATGCATCAAGAAACAAAAACATAATGCACTAAAAGTTATAAGCTTTTAGTATAATATATAGGCACTCTATTAAACTGGTTTAAAATAAGTAAAAACTTATAGATATTTATTTTTATGTAAAATATATATATATTACATATTTATTTATATATATTTATTATAAGACAGTCAAATTAATTTTATATTCCCTCCGGAAGTAGCTGGAAGTGAGAAGTTTGCAGCTCTTCTGTTTGTAATTCAGTTTTGAAACTTTACAGAGTGGTTTGAAGTAGAAGTACTGACCTATGTGTTAAATTGTAACGCTGAAATACGAATAGGAAGACCAGAAACATTTCACTTCCGGCTACTTCCGGAGGGAATATTACATAAATTTGACTGTATTATATATTATATATATATAACAATATCAGTAAACTTGAGCTATACTGTATAATTAAGATAAACAAATTTAATACAAAAATAATGGAGATATTTAAAAAGGATACAGTAATCAAAATTGATTTTTGAAGCTGACTTTTTCTCTTTTACGTTAGTATGATGCATGTGAACAAACAACCTAGTCAAAAAAACAAATAAACCGCTGCGTATTAGAATTCTCCTATTATATGGAAAATATATAGGAATGGTTGTATACAATATAGATATAATATACTTATTTTTTGTAATAATCGTAGGCACGTATTAAATAAATTTATAAACACTATATAAATTTATAAAACATTATATTTAGAAATCAATTATAACTTGTACACATCAATTTATTGTAATTTCAGCTGCGCTATTTATAATAAAAACACTTTCAATTTGCATCTTATAGTTTTAAAATTAAAATGGGTTAGCATGATTTCATAATATTGGTTTCGTGACGGAAATCAAGCTTGAAATCTTTATGTTGACAGTCATTAACATTTTTGTTGAATTCGAACAGAGATATGTATAATAAAAAGTAAAATAATTAATGATGCAATGCTTTTAGTCGTCCGTGTTGTGTCTGATAACAATATATCAATACCACTAAAGCGTTTTCGTTTCAATGCAATATTACTAGATCAAAAATAACTACTATCAGTAAAAAAATTACTATTATATAAGACACATCGGAAATTTATTTTGTGTAATTTTACGATCTTCATATTACACCGTCTTTTGCTTCTATGAGTCTAGGTGGGTGTTAGCCGAGTCCTATAGCGTGAAAAATGTGGGTTGCATGTGCGACGGTCGAGAAGCTACCTACATTAGCGTAATAGGGCAAAAAGGATGTGCGGCTACCTCTCCCACTTTCCGTAAAAAAAAAAAAAAAAAAAAAAGCAGACGCAAAATGAGCACCAAATGACTTGAATCCCTGCTGCGCTGAAGCACGCGATTGGACGCGATGATGCCCAAATCTGGGCGGGGCAGTCGTATTAATTCGTGTAAATGTAGGTCTCCCCACTGAGAGCTTGATTATTTCTTATACTGCATGTGAAATGTGAATTGATTGAAACTGTTCCCACAGAGACGACGCCTGCAGAGTAGGCTACTCTTAACGCTTACAAGTACCCCTGGTTGCCTAGCGTGCAGGATACAATGGCGGTCGCGCTCGCTCAGCGCTTCTTCGTGATCGTGAGGAGGGCGAGCTTGCTTGAATATAGTCTTAACTTCTTAATAATATTACGACAGAACGTTAATTTAATTAATCCTGACAGAATAAATATTGTTACAGTAGTTTTCATTGTAAAAAAGGTGCTTAAGTTTACCGTCTTTTTAATTATTTAACAGCAGCGGGCGAGAATAGCTATAATAGTCCATAGTCTGCATAATTTAGGTAAATAAATTTTTGATCATAACGTAAAAAGTTTGGTGTATCATGTTGGCTTCACACGCAACTGTTTGGTATATTATTTTTATAAGAGAATAATTTTTTCTTCATCCTTTTCTTTATTATTTATTTATTAAGATAATGGATAAAAAGCATACCTTTAATAATGTTACAGTTTTATCGATATATTATTTCGTTATATATATATAGTATGTATAAATTTTTTATTTTAGAATATTGATGTACACTTTCCATAACATAAATGATGGCCTAAAATGCGTTAGACCTGGTGATGTTAACACTTAATATGAATAAGAAAAGTGTAACTGTATACGGAAGTATATAGGTAACGCCTCTTTTCATAATATAAGAGAATTTGAAGGCTGAAGAAATAGTTTTTTTTTTCCCACTCTTTTACAATACGATCCTAACATACAGTTGAATGTTGTCTTTGCGAGTGGCATTTCGAGTACTAAACTGCCACTGCTATATATTATAGAGTATTAATGGTCTTATATATGGTGGGCATCAGGCGGTTTACTGGACCTTCGAGCCTCGTATTACCAGAGATCTTATGAATGTAAGCTATTTGGTATTACGGCATTCATGTTGCGGCGCTCCATGCAAGGCATTTAATCCACAACACTGGAGTGGTTTCATACATGCACCAAGTTAGTGCATATTAAATCTTGGCCTAACCCAACCACACGCGCAATCACCTTAAACTGAGTTTTTTTAATGTCTTGATATCAACTTAATAGAATAGAGAAAATTTACTATTTTTCCATTTTCTATTTTTTTTTATTTTAATTACAAAAATTTAAAGAAAAATAAAATTTTATCGTTATAGGTAGCGTTCATTGTATAAATGCAAATTAATATTTAGCTGTCTAATTACCAAGATTTGCCTCGAGCTGCGGCACTGCAGTGCAGATTGGCCGGGTCCAGTTCCAGCTAGCAGGCAAGAACTTTCGCCAGAATTATACCCTCGTCTCGTAAAATAATAATAAGATAGCAAGCACACCAGGCTCCCTCCGTATTACGTGAAGAATCACTTGATATGGATGGTGAAACCAGCAGAGCGAATATTATGTAAAACGACATGCATGTATTCTCAATGTTTCTCATGGGACTACTCGTTTCGAATTTATGACAATTAAAGTTGATGTAACTTTATTCATTCCAGGTACAAGCGCGGATCCAGAAAAAAATTTGGGGGGGGGGGGGGCTGCCTCCATAAGGCCAATGTTAAAAAAAATGGAGTGGGGGAAATGCCTATATTGCCCATGTTAAATCCAAAATTTCGGGGGGGGGGGGCTGCAGTCCCCCCAGCCCCCGCTGGATCCGCGCCTGTCCAGGTATTTCAAAATTTACAATCTTTTCATACGGAGAACACAAATTAATAATAGCACGTTAAGTTGAACTAGCGCCAAATATAAAACATTTTTCATACTATATGGTTGTATATAAAATGAATTTAAAATACAGTTAATGCAGCATATGTTAGAAAGAACAGAGAACGCAAAGATAACTTATGAAAAATTTAAAAAATGTCACATGCACACACACACAAAATGCATTGCACCGACAGACATGATGTTGAAAAACAGTATCACCTATAATCATCCCAGTTCATATATAGCATGCCAACAATGAATTATGAGCGCTTACCCGAGGCGAAGTGGTCGTTGCGAACGTCTAACTCGATGCTCTCATCCCGCATGACCCCTGGCAGCAGGCTGCGGCAGAGTCAGCGTTCGGGGGCAGGACAGTGCAGCTGGACTGTCAGTGGTGGGTGTGCTACAAGAAGAGCGAAACTAGCATCGCGGGACACTGAGAAGGCACAACAAGGGTGGAGGAGCGGCGACAAAGCGCTCCCATGGCAGCGGGCGGCATACTGGCGTCCTGCTGCCTGTATACAGGACCTAGAGAGACGGCGCGAACCGAGAGAGGGCAAGAGGTGCTCCCTGCTGCTGTTGCCGCCGCCGCCACGAGATTCAACTCGCACTGGCAGTAGCAGCCAGACAGCCACTGAGCGCCCGGCGCTATGCTACCGACAGTACAGCCAGCATATACAGCCGACCGCCCTCCTTAGAGCGAAGCAAATCCAGCCCGTCATGCTAGCAGAAAAACATCACACAATTTACGTTCGCAAACCAACGTTGGTTTATATCTTCAAGGTCTACAAACACATTATGAACTTACGTAGCGTTGTTATAACTTGTAATGCTGGTGTTCTAATAATCTAAATATGAAGCAGCACACTGCGTACTTGCTAAGCTTCAAGTCTCAAACTACCACTAAATTATGCTAAATATTAGTATGCCAAAGCTATTGCAGTAATATATTCAAGACTTATCGTCGGCACCAATAGGTATGGAGGTACCATGCAGTGAATGATATAAATGTGTAGAGATCCAGTATGCATAAATTATATTTAATTGAACCATTGAAATTCAAATGAATATTTTATTTTACTTCGTTATACAGTGCAATACTTTTTGTACCATCACTTTCTTAACTCCTTTTAAGTAAGAAAACACAAAGTAAAAAGAATGTTTATTTTTTACATCATAATTGGACATATTACAAGCTTTAGCAATATTAATTAAACAAGTTGAGTTTACTGGGTTTAGACTTCAATGAGCTTGGAGCTCGAGAAGAGGAAGTAATCATATATATAGTTACTTTGTTTTTGTCACAGAAGTATGCAGCCAATGAGCCGTGGAATATTGCATTTGCAGCCAATGCAAACTGAGGCAGCGGATAAGATTGATGATAGACCTTTTAACAATGTGGTGGCGACATTTAACTCTTCGTCTCTGCCCTTTAAAAATGACGCAAGCGCCAGATTTTCATGTAGAAATTTACCCGGCCTGTATAATATACAGAAAAGTTCATACTTATTATTAAGCGAGTTCTGCCCTTTACATAGTAATTGACGTATCAGTATCAATACAGCTTTATTACATTCATAAAATTTAGAAGAAAAATTTTAAGTACAGCATAAAGAAATCACTTTTATTTAATTGCTATTCTTTTACTTAAATACCATATAATATATCATATTCTCTTACTTCTTCAATATATACCTCGTTGTCAACATGTTCTTTTTTAAAAACCTAATGTAACAAAATCATAACAGACTATATTAAATTTATGTCACGCCTGTCAGCATATTATGTAATGTACTTTTTGCATACAAAGTCTCCATCTAATACAATAAGAGACATCCGGCAAACTTAAATTTTAGATTTAATTGACGGCCGAGAGTTAATTGGAGTCACGACACTTTTATAGTAACTTTTCTTTTATTGAGAGCAAGGCAAACATTTGCACGTCTCTCGCATGTAAAAAGAGCATCGCTTTGGAATATACGAGGGAAGTGTTTTCTTCTGTCTCGATCCCTACAAGCTGATCCATTTCGCTTGGTGGGGCAAGGGTGGTTTGGCGGGGTGCGAAGCTGCGAGAAGTAAAAGCCAACACGACCACACCCTGTAGCCCCAACACGCAAACGTCATCAACGGCTCGGAAGAAAAGAATAGCAGTCTGCTGGATAATACACGGGCTTACATCTACCGGATAACGTTCTTTGAATCTGGCTGCAGATTGAATCTGCAACCGTCTATGGACAGTGTAGGTAGCTTGACGCGTCGCCCAATGCAAGCAGACAGAATAATAATCGCGGACATACCACTTCACATTATTGAAATTTGTTCTTTGTTCTCCATCTATAACTGTCATGATGGCGTTCCCTTCTCCTCACTCAATCAATCTGAGAAATCATGGTCAACACTTAAACTGGCAAATCATGTAGCCATTGTAGCATTTAATTGAATTTGAACTTGTACATTAATTGTCATAATTAATTTCTTTTTCTTGATATAAGTAAAAAAAAATAAATAAATAAATAAAAAATAAATAACTAATTATAAAATAATTGTTCAGCTGCCAAATGGGATGGTAAAGGTAGATTGAAAGTCATTTCTCTAAATTTATTATATTTTTCGCTCAAGCCTACGTTTTAACTCACTAGGATCAACATTTATTATAATACAAAAACATGATGACAGTTTATTAAATTAGACCCTAACAATAAATTAATAAAATTGAAGTTGTTTTACTTTTTTTAAGTAAAAATAGTAAAATAATAATAATAAAATACTTTTTAACAAATATTGTGCTGCGCACTTATAATCCGTCTCTTCAGTAAATGTGGTAAGCATTATTCTGACGCGAAGTACTCAAACTGATCAAAGAATATAAATAAGTGATGACGTGAACTCTGCAAAATGCGCAGAACAGATGTGGCCAAATTTTGTTCCAACCCCGAAATAAAATCTCATTTCGACTTTGGATCAAACCACGATGCCCCAATCTAGTTCTGGTCAAATCAAAATGAAGATCGGCTTTGGAGCATTTTCATTTGACCAAGAACTAGATAGGAGCATCATAGTTTGACCCAAAGCCGAAAAACGAATTAATTTCGAGTTTGGACACTTTGGACTGACTTTGGAGTAAACCGCGATGCTCCAATCTAGTTCTGCGCATTTTTTTCGGCCCTGGGCCGAATTCGGCTTTGGGTGCCAACATATAATATATATTAAATGATATGTATTTACATGTAGATAAATCATTAATAGTTAATTTGTTTGCGTATGACACTCTTATCTCAATTTCAGGTAGGAAGTATTAAGGAACTTTACAACTTTATGTGATTTTATTTTTATTTTATTTTTATTTGGCCACTGACGGTAATACAGTAATAATAAATTATTACAATACAGCATTAGTCTTGTCCAAAATCAAATAACAATGATGATATGAAAAATCCAAAGTCAGAGTCATGGAGGAAATAGACTTATCCATGGTCAGAGTGAACGCGTCGCTTAACATGGGACCTGATAAACACCCTCGAATATCTTGAAAAAATACACCATTAGGTGGTATGAAAAAAAAAAAAATAATAATAACGATGTTCTATGAACCAAGCTTTAACGTAAAAAAAAAAATAATAAAGAAAAACCTTATAATGGGAATTAACATGGTAGATTTTCTTTCTTTTTTTTTACGGAAAAATGGATTCGAGAGAAAAAAATTTAATCGATTTTTGGTTAAAGCTTGGGTTATAGAACATTGCTATATTTTTTTCATACCATCTAACGGTATATTTTTTCGAGATTTTCGAGGGTGTTTGTCAGCTAGGTAAGTCCTCATGTTAAGCGACGCGTTCATTCTAACTTTTTTTTCTGGCAAACCTATGTTTGATAGAATTTTTTGGATTTCGGTTCCATACGGAGGACCACTTGAACTATTTTTAAAAAATAAAATAAATAATAAATAAATTGATACTGTTGCTCATGGTAGACCTATTAGAGGTCAAGATGGTGCTGTTTTACTTATTCCACCAAGAGCTAGAATTAATTTGTACCAAAATGGCTTTATCTGTTTCAGAATGGAATAAGTTACCTCCAAATATTAAGCAAGCAACGGATAAAGACTGTAAAGAGTTTGCTAATTAATGCTGTTAAGGAGTATTATATTTCTGTTTGATCTATATATATTTTATTGTTTTGTTTTTTTATAATTATTTTTGACTTTAACTTAATAAATTATGTTCAAAATTTTCAGGATAACTGCCATTATGTATTATAGACTATATAATAGTGTATTTTTACGCTTTGCATGTTATCCCCACCCTATATATGTTATGACATTTGTTAATTGTATTGGGTGAAATAAATAAAATATATAAACTCAAACTTTTTTCCTGATAGACACTCTACTTTAAGTTTGTGACTGTTTGCTGGTTACAATGCATTGAACCACAATTTCGGCAAGAAAAATACAACTTCTTTCTTAGAATTTTTTGGGTTTTTTGGATAAAATTAACATTAACTTAAGTTTTCTCTAATTTTTGTTGTACATGTTAGGTACATTTTTTAATTTTTTTTTCCTCTCTCTCAAAATGAATAAAATAGGAAATGGAATCGATCACCAAATGATAAGTTACAATATGAACTGCGTTATTTATTATGTCCTCATCAACAGCTCCATACTGTTCTACATACTTCATGAATTAAAAAAATTGCATTTTTTTAATAAGTACATAGCAAATTTAATGCATGCAATTAAATTAAGGGTAAGGTAACGCCACCAATGTTAAAAAAAATCCCTCTCACAAAAATTCTGAAAAAAATTTAAAATGTTCTCCTCTACACCCCCTATCAGTAGCTAAAATATCAGGTATACAAATACGATCTAGTTTTTGAGTTATGAATTTTTAAAGTTGACCAATTTAACATGGGAGTTTCATTTCTCCATGTTAAAGTAGTCAACTTTAAAAATTTATAACTCAAAAACTAGATCGTATTTGTATACCTGATATTTTAGGTACTGATAGGGGGTATAGAGGAGAACATTTTAAATTTTTTTCAGAATTTTTGTGAGAGGGATTTTTTTTAACATTGGTGGCGTTACCTTACCCTTAATGCATATTTTATGTCACATATTATATTATTTATCTTAAATAATTATGTCATGTGTATTAATTAGTATATAATTATGCATACTGTATTGCAGTGGTCTTTTGACCATTATGCAAATTCAAATTGGCAAGCCAGCACAAAAAAAAATTGTTGCCTTCCCTGATTTAAGTTCTCTACAGCATAGATAATGTACAGTCGTTGCCTTGGAAAATTTTCCTTTGCGGCCTTGTTAATCATCATGCCCCGTAAGAATAACACAGGGCATAGAAATTAACAAGGCTGCAAGTAGGATATTTTTCAAGACGATTAGTATACACAAGGCATACTCTTCTTACTTTTCCAAAATTGCAAATCTGCATCTCTTTATCCCTTGAAGCTGCAGCTCCAGCAAATCACGAAGGGTAAATTAAATTCATGGCAACTTCATGCTGAGAGAATAATATACTGTGCAGTTCCCTATATGCATACACAACATAATTATACATTTACAATATATGCATACAGTATATTATACTGCACAGCTAGTACACTCCAGGGTACGGACACTCCTCGCAGTCCTCAACGCGCCTCTTTTGAATACATTAATGCAACAGGTCTGACGTGAAGTACCGTACTGTATTTCAAATTAATATCAAATTTGAGATAAGTTAAGAGCAACGTTCTTGCTAATAATAAATAAAAGCCCTGCTCTAGTTCCCCTAGGAACAACTGTTTGGAGGTCACTATGACACTATGTGACGTCTCCTTTGACCTTTTGGACAAAATGCGTAAATCTGCAGCACAGACAAACAGACGAAACAAAGTGTGGGATTTTTAGGCCCGCTTAGATAAGCCGTGTTTAAGTCTAGCATGACATCAAATGAGAAGGGTATCGGTGGAGGGGATATTTCAAAAGACAGAGAAAACCAGTGCTGCCATCTGTAGTTGCCGTACCGTCACCATTGAATACAAAGGAATACTTGCTTATGCATACTTTGAGGGGAAACGATCGAAAGAAACGAGCCAAATATATTGAGTAATAGTCCCGCTTGATGCTGCGTCTGTTTGTGTCTGCACTTTGCACTCTGCAGGTCCCAATTGCTCCCAAATCATTGTTCTGATTGACCTATATTATATATTTTTTTTTACAAGGATACACCCTGAAGAGCTTACAGCTCACGGCGGGGTAATAAGTAGAGGGAAAGGATGGCGGCCACGGCCTGTTACGCGTCCCAGCATTCGCTGAAGTAGTACTGAGGGAACCGTGGAAAACCTGTCAGGTCAGACACCTCTACTTTTTTTCAATGGACCTCACATTATGCATACATGCTGAACTAAATAAGAATCCTAATTCCTTGCCCATAGCATAAAGAATCCTTTTGTATATGCAAAATGCAAATGTATGAATACAGCAGCTACTGCATACAGAGTACATTCTGCAGTGCTTTCACACAATCGTCGAAAATTACTATTAATATTAATACGTAGTACAGTACGATATGATATATGCAAACAGTATATCATCTCGGCTCTCAACTCTCACCTTGATTTTCTTAAAGGATCGAGCTATGCATACACATTTCGGGCTAATTCTTTATCCTACAATAGAGGATTATGATAGCCCTGGCTATAAGTACATTTTTTTGCGGCGCGTTTCAGCAACAATCTTTGGACAATGTAAAAGCACTGCAAAAGTGCTTTCACATAGAAAATTAAGACGAGCTAATTTTACAGGATTTTTCTGGATGCAGTGCCCTAGCAATTTTCGATTATGTGAAAGCTCCTAAAGTTAAAGACGGGACACTTCGGCTGTTTATTAATTCGTAACTCACCTTTTTTTTCTCAGCTTATCATTTTCAGATTGATCAACTTTAAAAATAGATCAATTTACTTGCGAAACAGAAGCAGCCGGCAGGAAAACACTTCGCATCACAACAAGAGACGCCATGGTCGCTTGGTACCCAGCTGTATTTAGGGGGCGGGACCAAAATCGACCAAATCCCCAAAAAAGGCGGGAGAGACTTGTAATTTAAACAGGGATCTCTCTTGCTGCGTGGCTTGCTGCAAAACTTAATTTACCTTTTTGAAGACTTTAATGAGTTAAATATGCAATTGTATTTTGTTTGAATGGCAAAGTAACCATTTTCACATAAAAAAATCACTCGGTATAATAGTAGTAGTTAATTAATTGGATAGAAATTAATTATTTAAATTTTTAATCTTGATGATCGAGGTTCTGAAAATAAATAAAATGAAGGCAGAGGGCGATTGACCTTCAGTACAGGTAAAAACAGCTGATTTCACTCACAGGTATTCATCAGGTATCAGGTATAATGCAGAGTGTGAGGTATGAGTCACCTTTATTCTGAATAGCAGGTGTGTACAAGGAAATAAAGAGCAGAATTTCATTTTACAATCAAACCCATGCACAGGAAACTTAATGCGCTTAATGTATGATTTAATTACAAGACGTTGTATTTAAACGAAAATTTATCAATATTCGCATATATGTATATTAATTAACCAACATGTCTGGAAAAAACACACCCTCAACTCCACCATCAAACAGCAATGTAAGTATAATATCTATCATGATTAATATTATTTATATACACTACATGTATATATGGTGATGAGGAATCTTATAATTATATTTCTGTTGTATTAATGCATGTATATATATTATAAAATTATACATTTTAAGTGCGCATATTGGAAAACTGGCAACTCTGCATGTGCCATATATTAAATTTATATATGTATGATATCTGACATAAATTTGAAATGATTCACAGGTGTTTCATGTCGAGGCTGCTAGAACTGCTCTAGACTCAAGATTTGAATGTCCTATCTGCTTAACGTGCTTACGAGATCCAGTGCTCACTTCTTGTGGGCATCGTTTTTGTAAAGAGTGTATCAACATGTGGCTTCAGTAAGTTTTAGTGTAATTACAAATGATAATTACATTTCATGTATTTGATATAATTATGTATCCATGGCAGTATATTTAATTTTAAGTGAATATATTATATAATATACACACGTCACATAATATTATATGGTAATTTATTCTGTGCTATAATTACCCTAGTCGAAAAGTAAGGAGTGCCAAGTGATAATTTGAGCAGTAGTCAAGTAGTTGACTACTTGTTTTTAAGTAGTCAACTACTTGTTTTAAGTAGTTGACTACTTAGAAACAAGTAGTCAACTACTTGACTTCTTGACTACTGCTCAAATTATCACTTAGCACTTTGTTTTTCGACTAGGGTAATATATATATTAAATGAATATAATAAATTTATATTATTAGATCTTATAAGCAATTATAGATTAATAAGTTTCAATTTTATAATTGAAAAACAGGGCATCAATTCAGATTATAATATGCTCTGCATCATATATATATCTGTGGAACTTGACTCCTTAATTATTATAAATTATCTGCATGGTAACATAAAGAGAGAAGAGAAAGAATACTAGCTGCCTCTATATTGACTTTTTATACTTACAATTAGAAGTAAAATGGCTAAAACACCAATTATAAAACGTGGGCATAAGAAAAAAACAAAAAATGCATATAGTGTATATCTGCTGTGAATATATGCGGGATTAATGGTATATTGCTATATAATATTGATGGTGCAGCGGCAAAACGGACTAACAGCAAATGTTGCAAAACATGTTGGTCATTTTATACATGTAATTCCTGGGTTTTGCTACAATTTCTGTTAGCCCGATTGGCCGTGACATCCTCATCCTCCCATCCTCGATATGTTACACTATATATTATATAGAGCAGGTAGGTACAAATATAAAATATAAGATCCAGCAGCATCCACAAGAAAAACAGGATATATGTATCCTATATATACAGTATATATATTATGGCACTTTTATGGTGCCATATATGCTTTCCATTGATGTAGTCAAGACTCTTCATTTTTAATTTTAGACATGCAATGATATATGAATTATTACTGATGGTTCATGCCAAGAAACTATGAATGAGTGATACATATATCCTGTTTTTCTTGTGGATGCTGCTGGATCTTATATTTGATATTTGTACCTACCTGCTCTATATAATATATAGTGTAACATATCGAGGATGGGAGGATGAGGATGTCACGGCCAATCGGGCTAACAGAAATTGTAGCAAAACCCAGGAATTATATATATAATATATATATATATATATATATACACACACAGTATATATATATATAATTTTAAACTTCTACCGTGTTTACTCGCCAAGACAAGAAAATTTGTCAGAAAATTTAAAAGTCTTCCGAGGTGGGACTCAAACCCACATCTCTCTGTGCAATCGCGGCGGCGAGCGCCTTATCCCCTTAGACCACTCGGTCGACCTTTAACTACACCTCCTACTTTACGGTAGAAGTTTAAAATTATATAAAATACTACCAATGTCTGTAAGTTGAAAAACTTACTATATGTCATCTTCATATATATATATTTATATATATATATATATATATATATATATATATATATATATATATATATATATATATATATATATATATATATATATATATATATATGTTTAGTTTACTTAAACTGCAGTTCTTAAAGAAAAAAATTAATTTATCAAAAATTATCAAGAAGTAAGTGATAGAAATGGTGGAGTGTTTTATAAAAACAACAAATTCTATACAATCGGATATTTTTTATAAGGTATGTACGCACTGTTTTAATTATATTTTAAAGTTATTTTTTTACCCTAATTATTTAATTTTTAAACAGTGCTTGAAGTATATTAGGTCACAATACCAATACTTAATATTTATTATAAGTTTAGTCTTTATTTTTATTGATATTTATTTATTCAAGAATTTGCGTCATTAAAATCATCTTTATTTTGCGCAAAACTAGATGTGCTCAGAGTTTTGCTCCAAACCCGAACTAAAATATCATTTCGACTTTTGCTCAAACCGCAATGCGCAGAACTATTATATACACACACACACACAATTTTTTTTTAATTATTTCTCATTTCTCATCTTTTCTAGGAGACAGGGAGGTAGATGTCCTATCGATAGTCGGCAGCTCAGTGCCGAAGATTTATTTCCTGACAACTTCACCAGGAGAGAAATCATGCAGCCCAGCTCACAGTGCCCTTATGCTGCACTTGGCTGCAATGCTATTTTGTCTGTGTTAGAGCTGGAAGGGCATGCAGCAAGCTGCACCTACCAGGTTGGTGCATATGTTTATTTTTTATAATAATTACTGTTTTACTTTTTGTTTTAGTAACTTATTCACAAAATATCATAACAAAACTTCTTTGCCTATGCAACATATTTTTTAAGATTGGTGTGTGGTATTAAATCTATACAAATAAACAATACAATACACGCACTCAATAGAGTATATATTACTTTATGCATGCAACCACCAGTTCCAATTGAACATAACCCCCCCACCCCCCGGAATTAATATGCATGCATGCATATTCCTTGTACTTAACAATTAATCTCAGTTACTTCGAAGTCAAAGAATATTTCCCTGCAAATGAATCAAATGAAATAAATTTTAAAAAATCGAGAATGTTCTAAAACTTTATCGCTTATACTTTGAGCAAATTCAGTCTTGCAGTTTTCTTACAACAGCTCTATTTCCGGTTTCCGTCCATAAGGCCAATGTTAAACTTCTACCTCAGTTTTCACAAAACTGATAAGACAGATTTGCTTCAAAATTTGTATGCCACCTATTGATGGCGAGTTCTAAGTCCCCTGCAAGTCGTTGCATTCAGGCGCTATGATTGCTAGATATCAACCTACTGAGATTCATCCTTAAATTTTCATTATTATAAATAATAAATCCTTAATAATATGTAATAAAGTATTATAATATATATAAAAAAAATAATAATAAATGCATGAGAATTATTAGTTAAATACATTCAATGGAAAATAGATAGCTCAGGATAATGAAGTAAAATACTGTTATATAGTCACTGCACTTACAGGTAAAAATAGATTATTTAGTAATGCATTTTCGATCAGATGTTGGAGAAGGATCTCAGTTTGTGTACTTGTATCACAATTTATGCTAGAATTTTCATATAATTATGCTTTCTAGGTAAATGTTTAAAACTTAAGTATGACTGCTATATTTTACAAAAGCTTAATTGTGTGTGATTTGTTACAGTTGCAAAATTTTCCTGCCAACACAGAGTGCTGCCAATGGTGTGGTGTAGTGTTGCCTCCACCCGACTTGCAAAGCCATCTGGAGGTGGATTGTGGCAAGGTCCCTGTATCATGCAGCTTCCGAGAAGTTGGATGTCGTGCAACTGTACCAAGATCAGAGTTACCAGCACACATGGAGACTCAGATCCATGACCACCTGAACGTGAGTTTAATAACAACAATAGCTTTAAATACTGAAAAAAATTATGCTTTTAATTTATTTTTCATCTCTCAATTGGTTGCAATGGTTGTGTGTTAGCTTGTACAATTATTTTTAATGCAGTTACTCTCCACTGCATACAACAAGCTGAGCATGACTGTCAAAGAGCAGAGCAGAGACCTTATAGACTTCAAAAGCCAGGAAGCTGTACAGACCTGGGAGGCTCCTCCAAAAGCAACCTCAGCAAAAGAAGAGTCTCAGATTGTTGCACCAGGTAACTACTTATTTGATAAAAGTTTAGGCTTATAACTTTAACACTTAACATTATTTATCATTACAGTTACAGTACCTATGTATATACATGTCAAGCATTTACTTCAAATCATTTGCACTACTCCTTATGCTACCTCATAAAAAGATCAATTAACGAAACGAAGAATCTTAGTTACTTTTGGAGTCTGAGAATATTTTTTAGAACTATGACAGAATCGATCAAATGAAATAAATTTTAAAAAATCGAGAATGTTCTAAAAATTAATAACTTACGGTTTAAGCAAATTCAATCTGGCAGTTTTCTCATAACAGCTCCATTTCCGGTTTTAGACTATTAGGCCAATGTTAAACTTCTACCTCAGTTTTCACAAAACTGATAAAATAGATTTGCTTCAAAATTTGTATGCCACAGATGGCAAGTTTTAAGTCCCCTGCAAGTCTTGTTACATTCAGGCGCAACGATTGCGAGATCTCAATCTACTGATCAAGATGCATCCTTAATTAAATAGTTAATGACATCAGAGCATCACAAATAATAATACAGAGCATCACAAATAATAATACAGCATATAGAAATTTTTATAAGTGTACTAAAGAAGATTTTTTTTTCTGTTTCAGAAACTTCTTGCTCTCAGTTGTTACAGTCTATATGTGAACGCTTAGTTTCACTTGAACAACGTAATAGAGAACAAGAAATTCAAATACAAAATTTACAATCTCGATTCGGACCATTACGCCAAGAAATGTTATTAAGTTCAGGCCATTATGTTTGGAGAGTAACAGAATTTTCTAAAGAGCTCAAAGTTATGGAAACAGCATCGCCTACATTAAAAGTGTTATACAGTCCAGGTTTTTATACATCACCATTTGGCTATCGTTTTTGTGTTCGACTGAACCTGTCACCAGGAAATGGACAATATCTGTCACTGCTTGTGCACCTCATGAAAGGAGAGCATGATGCTGCACTTGACTGGCCTTTCACTGGCATCATTTCTCTTGTAGCCGTGAACCAGACTGGGGGGCGCCACTTAGCGGAAACTATGGAGGCCCGAAGTGAGCTTGCAGCTTTTCAGCGACCAGCTCGAGACATAAACCCTCGAGGCTTTGGCTACTCCGAGTTCATTCCAGTACATGATCTCTCAAATCAGGGATTCTTAAAAGATGATGCTCTGATTATTAGAATTCATGTTAGAAGTAATCCTGCAACTCTATAACTGCTTTAAAAGGTTGCAAAATTATATATATTGGGGGGGAGGGGGGGGGAAAGGCCCTCTCCACAAGGAGGGAAGGGCCCTCTCCACAAGGACAATGTTTGAAAAAAAACTTTGGAGTGGGGGAAATGCTTACATTGCCCATGTTAAAGCCAATATTTCACCCCCTCCCCCTACTTCCTTCCCTGGATCGCATCCGATCATTTGTCAATATTTTTATATAAAAAAATAATAATAATAATAATAATAATAATAAATAAAAAGTTTCTTTTCGTCAAAAGATGGCAAATGCGTGAATGTAATGTCTGCTCAATGCAATCAACGCTGCTGGTATCTTTCGAGAAAGATTTTTTACTGACAGTGACTGTCCATGTATTTTTCTATTTTTATATGGTGATGGTTATTTAAAAGTTAAATTCTATTTTCAGTTGCTTAGAGATCAGATATTTAAGAAGTTCAGAAGCAACGAAATCTAACACTTTCACAAGGGTGGTTTTGTCATTGTCATTGAGAACCTTGCCATAATTTAAACAGTTTGATCCATCACTGACTTTTATCGACACTAGGTCTGTTCATAAATACACAATCAAAACTAATAATTATTATTGATGAACCTTGAGTACATGAAACATAAGGGTCATCAATAATAATAGATTATTTCTGATTGTGTATATTATGAACAGACCTATTGTTGAGTGAGGGAAGAATTGCAAAACATGTGTTTAAAGCAATGGACAACATACATGAAAAAATTTTATTGCAGAAATGAATAGAGGGTACCAAATTATGCTACTCTGAATTTTTTCAGATTTTTTGGAGACCCGGAACTATTTTTGAATAATTATTGAAAGTCCTGTGATTTCAGTTGGCACCTCTGAATTCTTAATAAAAAGGATAGAGATTGGACGCCTATTGACGCCTCCAGGGGGCGTGGCCGCACTTTCAATAATTATTTAAAAATAGTTCTGGGTCTCAAAAAAATCTGAAAAAATTCAGAGTAGCATAATTTGGTACCCTCTATTCATTTCTGCGATAATTTTTTTTCATGCATGTTGTCCATTGTGAAAGGAAGAACAGGATTAGGTTGGTCAAAAAATGTTTGGTGGGTTGTGATTGCAGATTGTTCATGTTATAAGTGCTTTGTGTAATAGAAAGTGTACGAGGCAAAAAGAGTATCATGTGTATTTCTGAAGAAAGCGGAGCGGGCAATGATTGAGTGTCATGGAGGTCTCTTTGTTGACGGCTGAGGTAGTAATGCTGCTGGCTTATCCCGTATGTGATATTGTGTCATGTTATGTTTGTAGTCTTTTACCACAAATGTGATTTTAACTTTACAAAAAAGAATCATTTCACTCATGTATATCTTATTAAACAAAGAATTAAGAAGGAAATATGCCATTTGTTTGAAGTTAACCAAATTCTTACAGTTGAATATAAATTACTTTCAGAAGTATTTTCTAAGCTCCAGATTTATCAAAAACTTGTGAAAAAATCCTCTACTTAAATTAACTTCTGAAATTATAAATTGCTTTCATACATAATTGTATATTACAGTATATGTAAATCTAATTAATTACTCAAAGACATTGTGTGGCTGCATGAATTTGCTCTCTTTTTAGTCAGATACAGTCAGAAAGTCTAGCGCATGCATAAAAAAAGAAGAAATACGTCTTAAGTTACACTTTTAATTTAAATTACTTGAAGAAATTCATATAAAACAAATACCATCAAATTACACCATAGAGAATATGTAGACTGCATACAGTGAGAATAACATTTCTTCTAACCTCGCGTGCTGGCTGCCTAGTCGCTGCTGTCATCTGACTCTTCCTCTGCATTCTGTAGCCACGAAATGAACTCCTTGAGCTGTTTCTAGAATCAAATTTGCATTCTCAATTAAAAAAGTTTATACTTTAGAAAGAGAACAAACATAATATATATATATCAAAATTAAACTATTAAGTATTTTAAGTATATTATTAAGCATAAGCTACAAAAAAAAAAAAAAAAAAAAAAAAAAAAATGAACCAGGGTCAGTCTTGCCATAAAAGAGTAGGTCAGCAAAAGCATACAAGACCCCAATAGAGGCTTCAAGTCAGCTGAATTTTTGGTGTTCCCACCATCCTGTCCAAACCTATGAAAAAAACAAAAAAAAAAAAAAAAACAAAAAAAAAAAAAACAAACATAAAAACGTAAATTTGTTTTTTTCACTAAGAATAATATTTTTTATAAAAAATTCCTTTACGGAACTTTGGTCCAAACTGAAAAATACAGTAAATAATGTAAGATTTAGATTTTTTATGTCACTTATAACCGAGAAAACTTAAAAAAATACTGCTTCATTTTCAAGTGCAAGATGGACTGTAGCCACACAAATGAGTATCGCGAGGTGCACCAACTTGAAGCCTCTATACCCCTGGGCTCTTTCAAATTAAAGAAATATCAATTCAAAATTGCAACACTTTACAGCTGGCAACATTTTACACTTCTCATCATCATTCCATTTCAGAATGAATGCAAGTGCTAAATAAACCACAAGGTTTTGATACAGTTATATAATTCTAGGCATTTATGTGCATACAAAATTATAAAGAGTAGGAGAGAGTGAATATGGTGCAGCATGTACATATATATTGTCCCATTACTTTTGACTATGATTGACATAAGGTCTCTGATTGCAAGAAAACTTAACAATCATGTAGTGCATCACTTATATCGTGAGGTGATGTAATGTTGAGGATGATGGTGATGTTTTTTTTTAATCTAACCTGGCTCTTTAGATCATCTGCAGCATCTTCTTCATGCCACCTGAGGATGGCATCTTCCTCTAGAATGTCCTTGTTGTACAGGAACATGAGCATCTTGCCACAGGCAGGCAGCAGCTGACGACCTTCACTCAGCACCTCATGCTGAAATAATATACAGTATATAACAAAAAAAAATGCAAAGATTGCAAAGTCTGCAATCTGTATTGCTGCATATTACTATGTATATACAGAGATACAAAGACATGCAGATGAAATATAATATATATAAGTATACAGTATTATAACTGTTTATTGGTTGTTTCTTTCAAAGTTAGCTTGTTGCTTTACAAAATTACAAAATTTATGGAATACAAAAAAAATATTTATAAATCACATGAATTGACCAGTGTTGTAAAAGAAAAAGAGAAGAAGAGAAAAAATAGCAATGTTCTAACATTTTTAAGTTTTTAAACATTTTCTTTTTTTCATTATTTAATTTCTTCAAATCTTTTACTATTAAAAGAGTTATTTGTGTTATATGTTGGTCGGAACAGCACAACACATAATAATGGATGCCCTTTATTATTATTATTATTATTATTATTATTTTCATTTGTAGTGTTGATGTGGTTCCAGTTGTAATCTCTAGTAACGGTCTTGTGACCAAAGACTGGTCAGATGCCAGAGAGAAGTTGGCTCTCAAAGAATACCATGTGCGTGTCATGCAGAAGGCTGCTATTCTTGGCACGGCTAACATTGTGCGCAAGTTTTTGAGCTTGTAGCACCCCTGCATGCGTACCCGCAATTCCCTCTCAATGTTTGGTACAGGCACTTACACCTTGGCTCAATTGAGCCCGGTGTTTGTGTTATAGTAAAGAAAGTAACAAGAAATAATAATAATAGTAATAATAATAATAAATAAATAATAAATAAAATTAACAAGTTGCATTACAGAAATAAATAGATGGCTAACAATTATTGTATTTTGATTTTCTGACGATTTGCCACGCCCGAAAAGTTTTTTTTTTTTAAATCCATTGCAGCACTTTCATTATAAGAGTCATGCAATAAAAGTATTGAAGCAAAAAAATCTAAAAATCAAACATAAGGGGTGATAAAAAAAAAAGGATGATATGTATTCATATTCCATACCTCGATGGCACTGAGGCATTGATGTTGGTCGTTACTGCTCTTGGAGATGTAGCGCTTAAGGATAGGCCGGAAAAAGATGAGCACCTTGTCGAGTGACTGTTCAGCATTAGCAGGAACATTGAGGATGGCCCGCATCACCCAGTGGTTCACCTCATTGGCTGGGATATTATTGGCAAAGCGAGAGGCATTGATTTCAATGATGAGGGCGTCCATCTCGACTTTTTCCTTGAAGCCTCGCACCAAACTGTCTAGCACCTCACTGAAGAATACTGCAGGTGCCGGTAAAACGGTAAAACAAATGTTAGAGTTAAAACTAATAATAATGTATGCAGCAAACAATATTTCATAATTTTCATTATGAAATCGGGTTGAATTTTAATGCAGCCTTCTTTTTTTTTAAATTATCTAGAAGTAACTAAAATAATTTAAACATACAGTATTGATGGTAATATTCAATTTTAAGACAAACTGATGAGATGTGAACAAAAAGGAATAAGATTTAAATGCAAGGCCTTACAGCAGAGGAAAATCTTGACGTTGGTTAAAAATATTTACATTATACAGTATAACAGATCTTAGTTTACCTCTAGACAGCTCAGTAGACAAGACGGCACCAGATATATCTGCCAATGAAATGGCTAGAATGTCAGCTGGCCACCATTTCATTGGCTGATAAATCTGGCGCCGTCTAGTCTACGAACGGTCTCGAGGTAAACTAAGATCTGTTATACTGTATAATATTTAGCATTTAAAAAAAAAAAAAAAAAAAATGAAAGGGATTGGTTTTTGTGACTTTGACTACATGTTAAAGCAGCTTAAATGTATCAAAGGAGAGATCTCTGTGAAAGTGAAGAGAAAAGTGTCTTTCTTTTTGATGAGTTAGAGCTGCATGTGGTCAAAGTCACGAAAACCAACCCCTTTCAACACTACCAATGTAACCCCATCATCCTTGCAAAAAAAAAATAAAAAATATTCTAATTTTTCCTATGTTGAAAATTTCTTTTCAGTCACAGGTTCACTAGAAAATTATTTACCTCCCAAGGCGTTTTGCATTATCTATGTAGATGCTTCATTGGCAAATACTTTTTTTTTTTTTTTTTACATCTTGACGGTGAAAAAAAAAAAAAAAAAAAAAAAAAAAAAAAAAAAAAAAAAAAAAAGAAAAGAAAACATTTTTGAAAGAATATAAATAAGTTTTGAATGAATCTGTGACTCAGATTTTCACCTGCAATGACTTTTTTCATTGGGAAAGCCTTGTTGGTTGCGCCTACATTTTACTTTTATTAAGATTATCACAACCTGAACGGTTTATTTCTTTTTAAATATGCAGTGGATAACCTGCACGAAAATTTCTTGTGTTGCAGAAATGAAGAGAGGGTACCAAATTATGAGCACTGCACTCCAATTATTTTCAGATTGTTTGAGACCGGGAACTATTTCCAAAAAAATATTGAAAGTACATAGAGAGGCGTCAATAGTAGTCACTTCTTAATAAAAAGGATAGGATCTAAAAGGGGCTTGAGTTTAAACCTGAATTTTTAATAACTTTTTATTGTACTTACTGGCCTCTACAATATCTGCACAAATTCAGAGTAACGTAATTTGGTGCCCTCTTTTTATTTATGCAATAAAAATTTTCCATGCAGGTTGTCCATTGCATTATTTCACAGAAGAAATGCTGGATAATAATAATTCAAGCTTTGTCCGGGATATTTAGTTGTCTGCCTCCACGATTGTGGGCAAGAAGGAGCAGTTTCTTCATCAGCAAAGAGAATATGATCAAGGCAACAGGTCATTATTCCGGACAAAGGAAAAAAAGCTTCCCACTTTACTATAGCAAAATCACAAACATTTAAAAGTTAATAGATAGAACGTACCTTCATATTCATCAATATTTTGAGCATCATTCAACTCGTCATCACTACTGTCTGTGTCACTGCCAAATCCTTCTGAAAGCTCATCAGTCTTTTTGCTAGTGAACTGGAGGACAGGGGTGATGTCTGCAGCAATATATAAAAATAAATAAGTTATTACAGAAAAAATAAAAGTTGATTGTGTTACAAAAAATGGCCACTGTACTCAACTGATTATGTTTCTACTAGAAAGTTTTAGCTGCGAACTTTGGGGCGCTAAGAAAAATTTCCCAGTAAAGTTGTTCTGAAAAAAAAAAAAAAAAAAAATACAGTCAAAGAATGTAATGAAGATCAGCATGCAGAAGTCTGACAAAACAGCTAAGTATAAACTTTACATTAATAATATAAATAATTTTTGCTCACCTCAACAACAGTATTGTCCCAAAGAAATGCATGATCTAATGTCACTGAATCTCCAATCGTACAATTTTTTCCAATCACGCAGCTTGAGATTTTGCAACCTTTGCCAATCTTTGTGCCTCTGCCAATAACAGAGTCTTCTATCTCACTTTTTCTGCAAAGACATAAATTGATAGTAAAAAAAAATTATAGGTTATAAATTTAAACACTATACCCTGTGATAATGTTAGCTTGCTTGTAGAGATTGTTCTTGTGCACATACATGCACCTCTCCATTCCTGGGGCAAAGCCAGCATCTGGAACTAATGGATATGACCAGCGATGGATGACGTCCATGCTGAAAAGTAAGAAAGTATCATTATATAAGCTGTTAATTAACTTTTTCACCATGTACAAGGTTTAGTACATTTTGAATTATGACAATTACATACATGTATTGAAATTTTGTAATAAACTCTTTTCTTTTGTAGTGTAGTATGTAGTAGGTCCCTAAAAAGAATACCCCCTCTCTTTCCTTTACAAGCAAAATGAAACGGAAAGCATGTTTATGGAGGAGAAATAGACAACACTTTAACAAGCTCAATAGCGATGAAATTGATGTTCCAAGTAATTAAAAATTTAAATGAATAAACAAATAAATGGCACAAAACAACAACAACAATTACTCACCTAACAGCATGAAACATGGCAAGGTTTGGCACACGGGCGGCATACTCGCCCTCCAGACAGTGTGCATACATGGTCTGCCCCAGAATATCTTCGTTGATGAGCAGTCCTCGCACCAGGTCATCACGGCTCTGGAAGTCGAAGTTGTCGGAAAAGAGGGGCGGAACTGCTGCTGAGCAGATACTGATGCATGGGTCCAGCACGTCATAGCACATCTCCACACAAGGGTGATCCAGGAACATGTCCTGCAAACCAATCAAACATAATTTTCTTCATGCCCAGAACATATTTGTTGGATGGGGTTTAAGTTAATTATGACACCAATAAGAAAATAACAAATAAGCAAATAAATGTAAATCAACTTAATAATAATTATTAACAATAATGTCTTATTAAATTATAATATCTGACTGAAGAATCAAGAATCATTTTTTTTTAAGTCTTAAAATTATTTGACCTAAAATAGTGACTAAAATTAAGACTTAATGTGGTCTTCATGGTTTGTAAATGACATTCAAATGTTTTAAAAGTACAGAATATCATTCATGACGCCTGTAGATAATGAAAAGTACTACTGTATCATAAATTCCATAGTGTTATTCACAGTACACACTAATTTGAGCTCAGGTAGCTCATTATTATTATTAGTAATATTTTTTAAAGCATACCAGTGGAAATGTAATTTTACTTTCTTGCTGTGATACTTTTTGATGTGATAAGATACGGCCACTCCTTTTGTCTAGTGCAAGGACAGTCTCTGCTCCAAGAGCCCTTGTTGCATGGCCTGGTCCAGCTTTAGTGTAAATCATTGTCATCACAGCTCCCTTGTCTTTCTGGGTTATGGATCTGCATGAGGGGGAAAAAATGTCAGCAATTCAGTATTGTTAAAGTAGCCTGCAATAAATTATATTCAACATGTACATACATTTTGAGTCAACTACATGTTGTTCCAAATTAAACTTTTTTCCATTTTTAAGAATTTTTGCCATCAACCCTTAAGAAAATGGAAAGCATGTTCGGAACTAGCAGATTCAATTGTAACATTGTAACAGTATTCAATAACTGGTATTAAATGTGAATGAATGAATAAATAAATAAATAAATAAATAAATAAATAAATAAATAAATAAATAAATAAATAAATAAATAAAGGATCAAGCCAAGTTTGTACGTGGTTACTATTTGCAATTTATGGCGACTGACTTATTGCCTGCTAAACAAATAAAATGATAAAAATGATGATAAAATAAGCTTGAAAACAAAAACATGTACCTGTGTTTTTGAAGAATTGGGATAAGCTTAGCATTGGATACTGTATCTGCATACATCAGGATGAAATCTCCCTGGAGAGCATTTGAGGCATCAAGTTCTCGCATCACATCTCCCATTGACTGACATCGCTCAGAAACAATCACCTTTACAGTCATTGACCCAGGATCATTCCATTTTGATAGCCTGCAATAAAGAATAAAAATATAATTATATATGTACTGATAAATATTGCTCTCTCGCTGGTCAGATAAAAAAATAATTTTTATTTTGAATCACAATCAATTAAAATCTCGGAACTGGTCCCCTTGATTGTAATGAGACTTGTAGGAGGCTTGCCATCAATAGGTTTAAGTTTTTAGCAATTAAGTTTTACAAAATTAACTAATTTTAAAGTTGACTTTAATTTCATTCTTTCTGACAGAAATATGCTATGAATTCACAGTACCTGAAATCAATCCCTACGCAGGACATGGAAAATTAAATGCTTCCGCAAGAAATTTTACTGACCTGATGTGTTCATTGATTTTTTCCAGATTAGAGCTACTGAATAAAATTGTTTCTTGTACGCCAACAGCACTAAGACATGCTAGAGTATAGTCCAAAAGTGGAACATTGGCCAGAGGAAGCAGGCACTGAAATTGCAATAAAAAATAAACAAATGAATTAGCATCTTTGTGAATGTTTAGATATATTGGAAGATATCAGGTATTTACTCCAACAATCAGTACGTTTACATGAGTTGTTTGATCCGTAGTAGACGAATACGTACTTAACGGATCCATATTAAAAACTCATGCGAACAGGTATTTGATCCGCATTAATCCAATGCGCTCTAATTATTCACGGTGCTTGTTTCAAGCATATCCATGGGATAAAAAATTCTCATGTAAACAGTTGATGAAAACGGTTTCGATGATATCAGTTTTGTTGAAAACGCATCCATCGAATATGGATCCAAGAACATCATGTACATAAACGTAATGATTGCCTGATATGGTGGGGGAAGGAAATACAATGATAAAATATAAAATGACATTGATTTGTGACTTGTGACAACAATATCTAAGCTCAAATAGCTAAATATCTACCATGTTTAGGTATAACCACAAATTGCTCAAATTTGAGAATTCACTGTGCTCTTGTGATACCATTATTGGATTTGATCACCACCAGCACAGAAGCAGATTCTTGGCAGATTAGTGAAATGCCATTCAAATTTTTGTTGCACCTTTCCTTTCTAGAGGTGAAAAATCAACTTGGAGTCCGAAGCCACAATCTCTCTCAAGTGACAGCTAATTAAAACTAACTACTAATTCAAGTTGTGAATGACAGCACTCCTCGTAACATGCTGTGTTAGTTGGGAGAGAAGAGACGGCTTGAAACCATATCTGGATATTGGCCTGTGCAATTTTATGCATCATATGGCTCTACAGTATTTTCATCACCACATTACATGCTATAATGATTCTTTATAAAATAGTCTATGTTGCTGAATACATATTTTCTAACTACTTTATTGACACATAAATTATAGTGTACATACTATACATAGATTTACAAAAACACTCACAAACATTATAAACATATTCATTTGCATACAGTTACAAATAATCCTTATATACATTAGATTATGCTACTGATACTGTACAGGTGTATGCATATATAAACAGCATAATAGTCTTTCAAGCAAGAGTGTATGTCTGGCCGCGCAGAGTAATTTGCTGCTGTTTCTTTTTAATGTAATACTATAAACCAACTGCTTAAACACCATAGGCCTGTTCGTAAACCCTGCTCGGTGTACACTTTCTACACCCAATCGACCTTATATCCCATGTACATAAGGTCGATTGGGTGCAGAAAGTGTACACCGAGCAGGGTTTACGAACAGGCCTCATATGTATTTCACCTTCTTTCCAGAAATGAACTATTTCCAGATGACGCAATATTTTGCTTAAAAGACTACAGTATGTATGTATAATTATGCATACCTGGAGAAGATTTTCAGTGTTTGTTTTGCCATCTATAAGAAATTCTGGGTTGAGACAATCATCAATGATGACAGCTTGAATCATTTCTTCTTTCCGAATATCTTCATTTTTTATTTTTGGAGACATCTGTACAGATTATAAATAAGTTACTAAAAAGTGGAACAGTTTACTCACCTGGGGGGTCTTCAAATAACACCACTTAACCTAAACGTAACCTAAGACTGTTTTAGCGCAACAATAAAGAATACACTAAGACTGTCCTAATTTTAGGATTGTTGTAATTTGTGTTATTTGAAGACCCCCCAGGGTCGGTCTGGCCAGAGCAAATGCGTCCCGGGCCCCAGCTGTGACGGGCCTCACGGGGCCTTTGCAAAATAAATAATATAAGGGGGGAAAAAAAAAAAAAAAAGAAAAGAAAGGAAAAGAAAAGAAAGAAATGGGGTCTTACAAATATGCGCGGGCCCGGGGCTCCTGGCAGACTTTTGGACCTCTACTTCCAATTGGAAGCGAGAAAAACGACTTTCAAATTTTCGGAATTTTGTCAACTTTTTTCATTTTTTTGACTCAATATTGAATTAATTATTTGCTCAAATTCAGCGTTTATGGGTATCAATGGATTCATCTTGACGTCCTATTTTCAAAAAACATGCTTTTGGACCTCTACTTCCAATTGGAAGCGAGAAAAACGACAAGCGAGAAAAACGACTTTCAAAATTTTGAAATTTTGTCAATACCCCCCCCCCCCCCCCACTTCTAAACTTTTTTCATTTTTTTGACTCAATTTCGAATGAATCATTGGCTAGAAATCGGCGTTTATGGGTATCAATGGATTCATCTTGACGTCCTAATTTAAAAAAAATGCTTTTGGACCTCTACTTCCAATCGGAAGCGAGAAAAACAACTTTCAAATTTTCGGAATTTTGCCAATACCCCCCCCCCCTTTTCTCAACTTTTTTCATTTTTTTTTTACTCAATTTTGAATGAATTATTGCCTAGAATTCGGCGTTTAAGGGTATCACAGAGTGGATTCATCATGTGTACTGTACATACATGCATACATGGTAAATAAATACTAACTCTAATACCGTAGTTATTAGTTATTATAATATGCATACCTCGTAATCCTTTTAACACACTCTCTCTTCTCTTTCAGAAAACACTATGCATAATCGGAAGAAAACACTAATTAGTAGCTAATTACACTAAAAATCTTGAAAACACCCAAACAGCAACACTCAAATAGCTCAAACCAAAGGAACTGTCTGCTGCCACTTCGGTCGTGGTAGCATTAAAGATACTTCGGTTTATTTTCATTGGCTAACAAACGATGACGTCATAAACCGAAGTGGCTGCATTAAAGATACGTCGGTTGATTTTTCGAAGTGCGAAGTGTAACATATGATTCATGACGTCACTAATGTAACAAAAAAATATAAATGAACCCGCGAGACTGTTAAAAATCGTACTTGGCGTGTTGTACGCTTTTATAAAAGATTAGTAATATTAAAAAATTGCATAAGCATAATAGTGGCAGGTATATGGTCCCTGTGTCTGTTGGTGAAAGTATCTATAATATAATATATGATGTATTATTATTATGTATATAAACAATTAATGCTGCAGGGCGCAGGGCCCGGCACTTACAATATTAATTATTATAATATGTTATTTAAAAAATACGTAATAAAATTATAATAAAATATAGCTAGAAAAAAAATGTACACATGCAAAATTAATAGTGCTGTCGAAATTTTTCGGATTTTCGGATTCCGGATTTTTAAAGCTCCGGAATCCGCTTTTTTAGGAGATCCGAAATCCGAAAAGCGGATATCGGATTCAAAGCGGATATCGGATTTTATCGGATATCGGATTCAAAGCGGATTTCGGATTTTATCGGATATCGGATTCAAAGCGGATATCGGATTTTATCAGATATCGGATTCAAAGCGGATTTCGGATTTTATCGGATATCGGATTCAAAGCGGATTTCGGATTCGATCGGATATCGGATTTGTAAAAACTTGTAAAAAAACGAATACATGTATTTTGAATAGAAAAAAATAATATATTTTGCTGTGTTCCGTAAACTAAACTCAGTAAACTGTAAACACTATATAGCTGTTTGTAACTAAATACTGAATAAAATAGTTAAATAGTCTTAATAAATACACTGCTATTACGCTAATTATGCTTTTACTGCTAACATAGAAAATCTGTAATAAATACGTATATACTAAATATAGTGTAAATAGAATAGATACTATATTAAATATCGATTTTTGCTGATGAATTAACCTTTCAACCTTATGTCCCATATATATTATAATTATGTATAATTGCAGTACATTGTATAATTAATGTAAAAATTGTAATGTATATATATGATCATATATATCTAAAAGTATCTAGATCTACAGGCTACACCTTCACTATAACTAAATAACTATAGTATCTGTATCTACTATATATATATTATATATTTATAGCATTTTATTTACGCATTTATATATATAGCCATTTACTAAAGAAATGTATAATTTTTATTTATTTTAATATTTGTAATGCGAATTTGATCCTGACCTATAATATTGCAGGATTTTCGTTGGCTATATATATATATATATATATATAAATATATATATATATATTCAGTATATATATATATATATATATATATATATATATATATATATATATATATATATATATATATATATATATATATATATATATATATATATATATATATATATATATATATATATATATACATATATATATATATACACTATATAGTATAGATAGTATAGAAAATAAACTATATTTATATTATTATATATATTAATATATGATATATTTATATTATATGATATAAAAATATATACTATATATTATGTAAGCATATAATATATATATTTAAATTTAAAATATGCGATTATGCGAATGAATATACGAGCGGTCATTATATTCAGGCGCGCGGTGGGCGATGAAGGCGATCGCCCCCCCCCCCCCCCCCAAAGTTCCCAAAATATACATTCAATGTGTTACCACCCCCCACCATCCTCGCACTCAAAATTTTAACATTGCGGAATAGGGCAATGCGAGCTGGATCCGCCCCTGATTATATTTTAAAATTAGATTAGTTAGATTTTAAGCTATTTACTAGTTTATTAATTTATAATTTATAGCATTTCATTTACGCATTTATATAGCCATTTACTAAAGAAATGTATAATTTTTATTTATTTTAATATTTGTAATGCGAATTTGATCCCAAGCTATAATATATTTTATTATAATATATTATATTTATATAATATTTTATTTCGTTGGCTACTTTTTAGCTCGCATGACTCGCATCAGGTTGGGCTATGCAGGTTCCAACTTGCTGCTAGTGGAATTTGTTTGCTTTATAGCTGCTATAGTGCTTACAACCTCGTAATATCATCATGCATGTGTTTATTAGGGTTCAAAACCCTCTATTATTTTTGTCATGAAATTTGCAATCAATTTTGTAATATAAAACATAAAAACTAATAAACTTAACGCAGTTTAAAGCACACTGCACTTTAAACATCCTTTATTTTATGGTCCTTTACTTTAATTTTCAATATTTTGTAAACAAATTAAAAAGCACCAATATTTAAAAATTGTTAAAATTTTAAAAACGTACCGTATTCTTGCATCATTTCGTCCGCTACATTCGACAATTTTACTATTCGACGTCTACATCAAGCACGTGCAGTGATTCTGCGGGATTTGGTCTTGCATTTTTTTGCAAGCTAGTCTGTTGAAATTTTAATAGAGTTGAGTTTAAAATTATACTTGTTTCGTTATTATACAAGTCATTTAAATATTAATGAATAAAAACTAAAAACTGTATTCCGATTGAATCCGATATCCGATTTGAATCCGAAATCCGTTTTGAATCTAAAATCCGCTTCAAATTCAGAATCCGAAATCCGATTCAAATTCGGAATCCGATTTAAATTCGGAATCCGATTCAAATTCGGAATCCGAAATCCGATTCAAATTCGGAATCCGATTGAAATTCGGAATCCGTTTCAAATTCGGAATCCGAAATCCGATTTGAATCCGATATCCGTTCGCAAAGATCGGATTTTGAATCCGCTTTCTAATAGGAATCCGGAAAACGGATTTTCGGATTTTTTAAAATCCGGATTTCGGATATCAAAAAAAGCGGATTTCAACAGCACTAAAAATTAATAAATTTCAAATAACTTTAATAATTAAGTGGTAAAAAATTTACATAATTTTAGAAATATAATTAAATTATATTATATTTATTATGATGAGTTATAACACTTTTATAAGAGTTATAAGTTATAGCAAAATCGTTGCTAATATTTTTCTTTAGTAGAATATAAAAAAAATAAATAAATAAAATGTTTATAATAAACAATTGTTTCCTCAAAATATAAACCGCGGTTAGCACCAGCTTCGGCCAGCTTATTATATTATCGATATTATTTCAATGACCAATGACACCGCGCGGATTTCTATGTTAAATTAAAGTGATTCAAAAATTGTATTCGATGTGCACCAAATTTCTACTTACGTAGGGGTTATTAATTGGCCTTAATTCTTAAAACATTAGGTGTTAATTCCAAAATCAGAATTACTGATTACTTAATTTGCCATATTTTTATTATTAGCACGTATTAAAATAAAATTTACACTGAATCAATAAATAGGTACTACGTGTATAGGGCAAAGTTCTTGATGATTCCATAAAAGGGGCGAACTTTATATTATGGGCCTGGGGGTAAACTTTCAGATTGGACCCCCTTGGCGGTGGCCGCAGCGTTCCGTTTAAAGGGTGGAGGCAGAAACCTTGCCGGAGGCCCGATTTTTTTTTTTTTTATTCAACTTCTTTTTTACTTAACGACAATAATTAGCAGTAAAAGTAAAATAAACAACCATCCTTTTTCCATTTTTTTTTTTTAATTGTCATAAAAAACATATTTTTTGTGCTGCATGGAACCGAATATCTAAAAAAAAAAAAAAAAAAATCCATTTACAGAGGTTCTCCAGAAAAAATTCAAAGTCCGACAACAGGCTCTGAGAGAATGAATCGTTTTATACGTTTTACAATGTATTTGGGGTTTAACTTAATTGACTTAACAAAACCACTCGATTTACTCAAAAAAAATTCGTAGATTTGTGTTACGAAATATATTTATATATAGCAGTCATGGCATATTCCCTGTCATGAGCTTTAACCAAAAAACGTCTAAAATAATTTTATTACGAAAGCAATTTCCAGCAAGAAAATTAAAAATATATGTTTAATGTTAAATCCCATATAAGATTATTTATTTCTTGAGCAGGAAACTGGTTTCGTAATAAAAATATTTCAGATGTTTTTTTGGTTACATTAAGTTCGGGCTATGTATATAAAACGTTGTAGAGCTATATTTTTTTCGTACCATCAAAAATCCACAAACTTTCTGTATGACGGACTGTAGCAAATCTCTGTAATTTAAAAAGTAGAAAAATAAAATCAAGCAAAATGCAAATGGGGCAAATAAAAGTTACACCGTTCAGCAATTAAATCTACGGAAAAATTGTTCATTTTTTTAATTAATCAATTTTTAAATAATCGAGATCGAGATGCTGTTGAAACTATTATAAATATATAATAGCTGCTGCTATGGTCCCTCTTTTCCCTGTTTGGCAGTCTACTGTTTATATATTATATATTATATGGTTTAACTATGCTACACTCCTCGGTCCCCTAGCTTCTATGCAAATATAATATACTATAGTTATGTTGTTACCTGCTCCTTTAGTTCTGTATTATGTCCCATAATTATATTAATTTTTTTACGATCGGGTTCATTTGCTACGTGATTTCTAAAAGAAATGATACGAAAGAAAAAAAAAAACACGATACAACGTTCTATGGTCCCAGCCGTCCCAGCTTAATTTTGAAACTTATAAAAAAACAAAAAATATGATCTAATTTTTAATTTTAATTACTCAAGGAATTTAAGACATCATTGCAATAGCAGTCTTTATGCGCCTGCATGTGTGCTATGCCAAGGGGCTTCGTTCGGCCTTACTGTTGTGGTTATACGCCCCTTTTGCAAATTGGCCACCTCGGTAAGCCCTTGGGTCCGGGGCAGTGCCCTCTCTGCCATCCTGGTAGTTACGCCTCTGATCCATAAATTACGCACACGGAAAAAGAGATAGACGGTCTCCAAGCTGAAAGAGTTGCCTATCTTACAGGCGCATAGTAAGAAGAACTCCAATTTTGACTCCGATCCTAGCTTATTTATTATATTTATTATAATATATTTATACAGTCTTTGCATTGCTTGTAGGGAGGGGGGGGGGAAACGATATACCAAGATTCAAGAATTATTTTGCGAGTCATGTTTATAATCAGAATGAATGAATGATTGACAAAAATTAAGATATTTATTTTGTCCCGGGCCCATGCAGTTAGTTTGAGGATAGGCATCAGTATAATATTTTATATTTTATATAGCATGCAAAACATGACTTTATGGCGTACGTATTAAGTATATAACTTTTATGTTTAATGGCAAAATAGACTCGCTTAATCTCAATAAAAAATTAACGAAAACAACAGTCTTAATTTGTTATATATTATAATTCTTTTTTGATTAGTACATGCTATGGCATGAATGAACAAAAAGTGCTTAAAATATTTTATGTAAAACTTTTATAAAATTTGCTATTATACAGTTTGTACTTTGGGCATAGAAAAATGGCTATTTATTATACACAATTCTGCTCCTTTTTTAATCACGTTGGAGTCAATCGGCTTTCGCTTATTTCTTAGGGGGCTTGGCCGTCATTGCTCATTTATATCAAGAGGCAGGAATAATAAGTTAATTTTTTAGAAAATAAAAAAGGAACTATTCTGTAAACTATCTTTGTGTTCACTAAATAATTTATATAAAAAAGAATTATGATATATAGCTTGCCGGGTCGGCCTATTTAGCATGAGCAGCTGTGACACCCAAGCACCCCCTTAGATTTTGCCTAACAAATCAAGTGTCTTCAGGAAGGCCTAAGAATGACTTGGAGGAAATATTTTAATTTCTAAAAAATTGACTTATTCCTGCCTCTTGATATAAATGAGCAATGACGGCCAAGCCCCTAAGAAAGCGAAAGCCGATTGACTCCAACGTGATTAAAAAAGGAGCAGAATTATGTCTAATAAATAGCCATTTTTCTATGCCCAAAGTACAAACTGTATAATAGCAAATTGTATAAAAGTTTTATATAAAATATTTTAAGCACTTTTTGTTCATTCATAATGCCATAGCATGACCTATTCAAAACAGAATTATAATATATAACAAATTAAGATTGTTAATATTTTCGTTATTTTTTTATTGAGTCGATTAAGTGAGTCTATTTTGCCATTAAACATAAAAGTTATATAGTTAAGGTAGAAATAACGCCGGTCAGCTGTTCAACGTAGGTCCCTTTGATTAACATGTAAACCTCAGCAAATTCACAAAAATTCTGAAATTTTTTTGAGAGGCAGATATTAGTGCCCAAAAGCCATAGAAAAAATTTCAAGACAATTTAACGAGCTGATTTTTTTTAATTATTTATTTTTTGAATTTACAGCATATAGGACAGGACTTTCCCATGGAGAGACAAATTAAAAAATTAATTAAAAAAATTGGCTCGTTAAATTGTTTTGAAACTTTTTCTATGGCTTTCAGGCACTAATATATGTCTCTCAAAAAAAATTGCAGAATTTTTGTAAATTTGCTAAGGTTTACCTGTTAATCAAAGGGACCTACGTCGAACAGCTGACTGGCGTTATCTCTACCTTATACGTACGCCGTAAAGTCATGTTTTGCATGCTATATAAAATATACTGATGCCTATCCTCAAACTAACTGCATGGGCCCGGGACAAAATAAATATCTTAATTTTTGTCGATCATTCATTCATTCTGATTATAAACATGACTCGCAAAATAATTCTTGAATCTTGGTATATCGTTTCCCCCCCCCCTCTCTACAAGCAATGCAAAGACTGTATAAATATATTATAATAAATATAGTAAATAAGCTAGGATCGGAGTCAAAATTGGAGTTCTTCTTACTATGCGCCTGTAAGATAGGCAACTCTTTCAGCTTGGAGACCGTCTATCTCTTTTTCCGTGTGCGTAATTTATGGATCAGAGGCGTAACTACCAGGATGGCAGAGAGGGCACTGCCCCGGACCCAAGGGCTTACCGAGGTGGCCAATTTGCAAAAGGGGCGTATAACCACAACAGTAAGGCCGAACGAAGCCCCTTGGCATAGCACACATGCAGGCGCATAAAGACTGCTATTGCAATGATGTCTTAATTTCCTTGAGTATTTAAAATTAATTAAAATTAAAAATTAGATTATATTTTTTGATTTTATAAGTTTCAAAATTAGAACGTTGTAACGTTTTTTTTTTTCTTTTTTTTTTTCGTATCAGATCTTTTAGAAATCAAGTAGCAAGCAAATCAACCCGATCGTAAAAAATTGATATAATTAAGGGATAGATATAATACAGAACTAAAGGAGCAAGTAACAACGTAACTAAAGTATATTTGCAGAATGCAGAAGCTAGGGGACCGAGGAGGGTAGGCCCTGGGTAGCAAAGTTATAAACAGTAGACTGGCCAAACAGGGAAAAGAGGGACCATAGCAGCAGCTATTATATATTTATAATAGTTTCAACAGCATCTCGATCTCGATTATTTAAAAATTGATTAATTAAAAAAATGAACAATTTTTCCGTAGATTTAATTGCTGCATGAACTAGGTGTAACTTATTTGCCCCATTTGCATCTTGCTTCATTTTATTTTTCTACACTTTATAGTTAAGTAAAATTACAGAGATTTATTTTGTTACAATCCGTCATACAGAAAGTTTATGGATTTTTGATGGTACGAAAAAAAATATAGCTCTACAACGTTCTATATAATACATGGCCCGAACTTAATGTGCTCTGGTTCCCCAGGCTTTGGACATCACTTTGATCCATTGAGAAAAAGTAGAGGTGTCCGTCCTGACTAAGGTTTTCCACGGTTTCCTCAGTCTCACCTCAGCGAATGCTGGAACGCGTAACAGGCCGTGGCCATCATCCGTTCCCTACCTTATCCCTATACCCATTTCCCCGCCGCGAGCTGTAAGCTCTTAGGAGTGTATCCTTGAAAAAAAAAAATATATCTGAAATATTTTTATTACGAAACCAGTTTGCTGCTCAAGAAATAAATAATCTTATATGGGATTTAACATTAAATATTTTTTTTTTAATTTTCTTGCTGGAAATTGGTTTCGTAATAAAATTATTTTAGACGTTCTTTGATTAAAGCTCATGTCAGGGGATATGACTGCTAATACTGCTATATATTAATATATTTCGTAACACAAATATACGAAAATTCTTTGAGTAAATCGAGTGGTTTAAGTCAAGTTAAACCCCAAATACATTGTAAAACGTATAAAACGATTCATTCTGTCAGAGCCTGTTGTCGGACTTTGAATTTTCTGGAGAACCTCTGTAAATGGATTTTTTTTTTTTTTTTTAGATATTCGGTTCCATGCAGCACAAAAAAATATATTTTTTTAAAAATGACAATTAAATTTTTTTTTTTTTTTTTTTTTGGAAAAAGGACGGTTGTTGATTTTACTTTTATTGCTAAATATTGTCATTAAGTAAAAAAGACGACGAATAAAAAATAAATAAAAAAATCACACCATCGGCAAGGTTTCTGCCTTCACCCTTTAAGGGTATATAAATTATAAGGTACCCAATGCTAAAATAAAATCCCACACATGAAAATTATGAAAAAAAAATAAATAAATTGTTCTCCTCTATAACATCCCCTATCAGTGGCTAAGATATCAGGTATACAAATGCGAGCTAGTTTTTGAGTTATGAATTTTTAAAATTGACTAATTTATTATGGAAGTTTGAGTTTTCCATGTTAAAGTAGTCAACTTTAAAAATTCATAACTAAAAAATTATAGCTCGATCGAATTTGCATACCTGATATTTTAGCCACTGATAGGGGATGTAGAGGAGAACATTTTAATTTTTTTCATAATTTTCATGTGTGGTATTTTTTTTTAACATTGGGTCAGCTGATCCTTACCCTACCTTACCCTTAAACGCTGCGGCCACACCGCCAAGGGGGCCCACTCTGAAAGTTTACCCCTGGGCCCATAATTTAAAGTTATAATACGCCCCTGTTACGGAATCATCAAGAACTTTGCCCTATACATAATGATTCAGTGTAAATTTTATTTAATATATGTGTGCTAATAATAAAAATATGAAAAATTAAGTAATCGCGGTAGTCTGATTTTTGAATTAACACCTAACACCCACACTTAAATTTTGTTGAACAAAATCTTGCTCCAACTAAAAACTAACTATACAACTGAATACAACTATGATTTTGCCGCTTTTAGGGTTCGTTTTAGTTGCGGCCCTGTAACTTTGAATAACTGAAGGCAACAGATATTGTTTTAACTCCTGCTAACCAAGATAAACGTGCGCAAAAAGCAACTAAATATAACTGGATAATGATAACACTACACAACATAGTGTAACTCAAGGATTACAATGAAAATAAACATCATACAACTGATTAATCACAACAAATTTCAACCTTTATTAACAAGACATTATTCAATAAAATACAGCTGGCATTAACAAATTTCAACACACATTTATATAACTGATTACAATGAAATACAACTAAAAGTTTCCCCCTGCCGAACCAGGGGTTGCCCAATCTGACTCAACTCATTGCAACCAAATTACAACGAAATCCAACTAGCTTTCTGGCAGAATCATTCCTGGATCCTACCCAATGTGACCCAACTCATTCCAACAAAATTACAATGAAATGCAACGAACTTTCTGGCAGAATCAATACTGGGTTATCCCTTATTTGACCTAACTCATTTCAACAAAATTATAACGAAATCCAACAAACTTTCTGCCAGAATCAATACTGGTTCTTCCCCATCTGACCCAACTCTCAACAACTCTTTACAACGAAATCCAACGAACTTTCTGGCAGAATCAATACTGGTCCTTCCCCCATCTGACCCAACTCTAAACAACTCTTTACAACGAAATTCAACTAGCTTTTTGGCAGAATCAATACCGGACTCTCCACCATGTAACCCAACTCCTTCCAAAAAAATTACAATGAAACCCAACTAGTTTTCTGCCAGAATCAATATTGGGCCCTCCCCCATCTGACCCATATCTCCTCAAATAAATAACAAGTAAATTTTCTACTATTCACTTTGACGAGTTCTCCCCTCTATTACCCAAGTATTTGAAACTGCTGTTTGGAATTACTTGGGCCAAAGACGTCGGGGATAAACGTTAAAATTCTTGAATTCTTGGCACTGTTGGCAGACTTTTCATCATCAGGTAGGAGGCTTGTTGGCAGTGATCATGATGCCCTGTTGAAATTTATCAAAATTTAGACACTCACGATGTAAACAATAGTCGTATAAGTAAATTATACAAATGTCTAGGTGTTTGAAGGAACCAGTAGAATTATTTTATCAGGCTCCATAACATGCTGGAATAACAAAAGTCAGTATGCAAGCCACAGTATAAAAGCCACTGCAATATATGGTCATTATATGAGTATCACCAAGGATTTTGTATGTATGGATAGGTGATGGTACTGCCGTCGGTGAGGAAGTGGGTGGCGGTTACAACAGTAACCAATGGGATGACTGCCATCTTACGTTGGGGAACTTCCATATAGTTTACATTGCAGATGGTTGCGCTCGGTCACCATCTTACGTTGGAGATTTGCCTCAGTAGCTCTAATTCTATTGGTATAGAGATAACCTATCTATAAATACAAAATCCTTGAGTATCACACAGCTTTAGATTGTTCATTTTAAATGATATTTTGGTTTCAAGTTTGAAAAAATGGCTGATATTTAGAATTTAATATCAATGCTGGAAGGAAAAGTCAGTAAGTTGGTAACATGATGCAGATTGACGCTGTTCCTAATTTAATTTCTGAAAACATGAGGATAGTTTGTCACTGGCAGCAGGTCCTGTCAAATAGGCGCCATCTTGGTTCCATCACGTAGCGTCAGTAATGACGAAGTAGGAGCCTCCGAAACACTTTGCCATCATAACGTACTGAAATGCAAGTGAGTTTGTGTCTAGTTGAAGGTTCCGCTAAATGGCAGCCATCTTGTCTAAATTTAATAGAGACTAGTCAGTACGTAACAAAGAAACTGCCTACGAAACACTTTGCTATCATAACGTATTAAATGCAAGTGAGTTTGTATCTAGTTGAAGGTTCCGCTAAATGGCAGCCATCTTGTCTAAATTTAGTAGCGACTAGTCAGTACGTAACAAAGAATTTTCCTCCGAGACACTTTGCCATCATAACGTACTGAAATGCAAGTGAGTTTGTGTCTAGTTGAAGGTTCCGCTAAATAGCAGCCATCTTGTCCAAATTTAATAGAGAATAGTCAGTACGTAACAAAGAAACTGCCTCCGAGACACTTTGCCATCATAACGTACTGAAATGCAAGTGAGTTTGTGTCTAGTTGAAGGTTCCGCTAAATGGCAGCCATCTTGTCTAAATTTAATAGAGACTAGTCAGTACGTAACAAAGAAACTGCCTACGAAACACTTTGCTATCATAACGTATTAAATGCAAGTGAGTTTGTATCTAGTTGAAGGTTCCGCTAAATGGCAGCCATCTTGTCTAAATTTAGTAGCGACTAGTCAGTACGTAACAAAGAATTTTCCTCCGAGACACTTTGCCATCATAACGTACTGAAATGCAAGTGAGTTTGTGTCTAGTTGAAGGTTCCGCTAAATAGCAGCCATCTTGTCTAAATTTAATAGAGACTAGTCAGTACGTAACAAAGAAACTGCCTCCGAGACACTTTGCCATCATAACGTACTGAAATGCAAGTGAGTTTGTGTCTAGTTGAAGGTTCCGCTAAATGGCAGCCATCTTGTCTAAATTTAATAGCGACTAGTCAGTACGTAACAAAGAATTTGCCTCCGAGACACTTTGCCATCAAAACGTACTGAAATGCAAGTGAGTTTGTGTCTAGTTGAAGGTTCCGCTAAATGGCAGCCATCTTGTCTAAATTTAATAGAGACTAGTCAGTACGTAACAAAGAATCTGCCTCCGAGACACATTGCCATCATAACGTACTGAAATGCAAGAGAGTTTGTGTCTAGTTGAAGGTTCCGCTAAATGGCAGCCATCTTGTCTAAAATTAATAGCGACTAGTCACTACGTAGCAAAGAATCTGCCTCCGAGACACTTTCACATTGAGTAAAGTATGAAACATAAATTAGTATTGCAACCAACAAAATTAATTTCCCAATTATAAAAATACTGTATATAGTATAGCCCTCAAAGTAAAAAAATAAATAAAAATAAATCACAATCATTATTTTTAGTTGACCTATAAATCACTTATTGAAGGATAACGTACATAGAAAACTACAGGCCGAGGACTCACCATGGTTGTCCCTAGTGTCCATTGGCTGCATCTGTGTTGTCCGTCACCTGACTGGAGGTGCGTCCCTGCCTGATATGCTGGGAGTGCAGCGGCCAGATACGTTGGCAGAGAGATTGTCTGGTGGGTCCGCTTCTCCTCCTTCCTTCATCAAGCGAGGACGTCACTGAGATTGGACGCTGCCTGAGACACCGCCTCGAGATTGTCACTCACATTACCTGTTGACACTGCACAAGACGGAATCAGCACATCATTGAACACAATAAATAATTAAAGTTTAATTTTAAAAATAGGTGGGTTTATATGACACTTATAGGTTAGTGGCAAGTTTAAGAGCTTTCAAACAACAGAAATATTATTTATGCCATGGCATGCCGTATACAGCAAGCTTTCGTACATTATCGTTTATCTGCGGCTGCTACGGCATGATTCCGGTAGTAATTTTCGACCATATGTGACAGCACCTTTACAATCCAAGGCAAATGTACTGTCTAGGCATAGGGATTGCATTATATGCAGGTAGAAGAAGAACCTTGAAACCATTGTATCGTTCATCAGCATATTTATAAATATGATATGCATACAGCATATATTATATTATGTATGCATGCTTATTTTAGATACTGTACTGTACAGTATGGCATACCGTGTGCATACTGCTATAATATAGTGTTAAAATAATTGTAATAGACTATTTATTTATGATAAAAATTATTGTATGCACATTAAGGTAGAGATAACGCCGAACAGCTGATCGACGTAATGCCCTTTGATTAACATGTAAACCTTGGCAAATTGACAAAAATTCTGAATTTTTTTTGAGAGGCAGATATTAGTGCCTAAGAGCCATAGAAAAAATTTCAACACGATTTAACGAGCCGATTTTTTTTTAATTAATTTTTTTAATTTTCAGCATAGGGCTTTCCCATGGAGAGCCAATCTAAAAAATTAATTTAAAAAAATCGGCTCGTTAAATGTTTTGGAAACTTTTGCTATGGCTTTTAGGCCATGGCATCTTACTGTCAAAAAAATTTCAGAATTTTTGTCAATTTGCTTAGGTTTACATGTTAATCAAAGGGCATTACGTCAATCAGCTGTTCGGCGTTATCTCTACCTTAAGCTAAATGGGAACTGAAAAACTTGAAATCAGTCAACGACACCTATGCATAGAAGGAAAAATTTAATTTATTTTCAAACATCATTACTGTAATTTTCTCGTTAATATACGCTTGGGAACTTTGCTATATAAACAATATGGTATTATACATACCCGGTATTTCCATATAGAATGATGCTGACGATTGGAAATTCAATTTTAAGAAACTTACAGAACAGATAGTCCACTCGAGGTCCACTCGTTTGCAGATACCCAGATATCAGACATAAACAAAACAAATCGTGGATCAGAAAAACACAATTTTAACCAAGGACGCAATATACATACACTAAAACATACCTTATTCTCACAGTTCGTTATGTATTTTCATTAAATATATCATACAAAACATCGTAACACAGATTTAATTGCAGTTATTAACGAAAATTTGGCACCGACATCACTTCTTCTTCGCCGCCATTAGAAAATAAAAAAATCATATCGATTATCGATCGTTATCGATCAACGGTCGGTGCTAAATTTTGATTGGCTTACAATTTTGAACTTGTCCAATCAGAAACGATAAGAAATATTTTTTACAAGGCGCACGGAATGTTTGAAAAAGTTATGTCAGAAAATAGTTTAATTCTTTAATTGCATAATTTAAACGAAATGAAATCATTTCACCTTTCAAGTGATATTCATAGTGTTTTATGGTGGAAAAAGTTTATTATAATTGTTTAATAAGAGTTAATTTAGTGCACTTTATTGTTTAAATATATATTATACATAATGGGACTCGATCGATCACCTCATAAAATTATATATATGATAGATCCCACCCAAGAATAGCATGCATAAATTAATTCCATATTTTAATTACTCTAATCCCTACGCACACGCTTAAACAGGCATGGATTCAGAAAAAAAATCGGGGGGGGGGGGGGCTGCCTCCGCATAAGATCAATGTTAAAAAAAATTGGAATGGGAAAAATGATTTTATATAATATATATTATAATACTGTATATATTATATATATTATTATGTTGCACATGTGTGTTAAATCCAAAAATGGGGTGGGGGCAGCTCCCCTCCACCAATAGAAGAATAGCCCTGCCCTCCCCCTTTAGCTGATCCACACCTGCGCTTATAATTTTCATTAACGACAAATTTAAAAAAAGTGACATAATTTATAATTATAATATCTTTATAATTTATATTATTTAAATACGATAGATTACAATGAACATGCAATGATATCAATAGAAAATAAAATTTAGAGAAAAATATTTTTTTTTACATATATATTTATAATTAGTTTTAGAGAAGGATGAAGCTTAAAGTAGAGTAAAGGCGAATTCAGATGGTGACAACGCGGGGCTATGCGACGCGATTTTGTCACACAAGCTGTGAAATCCTATGCGGAAGCGAATTCGACATTGCGGCGGCGAATATATCGCATTAATTTTTATACTTTTTTTTTTAATCCCCAAATATGGCCGGCCGCCAATGGATTTTACAGCAAGTGCGCATTATTCGCTTCGCGTCGCAGGTTGGAAATCGCCATGTGGATCCAACTTAGGCGATTTCATTTTTTTTTTTTTTAATTTCATTTTCTAAAAATTTAACTCGCCCTCTATTGAGAAGTAAAAACCAAAAAATTCCATCTCAAATAAGCCTCACCACAAAAAATTCCAAAAGTTAGTGTTTCGGAGGCCTTTAACATGCATTCTAGCTTATAGAAGAGCTTTTTACTACAACATCGTCTGAAATATGGTGCCAATTAAAAAATCCGTACATATAGAATCTTTGATGAATTCTTTAATGGATTTTCAAATAAAACAATTTTTTATGTAGCCGTTTTTCCGGAAAAAAATCCTGAAAATCCTTATGGGAATAATTAACTCGCATAAATTTTAATATATCTTTTCGGAAAAACGGCTCCGTAAATAAATAAAATTATTTGTAAATCCATTAAAGAATTCATAATAGATTACGTACGCATTTTTTGGTTGATACCATATAGTAGACGAAGTTGGAGTAAAAAGCTGTTTTTTGTTCCATAAGGGATGCATATATAATATGTCAACGGCCTCCGAAACACCAACTTTGGGAATTTTTTGTGGTGAAGCTATTTGAGATGGAATTTTTTGGTTTTCATATTTCTCAATAGAATATTAAGGCAGGTTAAACTATTTTTAGAAAAAAAAAAAATAATTCCAAAAAATGAAATCGCTCATACTCTACTTCAAGCTAATTGAAAGTTATAACTTTCTATACTAGATACTAATAATATATTATATAATAAGTTTTATTGTGCCATGCTAATTAATATGCTATATGAAATAATTAATATGATGATGAAGGGACACAATGTAGTATTGACCACAATTTTTTTTATTGCAAAAATGGATAAAGCTATAGCGTGCAAATTTATGCTACCTTGATATTTTCAGATTTTTTAGAGTCCGGGAACTATTTTTAAAAAATTGTTGACAGTTGTTTTCGTGACGTGACTAGACGCGGCTCCTTAAGAAAAAGATAGGACTTGTCGCCGCGTGACGTTACAAAAAGGACTTTCAATAATTTGTTAAAAATACATCCCGGGCTCTAAAAAATAAAAAAAAAAAAAATCAGGGTAGCATAACTTTGCACCCTCTATCCATTTCTGCAATAAAAAAATTGAGGTCGATACCCCATTTTAGGTATTTATAATATTATTATACTGTATATTTAATTTCAAAGAAAATGGTTTTAAATTTTGTCTGGACATCATATAAGCGGCGTGTATTTAAAGTTAACTAATTTTAGAATAGTGAATGCTAATTAGAATAATTATTGTATACGGTTGCTGTTGTGATTGGCTATTGATGACATCATGGTTGTCCCATCAGGTTGTACCACCCTAATTCAGATTTATTAAATATATATTTTTTTAAATTAGTTCCTGTACTCCAAAAATCTGAAAAAAATCAGCAAAGCATAATTTTATGTATAAATTTTTGTAATTATGAAATAAAAAAATCCAACCATTATTGTATATTACATTAAAAGAATATCTTTAGTAGCTTAAAATATATATCATTTCATGAGAAGAAATTTTATGTCCCATGAATAATTAACCCCCAGGTGCAGTTACAGGACATTCGGATTATCGGGATAATTATAATAAAAATTAACCTCAATTGTGCTCAAAAAGTCAATAGACTCATGCCTAATCAATATATATATATAATTATATATGATGACATATAAATATTTACAATTTCCGACAATGCCCCGTGTGTGTGTCCTCCAGAGACACCTGCATGCGGGATATTCAATGATATTTAACAAATTAATTTATTTTTATTTAGGATTAAATTAAATGTTTTAAAATAACATAATTTAACCATATTAAAAAAAAATACTAATGTCCCATGAGTGCACCTGCGGGGCATACATGGGATACTCCCTAATGTATCCCTGCAAGACACGTAAGGGACATTTGATATAAAAGTTCAATAAAATGGAGTATCGACCTCAATTTTTTTTATTGGAGAAATGGATAGAGGGTTGCTACTCTGATTTTTTTCAGATTTTCTAGAGACCGCAGGAACTATTTTTTAAAAATTATTGAATGTCCTTTTTTTGACGTCACGAGGTGGCAAGTCTTATTTTTTTTTAAGGAGCGGCGTCTCGTGACGTCACGAAAAGGACTTTCAATAATTTTTTAAAAATAGTTCCCGGTCTGTAAAAAATCAGGGAACCCTCTCTGCAATAAAAAAATTGAGGTCGATACTCCATTGTGATTTTGTCTCCTATATGTCTCTCCTACATCCTACGTAAAGCAATTCCAGATATTCACGGGGCATTTCTCGGAACGTTCGCTCGGCTGTGTCGCGGGGATACCCATGCGGTCCCTGGGTATATGTACAAAACACTATTTTTTTTCCCATCTGTCTGCCGTTGCATATAAAATATATATTATATATATATTTTTTATTTTTAGCATATCTTAATTATTTGCAAATTGTTCCATATCTGTTATATATAGTGAATTTAAACAGTTATTAAAGTAGAGTGAGCGATTTCATTTTTTGGAATATTTTATTTTTCTCAACAGAGGACAAGTTAAACTATAGTTTAAACTATAGTTTAACTTGTCCTCTGTTGAGAAATGAAATAAAAAATTCCATCTCAAATAGCTTCACCACAAAAAAATCCCAAAGTTGGTGTTTCGGAGGCCTTTAACATGCATCCTTATGGAACAGAAAGCCGCTTTTTACTCCAACTTCGTCTGAACTATGGTACCAATTAAAAAATACGTACGTAATCTATGATGAATTCTTTAATGGATTTTCAAATAAAAAAAAAAAATTTCGGAGTGGTTTTTCCGGAAAAAATCTTGAAAATCTTTATGGGAATTAACCCGCAAAAATTTCAATATTTTGTTTCGGAAAAACGGCAATGTAAAAATTTTTTTTTACATGGAAATCCATTAAAGAATTCATCATAGATTACGTACGTATTTTTTAATTGGTTCCATAGTTCAGACGAAGTTGGAGTAAAACGCTGTTTTCTGTTCCATAAGGATGCATGTTTAAGGCCTCCGAAACACCAACTTTGGGAATTTTTTGTGGTGAAGCTTTTTGAGATGGAATTTTTTGGTTTTCATTTCTCAATAGAAGGCAGGTTAAACTATTTTAAGAAAATAAAATATTCCAAAAAATTAAATCGCTCACTCTACTTTAATTACCACAATTTAAAGGAGTAAATTGTCTCTCTCATTCTCATTGCTAAATTTCTTGTAAAGTTTTTTTTTCATAAGGGTTTCTTTTAGCTGGAACTGTAATATAAAAACAACCCATCGATCATTGCTGTGGTTGTGGCGAATTTTTAGTTGAGTATTGATGCAAAAGAGTTTTTTATGTTGGAAGTAAACCAGTCCATCATTGCTGTGGTTTTAGCAAATTTTTAGTTGAGTGTTGTTGCAAAAGAGTTGCTTTTTGTTGTAACTAAAATAATCCATCATTGCTGTGGTTTTGGCGAATTTTTAGTTGAGTGTTGTTGCAAAAGAGTTGCTTTTTGTTGTAACTAAAATAATCCATCATTGCTGTGGTTTTGGCGATTTTTTAGTTGAGTGTTGTTGCAAAAGAGTTGCTTTTTGTTGGAATTAATAGATCCCATCATTGTTGTGGCTTTGGTGAATTTTTAGTTAAGTGTTGTTGTAAAAGGGTTGTTTTTTGTTGGCAATGACATGGTCTCCTATTGCTACAATTTATAGTTGAGTTTTGTTGCAAGAGTGTTGCCTTTTGTTGAGACAAATATGGCCCTACCTTTGTTGAATTCTGTTATATAACATTGCATTTCTCTATTCAACACTTTGGTTGACATGCATTGGGTTATATTGTTTTTAAATTTAAATCTGCAGTTAGAAGAAGATAAAATCCTTTGAAGAAGAGGACTCAGAAGTTAAGTTAATTGAAGTTGCTTTGAATTGATTTTTAAATGACATTTTTCTATTGAATCGAGTTGCTGTAAGTTAGAAAAATGCTTTGTTTGTCAAAGTTTAATTATGTTGGATGCTTCAAAGTTAATATGGGAAATATTATGTTAATTTCCATTGTGGGAAAGTACATTTATAATTGGTTACAATGAGTTATTTTTATTTTCGTTAATCTGAGATACATTGCGTTGTAATGAGTTGTACGATTCAAGTTGTAGAGAGTTAAAAAATTGTCCTCCAACTGTTTTAGTTATAATGAATTTGAATATGTTATGCATAAAAATCAAGCTTGAAGAATATTCTGCTCAGAGTTTGAATGAGTTAAAATTCTAGAGAAAAAGCAACCAAAGTCAGCTATATTTTAGTGTGGGCAGATTAAGAATTTATTATTTTATTATCTCGGACCTTTCATGGGCACTATAATATAATAATGTAGCATATATTATATATTATAGTCAAAATTGAATATACAAATATAAGTCCATGCTGGGGCAAGTGTTCATGCAGTTCATGCACCCATTAAGGCCATGCAATTAACCTCTGAGTAGAAATTTGGTGCACATCGTATACAATTTTTGAATCATTTTAATTTAAAGCCGGTAGATTACACGATACAATTTTGCATACAATTTTTCCTTGCAAGAAAATTTCACCTCCATCCGCGTGGTGTCATTCGCGCTAACCGCGAATTATATTTTGAGGAAACAATTGTTTATTATAAACATTTTATTTATTTATATTCTACCAAAGAAAAATATTAGCAACGATTGTGCTACAATTAACTTATAACTCTTATAAAAGTGCTATAACTCATATATAATATAATTTAATTATGTTTCTAAAATTATGTAAATTTTGTACCACTTAATTATTAAAGCTATTTGAAATTTATTAATTTTGCATGTGTACATTTTTTTCTAGCTATATTTTATTATAATTTTATTACGTATTTTTTAAATAACATATTATAATAATTAATATTGTAAGTGCCGGGCCCTGCGCCCTGCAGCATTAATTGTTTATATACATAATAATAATACATCATATATTATATTATATTATAAATACTTTCACCAACAGACACAGGGACCATATACCTGCTACTATTATGCTTATGCAATTTTTTAATATTACTAATCTTTTATAAAAGCGTACAACACGCCAAGTACGATTTTTAACAGTCTCGCGGGTTCATTTATATTTTTTTGTTACATTAGTGACGTCATGAATCATATGTTACACTTCGAAAAATCAACCGACGTATCTTTAATGCAGCCACTTCGGTTTATGACGTCATCGTTTGTTAGCCAATGAAAATAAACCGAAGTATCTTTAATGCTACCACGACCGAAGTGGCAGCAGACAGTTCCCAAACCAAACCACAACCAAACAGCTGTGGGAATGGGAAAAAAAAAAAAACGGCATGGCCGTTTGTTGTCTCGTTGAGAAAAATCACACGCCGCGCATGCACATACTTAAAATAAATACAAAGGCATAACTAGCGCATAAAAAGCATCAACAAATTTCTGTTATTCGCTTATATTTCTTTTACTATGACGTCATAGTTTTTAAATTTTTAGTCGTTGCCCTGTTATTGGGTTATTGCTACTCTCACGCGCAGTAGTTATAAACAATGGATTTGCTTTTACTGATCCTTTATATTTTAAACTTATTTGCACAACAACACAACCAAAACCGAAACAGAACAGAACAAGTGATTTCTCAAACACAGACTCAAACAACTGTCACAAAAAGAATATTTAAAAATTTTGAATTTGTGATCTGTTTGTTAAAGAAATCAACTATCCAACGACATGAAGAGAAAAACGTCAGATTATGTGAATTTGCACGCATATTTTGAATGATTTCTCCCTACACTCTTTCGTTTTGCATCGGTATGTATGATATAATATTCATACAGTTATACGTACTACACCCGTACTACAGAGTACATATTCATTACTTCAATAAAAGATTGTAAAAGAGTTTTCTGTGTATACAGTATGCATAATATAAAATAATTAAAGTATGCATAATATGCATACACGGCGTGCGTACAGTACAGTATGCATATATTTTTGTGATGTGTTGATCATCAATCTTATTTTTTGTATTTTTCAGGATAGTAAAATGCCTCGTCTACAAGAAGAACTAAATGCATGTGAATTGCCGGATCTTAATGCTTTGATTCAAGAGATTTCAGAAGTATTGGAGACCAACAAAGGAGAAGAATGGCTTAAGAACTACGACAAAGAATTCAACCAACTTGTTGCAGAGACAAATCAGCACAATGCTCGCTTCAATGAGCAAGCTAAAACAGTCTCGGGATTAGATCTAGAGGTATATATGTATGTATGCATAAATTTAAGGTGCTTTCACATATTCGAAAATCGCTATGGAGTTCCGTAGCAATGCTGTAAGCCTTTCACATATTCTTGTTCGTCTGCGGCAGCTGCAGTGAGTGGAACATCATGTTAATGCCGTAGAACACACTGCAGCAAATCGCAAGGTTCTACGGCGTAATCAACAGCATTTGCTATTGCGTGTTGTACTGGTGTATTCCTATTACAAGTTTTGATTATGTGGAAGCTTTTTCAGTGAAATTTACAATTTTCACAAACAGATTTCAATACATTATATTACATGCATATATACGATTTTAAAAATAATCCTATCACCGGAACCTGCAGTTTTTTGTCATTTATAATATTGAAATGTACATCTGTGAAGAAGTTTTCTTCAATTTCAATATCTTAAACTTAAATTTCAAATTTTATTTATTTATTTATTTATTTATTTATTTATTTATTTATTTATTTATTTATTTATTTATTTATTCACATTAAATACCAGTTGGTACGTACATTGTGTTTTCATAATTAATTGAACTGAAAAAATTAAAGAAAAAATACAATACATACATTAATAATTAAAACATATATATGGCATATATACATTATACAATTTACATAAATAAAAAGACAAAAATTTAGAATTACAAATAAGAAATAAGAATGAGATATTAGAATGTAAAAATTTTATTGGCTTAATCGAAAGTAGGGGTAAAAATATGGTGTACTGTGAATTTCTTCAGATTTTTCTGAGACCGGGAACTATTTTTAAAAAAATTATTTAAAGTCTGTTTTGATGATGTCAAGGGCGGCACTCCTTAAGAAAAAGGATAGGGCAGTGCCGCACATGACGTCATAAAATAGACTTTCAATAATTTTTTAAAAATAGTTCCCGGTCTTAGAAAAATCTGAAAAAATTCACAGTACTATATTTTTACCCCTTCTTTCGATTAAGGATTAAGCTAATAAATTTAAATTTTCACATTATAATATCTCATTGACAAATTCATTGTTAATCATTTTTTTGTTCATAGAATAATATTTTTTTTAGAAGATAACTAAACAATTGTTTCTTAAAAAGTGATATGCTTTCAATTTTTTTTTTTTTTTTTTTTTTTTTTTTTTTATATATAATCTGGAAGTTTATTATGCAGTAGCGAGCTCAAATATAGATATCCTCTATTAGTTTGCTCATAGCCACCGTACCTTTTATGAATTTGATTTGACTGTCTAGTATTATATCCAAATTAAGGAAAATAAACCATTTAGGTTATGATAATCTTATTAAAAGAAAAGGATAGGAATAACCAGCAAGGCCTTACCGATTGAAAGAGTCACAGCAGGTGGAAATTCTTGCGGTCACAGAGGTTCACTCGAAAGTTTTTACATTTTTGAAACGTTTCGCATCGTGGAGATGCTTCTTCAGTCACAAGAAGTCACAAGAAGAAGTAGAATGGTCATTCTACTTCTTCTTCTTGTGACTGAAGAAGCATCTCCACGATGCGAAACGTTTCAAAAATGTAAAAACTTTCGAGTGAACCTCTGTGACCGCAAGAATTTCCACCTGCTGTGACTCTTTCGATCGGTAAGGCCTTGCTGGTTATTCCTATCCTTTACTTTTAATAAGATTAGTATTATATCCAGTTAATCAATATTAGTTTGAAACAGATGAGAATTTCTTTTAATATACATAATCATAAAAAATATACAGATACTCAGAAAATTTAATATATTAAGTTGCTCTCATCTTTTCTTGCAACCCTGTCTCGGCTTTGCTTGAATCATGCTTCTAATAATTTTCTTTTGGCAGACAAATACACTTTCAGCATGTTTAGACGATCCCCACAGAAGAATGCCATAAGTAATAATAGAGTACACATATCCATAGTACACCATTTTTAGAGTTTCTATTTTAATCAGACAATTGCATGGAGTATGTATGTAGCTTTAAGGATGAATCTCAGTAGATTGATATCTCGTAATCATACCGCCTGAATGCAACAAGACTTGCAGGGGATTTAGAACTCACCATCAATAGGTAGCATACAAATTTTGAAGCGAATCTGTCTTATCAGTTTTGTGAAAACTGAGGTAGAAGTTAAACATTGGTCTTATGGACAAAAACCGGAAATGGAGCTGTTGTAAGAAAACTGCAAGACTGAATTTGCTCAAACCATAAGCGATTAAGTTTTGGAACATTCTCGATTTTTTAAAATTTATTTCATTCGATTCGTTTGCTGGGAAATATTCTTTGACTCCAGCAGTAACTGAGATTAATGGTTAAGGGCAAGGTAACGCCACCAATGTTAAAAAAAATCCCTCTCACAAAAATTCTGAAAAAAATTTAAAATGTTCTCCTCTACACCCCCTATCAGTAGCTAAAATATCAGGTATACAAATACGATCTAGTTTTTGAGTTATGAATTTTTAAAGTTGACCAATTTAACATGGGAGTTTCATTTCTCCATGTTAAAGTAGTCAACTTTAAAATTTTATAACTCAAAAACTAGATCGTATTTGTATACCTGATATTTTAGGTACTGATAGGGGGTATAGAGGAGAATATTTTAAAATTTTTTCAGAATTTTTGTGAGAGGGATTTTTTTTAACATTGGTGGCGTTACCTTACCCTTAAGCAAATAATATTAACTAGCTGCTTGTATTTAATTAAAAATAAGGTCGAGTTTATAATTAAATAATAGAATTATAAATTGTTGCTACAATAATTTTATTATTTCAAAATATTTAGGTCAGGACTAGGCTTTCCCCCCCCCCCCTATCCCTCTTCCTGGATTCTCACCTGACCTTTGTTTGTAATATTGTATTATTTGTTTTACATTGAAGGATGTGACAAAAGTTACGGAATCATACATTGATCGAAGAGAGAAGTACCGAGGCATTGCTCCCACTGTTGACCTTGGACTTTTTCAAATAGAACTCCCAATGACAGGAGATAAACTTCATCCCATACTAAACTACATTGAAACCTTCATAAAGGAAACCGTAAAGAAGATTTGTAAAATTCAAAGAGAAGTAAGCTACAAGTAAGTGTTAAGTTTCGTAAATATTGTTAACAAGCATACTGAGAAACATCTAAGATGTAAGTTTGGACCGTGGTTAGCTGATAAATCTACTAGCACATTTGTGTTCTTTTAATGTTGGGTAAATTGAAAAAAATTAATATCAATCATTCAATAAACCTTTTGTAATTTTTTTACAAAATATTATTGAAAATTGTAGTAAATTGTATCACTACAGCATTGTAAACATTATTCTTCAAACCATGACATATGAGACTATGTAATTATAATAAAACTAAAATCAAGCAGTAATTAAGAGTAACTTGCTTGTTTAACTGTATAGATTTTGCCTTCACTTCTCGTACAAAAGTATGTACGGTATTTTACAGTGTACATGTAATTAATGGACATAACATTTTTAAAGGCATACAGGCCTCAAATTACAAATTAGACAGTCACGAAGTGGGTTTAGAGTGTATAATCAACATTCGCATCATTTTTTTCCACGCGTGATGCATCCGTGCGAAGTCGCAGTTCAAAGTAAGAAATTTAGTCCTTGATGACGTCACGAAGTCCTTGATGACGTCACAACTCAATGCTAATCGGTGCTAGCTGTGAGTTGTGACGTCAGCAAGGACTTTCTTTACAGCGCGACTTCGCACAGACGCACCGCGCGCAGGTAAAAATAATACGAATGTTAATTATAAACTTGAGCAACACAAAATGTCTGTCTAATGGGGAGTTTGAGGCCTGTATACCTTTAAAGATCAAATCATCATGTTAAGGTATAATTATTTGTTGATATTGTATTGCATTTATTATGCAGTATTATATTTTATGAAAATAATTGCTTCTTACAGGCTATGTAAAGAATATAAGCAAAAGTATGAGTTTGCAAGGCGAGAGCCTGTCAACGTGGAAGATGCTGTTGACCTGCTGCTTCAAATCACAGCTTCACAAGAAAAGGATTTGCCCTTCCTATCCACTAAAGTTGATTATGTTGAAACTCTTCTGGAATACCTAACAAAATACGGACACTTCAGTGAATTATTAACAGGCAATTATGTTAAAAACATATTCTTTCCTCTTTTTTTTTTTTCCTCCCTCTTCTTTTTCTTTCGACTTAATTTAGATAATGTACTGTACATTTCATTTTCACGTTCATTTATGTTTACATCTTTCCTATGTAGAGAATGACTTTCGGCTGGGTAACCAGGTGATCATATTTCGAGCATTAGCACAACAAGAGATGGAGCAAAACTTGGATCGGTTGCTGCAGAAGAAAGCTGATGAGGAGAAGATTGTCTCTGATAGATTGGATGACTTCAGCGAGAGGTAATAACTTGATGCTCTTATCAAATTTTCAATAGCAATATTAAACTGCACTTGTAAAATTAACCAAACAGTAAACATAAAAAATAATTTATTAATTAACGTGACAGTTAAAAATCAAAACATAATTTAAATACTTAGTTAATAAAACACTTGTCACCTTGGAATAATTTTGTTTACAGTCTTGTTAATCACCTTTGTGAGTACCTTATTTATATTAAAAGGCATGGTGATTAACAAGTCTGCAAACAAAATTTTCCAAGGCCACAAGGCTATACATATCCAGGCTTGGGGAAATTGAATACGTAGTGTTTACAATTATTAAATAAATTTTATTTTATTAAACACAAATAGAGTACAGATACAATTAGACAAATGTAGTTAAAATTAAAATATAGATAACACAGACACAGGTCAGATAATTATTAAATAACATAGGTAAAGAAAAGAAAGTACTAAAAATGGGAGCTGAATCCACACCTGAAGCAATATTTACTAGAGAGAAAGATGAATAAATAGGATATTTCATACATCTCTCTTTGTTTAGACTGCAAGAGCTATTATCAACTTGCAAAGCATACATGGAGCAGGAGCCACCTGACATCAACCCTGAGACTCTACAGCAGCATGGGGAACGTTCCTCTGAGTTGTGGGAGAGTCTGCACAGTCTACAAAAAGAGCTTGAGGTAACAGACTTGCATAGTCAGCATCACTGCATAATCTGAATCATAGACTGTTAGCATAATGTCTTAAATTTTTATTATATACTGTATTATAACTTAATTTGTTAATTAGTTAACTAATAGACCACTTGCAAAACTATGTTTTAGCAAAATGTAAACAAACTCACCCACCCAGTGTTGTTGATTATGTGTATAATTTTTTTTATACATTGGGCCTTATGGGAAATTTACGATTTTCACACACTTGCAGATTTCAATACGTTACAAACGTACGAGTTTAAAAATAAAATAAGTCCCGGAATCTGCAGTTCTTGGCCATTTATAATATTGAAATGTGCATCAGAAGAATATGTCTTTATTTCAATATAGTAAATTTAGTATGATACCAAATCGGCCAATTGCATGGGGTAAGATACGTAACTAAGCAAGTTCCAGTTTGTTTATTATTGCTACAGTTAAAATCAACAAACTCCAAGTGTCACAACAAAGTGTTTTTATAGTCAGACTAATTTTGTTTGCAGTATCTTAAAAAGCATGTCAATAAATTATTGCAGTGAAGGTTTCAAATATTTTTGTGTTGGTGTGAAATGTGAATATCTTACAATATCTTATAATTTTTACATAATGTAATAAAATTACACTATTATAAGAATATTTATTGCTTCTTTTTACTTTATTTTTCAGGGCCTTAACAAAGATGAGGTACTACTTGAATTAGATCAAACTCCATTTCCTAAACTTAGAGAACAAATTGATGTCTTTGAACCACACTATATGCTATGGAAGAACACTAGAGATTTTTACAGTCGTAAAGATTATTGGTTTAATGGTAAGTGTTCTAGTACTATTTTTTTTTTCTTTTCTTCAGATGTAAATGTTAATTTCTTAAGGTTCCTTCACTGTATTACTTAGAATGATGATCATTTTTTATTCCTGTTCTGCAATCGTTGCTGTCATTCACGTTAATAATATAATTTTTTTCCATACCTCCAAATTATATTACTTGCCAAAAAATCCTTGATCATGAAAAATTCAGAATGAATCCATGCTTATTTTTAAAATTATAATTATGCTTTACTGCTTTCAGGTCCATTAAGTGAGCTTGTTTCAAGCAAAGTACAAGATGAAGTGGCTACATTCAAGTCAGAGCTGTTTAAAGTGCGCAATGGTCTTGCAGAGCAGCCAATTCATCAGGAGATTGCCAAGACTGCACTAGGCATCATTGCTGGTCTCAAGGATCCCCTCAGGCTCCTAGATGTTGTGTGCAATAGAGCACTCTGCACCAGACACTGGACCAAGGTCTGTACTCAATGTTGCAACTGGTTATACAAAAAGGATTTAATTATTTTATTGTTTACAGATGGCCGATGAAATCGGAATAGAGACGAACCTAGAAGAACTTAGCTGTCTTCAGGAATGCATTGATGAAAACCTACTAGAACACATCAAAGTTATGGAAGATGTATCTGTTGTTGCAACTAACGAGTTTGAAGATAAACTAAAATTGGACTTGATGAAAGAAGAGTGGAAAGATATTCGATTTGAATTGAATCTCTACAAGTTAGTACCATTCTTGCCTTTCATTAAACTGGTCCATATTGAATCATCTCTCATTGGCCTCATCAAATGCATTTGTTTCTGCAGGGACACTGGAGTGAAGATCTTGTCAGCAGTTGATAAGATTCAAGAAGGTCTTGATGAGCACTCGTCAAAATCCCAACGACTTCTTAATTCAATCTTTGTCGAGCCATTCTTTGATGAAATGGAAGAGTGGGCTAAAAAACTTTTAAAAATTCAAAAAATATTTGAACTTTGGATTCCTGTAAGTATGCATTTACAGTAGTAGACTTTAATATATCAAAGAAAAAGAGAGGAATAACCAGATAGAAAAAGCTACAGCAGGTGAAAATCTTGTAGTTGTGTTCGCTCAAAAAAATTAAATGTTCTATATTCTCTAGAATTAGGAGGGGGGGGGGGGCTTGTGGTGGCCCACAACTCTTAAAGCGGGAAATAAGTGTGAAATACTTCTCAGAAATATTGGGGGGAAAATTGTAAGCGTTAATTAGCCTCCCCCTCCCTTGGTATAGAGTGAGACAAAAGAGTCTTTGGTAATGCTAGGGTTAAGACGTTTTGCATCTTTTAGATGCTTCATGAGTTGCAAGTAAAGGTTGTAGTAGTAGATTAAAGTAATTTATATCCAAAATGCCAAAATACTAAAAAAAAAAAAAAAAAAAACATGGGGAGGAAAGAACATTGGAGTTGGAGGAAGTAGACAGACCCATTCACTCTATACAGTATGTATTCTGAGAGAAAAACAGGAAGGAAAAAATAACCTCCAAACCCCTCTTTTGCTGTAGCCATTAATGTTCAAACTCAACTCAGAGTTAAAAATTAACTTTGAATGGTGCTCACCATTTATTTTTACTCAGGTTCAGCAAGGTTGGATGTACCTGCAGCCCATCTTTGGCTCACCAGACATTCAGCAGCAGATGCCCCAGGAGGGTCAGCAGTTCTCTCGTGTCAACCGCATCTTCCTCAAGATTATGCAGTACACGCAGGCACATGACCTCGTGATGGACGCAACCGAGAAGCCAAGCCTCCTTGAGGACCTGCAGGAGTGTAATCTGTTGCTCACCACCATCAAGCAGCGTGTCAATGACTACCTCGAGAAGAAGCGCTCAGCCTTTCCCAGGTGCCTTTTCTTTCAGCAATTAGGGAAGATTCAATATATATCACTTGCAGTATACTTATTTATAATCAGTGTGCCAAAGCTTCACATAGTTGTACTTTGAGGATCAATTAGAAAGTTAATTCTTCAAATTTTTTATATAATGTATTTCAAATGCAACTGTAAAAAAACAACAAAAAACAGTAACCTCTCCTTTTCTGGCCTGAACACTTCATATTTATATTAACCATTTAATTTATTTCATGTATTATTTTTTCCTTTTCCTTTCCTGATTTCTGCACAATCCTGTCTCCTAAGGTTCTTTTTCCTGTCCAACGATGAGTTGCTTGAAATCCTGGCGGAAACTAAAGAGCCGCTACGTGTACAACCCCATCTTAAAAAATTCTTTGAAGGAATCAACAAACTAGAATTCAATGAAAATAAAGAAATTCTTGGTATGGAATCTGCTGAAAAAGAAAAGGTATCCTTCTTGAATGTCATCAAGCCTGTGGAAGCAAAGGTATGTATGCATACTGTGTATTACAGCTGCTTTCTTAATTATTCAGAATAATGCAGTGCTATTGTGAATAATTAATTTTTAATGTTTGCAGGGTCTTGTTGAAAAATGGCTGCTTGAAGTGGAATGTGAAATGTTTGAGGCCATCAGACATGAAGTACTTAAGGCAATTGATGACTATGACAAAACACCTCGCAGAGAGTGGGTTCAGAAGTGGATTGGTCAAGCAGTAATTTGTGGTGCTACTGTTGCGTGGACCAGAGAAGTTGAAGAGGCCATCCTAGCAGATGCAGCTGGAGGAGACAACAAATTGAAGGTGATTTTTTGCTACGTACTGTACCTGATATTTGAACACTAAAAATAAACTAAATATCCTTTTAATTATACTGCACTCATTTGTATAAATACCTGTTGGTACATTCATTACGTTTACATGGCAGTGTTTTTTACGTATTTGTTGACGATGGATAATTATATTCTTATGAAGCGTCGTCAACAGATCCATATTAAACACCTTGCATGTGAACGTAGTAATTGTGTCTAAAATGGATATATACCAATTCCTTTCCTTTATAATATATACATACCAATTATATTATTTGCATAGCACATTTGTTGTCGGTGTTACTGTAAGTGTTTATGTTATACAGGAGTATCATTCAATTTGTGAGAATCAGATCACCGAACTTGTGGAGCTGGTGCGCACTGACTTGCCTGTTGGCCTCCGTATCACTTTAGAAGCCCTTATTGTGATTGATGTCCATGGTAAGTGAAAACCAGCTAAAACCAAGAGAAATTTAATGTTAACAGTTATGAATGTTGCAGCCAAGGATGTTGTGAAGCTGCTGATTGATGAAGGCGTTCAAGGCATTGAAGACTTTGTTTGGCTAAGCCAGCTTCGCTACTACAAGGGTAACAATACCATCATGGTACGCATGGTTCAGACAGAGGTGCCTTATGGCTGCGAGTACCTCGGCAACACCCCTCGCCTTGTCATCACTCCCCTGACAGATCGCTGCTACAGGTATGAATTTCCATTTAAAGTCAGATTGCCAGCCAACTGCTTTAATTTTTTTTACATTTCATATAAATATCAAGAGATAGCAAAAATTTAACCGCAAATCAAGGACAATTGAGTTCTTATTTATTTATTTTTTTTTTCAAAGATTTAAAGTGGGATTAAAAATTAATAATAATATTAAATCTATTGTTCATTGAATACAGTATACATATAGGCCATTATTATATTAACGTGTCAAATATTTTAATTTAATTCCTAATCTTTGCTATTCTAATAGCAAGAGGTCCCCATATAGATAGCAAATTAAGAGCAAATTAAAGCAGTTTCAGGTATATATATATATACATATATATATATATATATATATATATATATATATATATATATATATATATATATATATATATATATATATATATATATATATATATATATATTTTTTTTTTTTTTTCGTAGGAAGCATGAGATACTTAAGCTAGCTTGCACATTTATATAATGTAGGAGCATGCAAAGGGATAAAGTAAAACATCTTTCAGGACAGACTATAATATAAATTAAGTTTGCCTATCAGTTGATAAAATTCTTCCAAGCAATGAGTCAAACACCATTTTTGCCTGGGGCGGGCTGAAACATCTTATCTCTTGCTGATGAAACATATTTATGCTCGGCAGCGAGCTGGCGGAAACGGTGTTTGAGTCTAAAATTCATTTAAATTCGTCTTCCTCTTTCATTATAATTTGAAATGTTGGATGGATACCGTAATATTGGATGAGTCTAAATTATTAAATTGTTCCATAAATATGTTTCATTTATGTTAAGAACCCTGATGTGTGCCATGGACTTGTACTTGGGTGGTGCCCCTGAAGGTCCTGCAGGAACTGGCAAGACTGAAACATCTAAAGACTTGGCGAAAGCCCTGGCAAAGCACTGTGTTGTCTTCAACTGCTCAGATCAGCTGGATCATGTTGCAATGGGAAAATTCTTCAAAGGCATCTCTCAGTGTGGCTCATGGGCCTGCTTTGATGAGTTCAACCGCATTGAACTGGAGGTGCTATCAGTGGTGGCTGCACAAATCAACATGATTCAGGAAGCCAAGCTGCGCCAGCAAGTACGCTTTGATTTTGAGGGCAGCAATATCAAGCTCAACCCTTCCTGTCAGGCCATCATCACTATGAATCCAGGGTAATTTGCAAAGTTGTAAAATATTGTTATAAATAGAGCAGATCGCTTTAAGTATAAGTTGCATAGTATTTTTTGTTACACCTATATAATGTCAACTCATTTTATTTTATTTATTCACATTAAATACCAGTTGGTAATTAGTTATAGCTGAAAACATTGCTTGGTGTTTTCTTTAATTAATATGGTAACATCATTATTTTCTTTAATCAGCTATGCTGGTCGCCAAGAGCTTCCTGACAACCTGAAGCGACTCTTCCGTCCTGTGGCTATGATGGTTCCAGACTATGCCCTGATTGGGGAGCTATCTCTCTATTCTCGAGGTTTCAAAAATGCTCGACCGTAAGAAAACACTTTTACTCCTATTCCGTCTCACTCTCTCTTTTTCCTATCAATCCCTTTTTCCCTCCTCTTCTGCCTTAATTCACTTTAATAGAAACTATATTCTGTGATTCCAGGCTTTCTGTGAAGATTGTGCAGACATACAAACTGTGCTCGGAGCAACTCTCGTCACAACCCCACTATGATTATGGCATGCGAGCAGTCAAGTCTGTCCTAACTGCTGCCGGAAACTTGAAACTTGCTGATACATCTGGTTCACAAAGTTTGGAAGATGAATCAAAACTTGTTCTTCGAGCCATCATTGATGTGAACCGTCCCAAATTTTTGGCTGAGGTAATTTATTTCAAAATTTTTAGATTTTGTTTTAGATTGCTCACCACTCAATGTTTTGTTGCACAGGATGTACCTCTCTTTGAGGGCATTGTAGCAGACCTGTTCCCTGGTGTTGACCTGCCGCCTCCTGACAGAGGGGAGCTGCTTGAGGCACTGTATGTGGAGCTCAAGTTAAGAAACCTACAGGCTACTGATTGGTATCTTGAGAAGCTGATCCAACTGTACGAGATGATCCTTGTTCGTCATGGACTCATGCTTGTGGGACCTCCCTTTGGAGGCAAAAGCTCGGCCTTCAAGGTCAGGTGTACATTTTATCAAACATTGTCTTTAATTCTCTAGTACATACATTACTGTACATTATGCTAACATCACTATTTCTAACTTAATACAGATTCTAGCTGATTCACTACGTAGAATTTCAGTAAACCCTGACAAAAAAATGAAAGAAGATGGAGTAATTTTTAAAGTTATCAGTACAAAATCCATCACTAGTGACCAGCTTTATGGCTATGTTGATCCAGTATCTCAAGAGTGGCATGATGGTAATAGACTGGATTAGCAGACCTCTAGAATTTGTAGATTAAACCATTATTCTTCTATACTTCAGGTGTGTTGGCCCAGACATTTCGAGAGTATGCACGGTCGGAAGCTCCCGAGCGGAAGTGGATCATCCTGGATGGACCTGTAGATGCAGTGTGGGTTGAGAATCTCAACACTGTACTGGACGACAACAAGAAGCTCTGCCTCTCCTCCGGAGAAGTTGTGCAGGTGAGAGCATTCTGGTCAATCTAACCTTAATACTCTTAAACATTATTGGCACAAAGTTGTTCTATAATTGGTTCATATACGAGGGACAACATTAAAACAAATGCATATACAGCTAACAAGTAAGATAATTTGTATATTGGAGCTTATGATATGTGACCAATGAATAGCAAGTTGCTCACAAAGCAACCAATGAATCAAATTGCATTGCACATTAAATTTAAATTAAGTGATAAACCTTCTGAATTAAATCCTCAAATATAGTAAACATAAATTTTTAAGGTTAATGCTCAAAGAATGGATGAATACAATATACTAATGTTAGTAATGTTAACACTTGTAGTGTGGAGATGTGACTGATTGAATTGACATTTACAGGAATTAAGCCACCAGACAGAAGTGTCTCAAACAGTACAAAAATACATTTACAATATATGAAATGTTTTGGTTATATTTTAACTTATTACAATATAATCAATTGCAGTGTATTATTGTTGAGCACATTTTATTGTTTTATGTTGCAGATGTCTAATACAATGAACCTCATCTTCGAGACTGGTGATCTGGATCAAGCATCACCCGCCACAGTGTCTCGCTGTGGCATGGTATTTATGGACCCTGGGCAGCTGGGAGTTGGCTCTGTCATGAAGTCATTCATTGAGGGTCCAATGCACAAGCATCTTAATGGCAATGAGGTTCAGCTGGAGCTGATTCATGACACCATGAAGTGGCTGCTACCTCCAAGTCTTGCAGCAGTCAAGTCCCTGCCACGCTTCGTCGAAACTTCAGAGATGCACCAATTTGATGTAAGTGCTAATAATCTTCTAGCAATGAGTGGTTGTATTGAAATATAACCAGTAGTAAATAGTAAATTACATTTGAAATATTACATTATGTACTGTATATAATATATATTTTTTTTAGTTTTTAATCAAACCCTATTGGGTACTTCTATTTACTAATTACATAATATATATATATTATATACAGTAAAAACTTGTTATTACGTAATGTCAAGGGACCCAGAAAATTATGGTTACCTTATATTGAGTTTCTTAAGAACGATTAAAAAAAAAAATGATTTAAATAACACATACATGAACTAGTGTCATCCACTTCCGTAACATTTTTGCTCAATTTAAAACCCTTTTTGTCATGTTTGGGAGGAATAAAAAAGTCTTCAGTTTTAAAACAATTTACGATAATAATGAAGTGTTATTGTACAAATATGCTAGAGAAATAACATAATAATTATATCACCATTGGGTAGATGCAGATGATCTGCATTAGTCCTAATTTTGGGTGACTGGACACTTTAGTGAATGGGATATCCTTTTTCATGTCACCCATTGAGTTGTTGTATTGTGTTTTATTCTTTACTGATATTCAATAAACAACTATTATTATTATTATTTAATATGGCATTCCGAAAAATACATCAATCTGGTAATATCATGATTTTATGAACTTTGATTTACAAAATTCACGAATTTACAAAATATTTTCTCCGAATAGTTATATAGGGACGTGCATGTTAAGTAACCTCAAATTATGAATTTATGATGCTCTAATGGTGGTCTCTAGAGAACATTTCAAGCATTTTTTCGTTTTTTAAACATAAAATACGTGTGCGTGGTGATTTAAAATTTTTAATCAAAACATGATTTAAAATTTTTAAACAAAAGAGTCTAAAATGAAAAAAGAGAGAAAAAAAAACGGGATGACATAATTAATAAGATTAATAAGATGTGATGTATAGAATCAACTCGGGTTACTCGCATGATCGTGTAAGTTCATAACTCGCAAATTAAAGGATCGTCAGTTTGCCGAGTTTGTTGTAAATTTATTAATAATTAAGGAGAAAAAAATGTGATAGCTATGATTCTGCATAATTCAAGGAGATCGAGTGAAGCAAAAATTGCAAATGAGTTAATTTGTATACATTACATCAGCGTCGACACTCGAATATAATACATTAATTGTGATCTTAAAAATAATTTTGTGTTGAATCTTAATGGAGTATTGTCCTCCATTTTTTTTATTGCAGAAATGGATAGAGGGTGCAAAGTTATGCTACCCTGATTTTTTTCAGATTTATTTGAGACCTGGAACTATTTTTAAAAAATTATTGAAAGTCCTTTTTGTGACGTCACGCGGCGGCAAGTCCTATCTTTTTCTTAAGGAGCGGCGTCTCGTGACGTCACGAAAAGGACTTTCAATAATTTTTTAAAAATAGTTCCCGGGCTCTAAAAAATCTGAAAAAAATCAGGGTAGCATAACTTTGCACCCTCTATCCACTTCTGCAATAAAAAAAATTGAGGACAATACTCTATTGTCCAGATCGTACGACCCAATCAATTTCTGCATGCATTGACAACGAAATTCATACGATTTCTTTCATTTTCTAAAAGACTTAAAATACAGAATTAAACTGTTTATATATATATATATATCAGGGAGTGAAACTGGTCGCCTTTTTAAGCGGATCCAAGATCCGGATCCGCTTGTTTAAAAAGCGGTTCCGAAAAACCGGTTCCAGATCCCCTTGTTTAAAAAGCGGATCCGAAGATCTGGATCCAGATCCCCTTTCTAAAAAAGCGGTTCCGAGGATCCGGATCCCCTTATTTTAAAAGGGGATCCGGTTCTGTGTGGTTCCGGATCCGGTTCCGATATATATATATTTTTTTTTCGTGTTTTCAAATTATGTACCTTCCGCGGCATATTTAGTACAATTTTTTGCATATATATATTATACAATATCTATTTTTTTTTTTTGCATGTCGTCTTGGTAAATTTCTGACTGTAGCCATGTTAATCACCATGCTTTGTATTATTATAATTTTTAACAATTAAGTAATTTCTCACGCAACATGGTGATAACTGATTAACAAGGCCGCAAAGGTAAATTTTACTAAATTTTCATTAGCCGAGGCGACGAGTGTACACTGCGTTCAATTACTGAATCTATTGCAGTCAACAGTTAGAGAGTCGCTTGCAGCAGGTCCAAATAAAGAGCAGGTATCGAAACTCAAAAAAGGAAATAAGTGACCAATGCAATGAAAGTGACGAGGAAGAGAAGGAAACGGATAATAAAGGGAGATCGGATATCCCGATCGCACGATACTCTTTAACGGTAAAAGCCGTAAGAGGATCCGGTCCATGAATTTTAATTATTTAATAAAAAAATTATTGTATAAATAATATAAATTTATAAAATATAAATAATGAAATATTATAAAATTATAAAATATATATAATATACAACCATATATTATATATAATATTTTTAAAAAGTTTAAAATTAAAATTTTTAACTTTTTCAAATAGTTTAATTTTAAAATTTAAATTTTAAAAATATAAAATTAAAAAGTTTAAGAGCGGGATCCCTTTATTAAATTTTTTATAAAAGCGGATCCAAGGATCCAGAGATCCGGATCCCCTTTTTAAAAAAGCAGTTCCAAAGACCCGGATCCGGATCCCTTTTTTAAAAAAGCGGTTCCAAAGATCCGGATCCAGGTCCCCTTTTAAAAAAAGCAGTTCCGTTTGGATCCGGATCCGGATTTCCTTGATATTTAGCGGCTCTCAACCGGATCCACTCCCTGATATATATATATATATATATATATATATGTAAATTTATTGTACAACATTGAGCTCAAATAAAAATGGTCTCTTTTAGTTTGCTCGTAATTGATTAACCTCCGAACTTTTTATAAATTTAATTAGACTGTCTAGTATTTCGTCCAGTCACATCTTTGTTGCTTTGAAACATGTAATAATTTCTTTTAACATACATTTATAATAATAAAAAAATAATAATAATAGTGACATTGTGTTGCACTTAAAATTTTACCCTTAGATCGGACGAAGTTACAATTTTTAAATTTGGGGGGTGGTATTTCTACTAAATTAAAAAATCATTGCATTAGGTCTGTTCGTAAATACACAATCAGAAAGAATCGATTATTTGTGATGAACCTTATGTTCCATGTACAGAAGGTTCATGCATCACAAATAATCAATTCTTTCTAATTGTGTATTTATGAACAGACCTATTGTTTCATTAAAATAAATAAATAAATAAAACATCAAACAGTATTTATATGCTAAAATTTTAGATGTATCACAATGGCACCATTAAAATTGTCTATCTTTATTTTTTAACAGTGTTAGGGGCCATTTTTTTTATTAAAAGTGGGCCAAGGAAAAAAAAAAAAAACAGTTTTGAAATTTTCGGGGTCCGTTTCCAAAAAAACTGAAATTTTCAAGATAAAAATCAAAACTTATGTCACCGTAGATCTTCCATTCAACATTTTTCATTTTCCGCCATTTGGGGATGAATTAATGTAATTAGCTAGTTAAAACCCTTATCATTCAAAGTCCCCGAACTTTTTGTGCATACGTGTGCAAAAAATTGTGTTAATATAATCAAAATTTTAATATTTTTTATTTTCAAAATCAAAAGTGACACACAAAATATGGAATAGTCAACGTATAATACAGTATTATTAATATATATATTAAACAATTGCTTTTTTCTTTTGCAATTTTATGGAACTATATTTAATTATTTTAGTAGCAAAATTTGTGAATGAGTGTTAAGTGCAGCGAGATTTAGGCAAGCCCATTCTTACAGCTTGAGAATGTTTATTAATTTTTATATTTGTTATTACAGAGTTTTGCTCGCTTACTGAATGGTCTCTTGGTCAAAAAGAAAGATTACAATCTACAGTGGCTACTAGGTGCCCTTGTATTTGCTGTTATCTGGGGTGTAGGATCTACATTAAAAGGTATTTACCTAACAGAAGCTTTCTTATATTTAATAATAAATTTTTAATGCTTCTTTCGTGTTTTGATTACAAAATAGTATTAAAATACTGTATTAACTGTATGTAATCAACAGTTGATATAAAAAAATTGAATTGTCATTTGTTTCTAGCCGAAGGTCGAAAAGGCTTTGATACTATGTTCCGAGCTCTTCTGAAGGATAACACCAGAAAGCCAGAGGGCTTTGAGCTCTCTGAACATCAACTGATTCCAAACAAGGGTGTGGTTCATGAATGGGCTTACACCGACAGTGGTTCATGGGTGCAGTGGGAAGACACTCTGGAGGATAGCCCTGCCTCTGCTCAAGTAAGCTTTATTTTGCTGCTATAATGAATACGTCCTGACTATATTGCTATTTTTAGAGCAACAAGATGCTCGTGCCGACACCTGAGACAGCCTGCATGCAGTTCTTCTTGCACGCATGCCTGGAAAGTCGTCTGCCATTGCTCTTCGTTGGACCCACAGGCACGGGCAAGTCTGTAGTCACTGTGGACCACCTGCTGTCATTGCCTTCTGAAGAGTACCTTAGCAACATTGTCAACTTCTCAGCCAGAACGTCGGCCTCTCTCACCTTAGACCTCATCATGGACAAACTTATCAAGTAAGAATCCATTATTGAAACCTATTTCATAAAGTTATGAACCAAGAATAAAATGTTATTTCCAAAACTGTTAAAAAGATGTACTGTATGAAACTAAGTGAGGTTTTGTTAGTTTGCAGGTTGGCACCCATTGATTTACAGTACATTGTTTACTTTTCAAGATTTACTTTAACAATTATTTTATTTTATTTATTTATTTGTTTGTTTATTTATTTATTTATTTATTTATTTATTTATTTATTTATTTATTTATTTATTTATTTATTTATTTTTAATGCACATACTGTACTGTTAGTGTTCATGCCATCGAGTTCCGGGGTTTCCCCCCTTCCTGCCTTTTATTTATTTTTCTGGATCAGTGCCCGGTAGTGAGGTGTAGAAAGACCGTAAGCTTGGTATATACATTGCTGTACACATCACAATAAATAAAAATAATTGAAATAGAAACAAATAATAAACATAATATAAAATGATTGAGGCTTTGTTTACAATTTTAGTTAAACAGGATCGTTTACAATCTTGCTTTATATGTACGTACATTGCTAATGTACAGTACATCTGTGCATAGATATATTATATGACTTTATAATATGACTTGTTTTCTGTCTTGAAGTTGATTAATTTTTTTCTTTTTAGGCTGCCTCGTCGAACATTTGGTCCAGAGCCTGGCAAGAAATGCATTGTGTTTGTGGATGATCTGAATATGCCACAAAGAGAGGAGTATGGTGCTCAGCCTCCCATTGAGCTGCTGAGGCAGTGGCTTGACCATGGTTACTGGTTTGATGTAGACACCAGTATGATGCACCTCAAAGATGTGGCAAGTTACCATGTCTTCACTCTAATTTTTACCTTTAAACAAACATGACTTATAAATATGAATCTTGTATTTTTTCTTTTCTTTCTATTTTCCTTGCTGATTTATTTATTTGTTTATTTATTTATTTATTTATTTATTTATTTATTTATTTATTTATTTATTTATTTATTTATTTATTTATTTATTTATTTATTTATTTATTTATTTTTTATTTATTTTTTATTTAGTTATTTATTTATTATTTGATTGCCCCCTCCCCCCCCCCCCCCACAAAAAAATAGAGAGAAGAAAAAAAAAACTGAGAAAAAATTCTTGTTGACAAATGACAAGTAAAGTGCTATTTATTGTTAGAGATTGTCAGCAATACTTCCAAATAAACTTTAAACTTTTTATCCTAAAACTAATTTACTGTGCACATTTTGTTAAATTTTAAATCTCATTGTAAGGCAGTCAATTCTTAAAATGAATGTTCTTCTGAACTGTTTGATTGAACAAGTCTGTATAAGGATCAAAATATATGGTCGGTTTTAGCTCCTGGTGGCTGCCATGGCTGTTCCTGGAAACAATGATGTCACAGACCGACTGTTACGACAGTTTATCATCATTGGTGTTGACAAATATGCTGACACAACAGTTGAGAAGATTTTTGGTACCATGATCCAAGGTCACTTTTCTCTAGAAGTGGCTACTTTGGGCAGTGTAAGTTAATATAATGTTCCGTTTTAAAATTTTTAAATTATTTTGGAGTGGTCAATAATCAGCCTAGGATATATATTATTCTATTATTCAAACTCATGTTAGTTATTTTGTTGTGTGCACAGGCCATTGTGGTTGCCAGCATGCAGGCATTTGCAGAAGCAACGACCCACTTCCGTCCTCTGCCTTCCACCTCTCACTACCTGTTTAATTTGCGAGACATCTCTCGCCTCATCCAGGGTGTGATGCTTGTTCCACCTAACAAGCTCACTGACCAGGACAAGCTCATCAGGCTGTGGGCTCATGAGGCCTACCGAGTCTTTTATGACCGCCTCATTGATCAATCAGAGAGGTGGGTCCATTACTTCTTCTTTTAGTGACTTTCTTATTATGCTGAGTTCTCATTTACAGAGAAAAGTTTTTTGAGGTAGTGAAAGAAGCATGTTCCAAGAGTTTTGGCAAGCCACTGAAAGTTGCCCTTGGAGCTCTGGTTCCTCAAGCAGATGAACTCACTGACGCACATATGCAGAAGCTTTACTTCGGAAACTTTATGATCCCAGATGCATACCCTCGTGCTTATGATGAGGTACTGAATCTATGAAACTATGTACTCTAACTGCCAGTTTACAAACCCATTGCTTGTTTCATAATACAGTATATATATATAAAATATATATTTCTGTTTTATATTGTATAACTTCATTAGGATGAAAATGGTGTGGTTCAAATTTCATTAGTATCAGTCTATCAGATGATAAATCCAAGAATTTCTTACACTGTAAATGTTTTAATTGTTTATTTCTTTGTTCTGTTAAAAAGATCATCAGCGAAACTGATCTCAAATTCAGATTAGAAGCTTACCTAAAGGAGTATAATGAAACAGCCAGGACTCCAATGACATTTGTTATGTCACCATATGCTGTGGGTCATATTTGCCGTGTGTCTCGAGTTCTCCAACAAGCTAATGGCCATGTGCTTCTCATGGGCATGGGTGGTAGTGGACGTCGCAGTGTTGCCAGGTTTGCCACCACTCTGGCAGGATATGACCTCTACGAGGTATGTTTGCTAATTGTACAATGCTCTTTTGGTCCCATATTTGACATTTTCATTTTCTCCGCAGATTGAGATGACCAAAAGCTTTGGTGTGACGGAGTGGCGAGATTCCCTACGTATTCTACTGCGTCGTGCTGGTGCTGAGGGCAAGCAAATGGTGTTCCTGTTTTCCGACACGCAGGTTGCAGATGAGTCCTTCCTTGAGGACATCAATCTGCTGCTCAACACTGGAGATATTCCAAACCTCTATAATGCTGAAGATAAGTCTGCAATCCTTGATGATGTCCGGAAAATTGCAGAGAAGCAGGTATGATTTAAACTACAACAAATACTTCTGTAGAAACCTGACAAACTTTGCTTCAATATAGGGTAAAAAGTTCCCTCAGAGTGCTCTGGCTCAGTATTCATTCTTCATTGAACTTGTCAAGCAAAATCTTCATGTTGTTTTGGCTATGTCACCAATTGGAAAAGAATTCAGAGAGCGTCTACGCATGTTCCCGTCATTGATCAATTGTTGCACTTTGGACTGGTATGAAAATTTTATGTTTTTTTTTTTTTTTTTTTTATAAGTTTCCAACCATCCTTGTTTACTTTATTAGATATGTGTACAATGTATATTTGTTTCTCCTCCAGGCTGACCGACTGGCCAGAAGACATGTTACGAGATGTAGCAGATGATATGCTGAAAGACATTGATCTCTCAGGTGGCTTGAACGACAAAGAGATCTCAAACAAAATTGTTGCTGACTGCATCAACATGTGTATGTCCTTCCACGTAGATGCTTTACAACTCTCCCAAAAGTAAGCTATTGGTACTTTGTTGTGAGACACAGTCCAATAAATCTGATACTAATATATCTCTTCCCTGCAGGTACTGGAATGAATGCAAACGACGTGTGTATATTACATCCCCCTCATTCCTGGAATTGCTCAAGAGTTTCAAAGCCCTCTATGCCAAATGTAGAGACAAAATTGAAACTCAAGCAAATGGCTACCACGGTGGACTGGATAAGTTGGCATCAGCTTCTAAGCAGGTTCGTGATAATCATTCTTCTGTATTATAATGTAAAAAAAAAAAAAAAAAAAAAAAAAAAAAAAAAAAGAGGAAAGAAAGAAAGAAAAAAATTAAATTAAAAAAACATTAATTTCATTTCAGGTTGGTGAACTTCAAGAAGTTCAAAAAGGACTGGAGGTACAACTAAAAACAAAAGCAGCAGATGTTGCTGTTATGATTGAGAATCTAGAAAAAGAGAAGGCGAAGGTCAATGTGGTGAAGGAAGTAAGTTATTGTTTTAAATACTTACATTGATAGCTATACTTTATACAATTTAATTGATTATTAATGAATTGGCAACTTTTAACTTGATTTTATCACTTGCTTCACAGCGTGTGCAAGCAGAGGAGGCAGAGGCCATGATTTCTGCTAAGGAGGTGGCTGAGCTTGAAGCTGTATGCTCAGTTGAGCTGGCTAAGGCTTCCCCAGCCCTTCGTGAAGCTGAGGGAGCACTGGACACCATCAAGCCAGCTGACATCACCGTGGTGAAGGCCATGAAGAACCCTCCACAAGGGGTCAAGACCACCATGGAGGCCATCTGCATTATGATGGAAATCAAACCAGAGTCCAAGCTTGACTCTTCAACTGGCAAAAGGATCAATGATTATTGGGTGCCATCACAAAAATTGCTCGGAGACATGAAGTTTATTGATAACTTGAAAAACTATGATAAAAATAACATTCCAGATAGTGTCATGACCAACATTCGAAATAAGTAATTACAAACATTAAAATTTATTATCATCAATATACTCGCATTAATAAATTGTTGTATAATTAAATTCTTAATCTGTATTATAATAAAATATAAATTAATAATGAATACACAAAAACATAATTATAGAAATATTTATAAAAAAAAATTTCAGGTATATGACGGCTGCAGAATTTAAACCTGAAGTAGTAAAAAAGTCGTCAGCAGCTTGTGAGGGTCTCTGCTTGTGGGTTTATGCTTTGGAAAAGTATTTCACCATCTACAAAGTAGTGGGGCCACTTGAGAAAAAGTTTAAAGAGGTGAAGAATGAGGCGGACGCCAAACGACTACTGCTGGAATCAAAACAGGCAGAAGTTCGTCAGGTAGGCTTTTGGGTGCTTCCACACATTGCAGACAAGGCTAACATTTTTTTGTTGCAGCTGGAAGAAGAGCTGCAGGTACTGGAGGATAACTACCAGGAGCAAGCTGCGATCCAGGCCAAGCTTGAAGCAGAGAAGGATTTGTGCGCCCTCAAGCTCAAGCGAGCAGAGGAACTCATTGGTAAGAAAACCATCCCCACTTTTTTAAAAAATTATAATAAATGTTACATTGAAATTAATATCGTTTAATTGATTTTCTTTAGCTGGAGTTGGAGGAGAAAAAGTACGATGGGCAGACTTGGAAGTTTACTATAGAAGCCTTCTCACAACCGTAGTTGGTGATATGTTGCTGTCAGTAGGAATTATTGCATACCTTGGACCTTTTTCAGTAGATTACCGACAGGTGATTATTAAAATTAAAGTTACTAGTAACTATAGTAATTTATGTCTGACATAACCATGGTGAACAGGGTATCCAGCGAATGTGGGTGACAAGATGCCAAGAGCTTGGCATTCCATGTTCAAGTCGCTTCTCGATGGTGAGCTCGTTGGGAGACCCAGTGCAGCTGCAGGACTGGGCTATTGCTGGTCTACCTGTGGATGAATTTTCTCAGGACAATGCAATCATCTCACACAATGCTGGCCGATGGCCCCTCTTCATTGATCCCCAAGGTAATATAATTTCTTTTCAATGCAATGCCTTTTTGATCAAAATAATTATTTTACTTATTACGGTATCATGTTATTTTTTTTTCTAGGACAAGCAAACAATTGGATCAAGAATGCCGAAAAAGAAAATAGCCTTGTAGTGCTAAAGATGTCCAACCCTAAATATACAGACACCCTGCAGAAAGCCATCACAAGCGGCTGGCCAGCCCTGATAGAGGATGTTGGAGAGGAACTGGACCCTGCTCTGAGTAAGTTTGAGATTTTATAATTATAATTAAGGGTTGAACTTAAAAAAAATAAAAAGAATTAAGATGTAAAACTCTAGTGGTCAGTCTGTAGAATAGAATAAGTTTTTAATTTGCCAAGAATCAATGCAGAGTAGTGATACAAGTTTTGCTTAAAATCTTGTTAATTTATTTAACTTTCAAATCTTATTTTTCTCTGCTCTGCAGATCCTCTCTTTCTAAAGCAGACTTACATGCTGGGAGGCTTGCTGAATATCAGGGTGGGAAATGATGTTGTTCGATACAATGAATCTTTCCGCCTTTACCTGACAACCAGGCTGTCCAACCCACATTATCTTCCTGAGACAGCAATCATGGTAAGTTTTATCCAAACTGCCTTTCATAATTGCTGACAAAATAATAGTATATACAGTATTTTCATTTCCAGCAAATAATTTACCTGAATTTTTCTACTTCCGTAGTTGTAGACGTGTAACAATAGCAATATAAATAATATTAGAATAACAAATTGTGACTTATGTTTATGTGACAAATGTTTAGCGCATATCGTACAGGTACAGTATGCAAAAAATAATCAAAAAGCAGTCTGCTTTCAACTTATATTTTCTTTCATGTTCATTTTCAAGATTGTCTTCACTGTAGCTATAGGTCTTGTAAGCAATTTTGTGTTCCTGTAATTAAAACAATTATAATAGAATAAATTACAAGTTTAAGAAAAATAAAATGATATTGATAATTTAATGAAATGCTTCTAAATACATCATACAAACACATTTTGATTAATATTCCTTTTGTTGTGAAAATTTATTTCTTTATTAACACAAAAATTGTGTTGCTTGATTGTAAAGTTATAATAAATGTGTAAAAAAAAAAATAATAATAATAGAAAGATAAAGTTAACTTGTTAATAAAATTAGGACATTAGGCCCACTGCAGAAAATTTACTTATCGATCACTTCCTTTTTTAATTCCTCTACTTATTTGATTAAAGGGATATAATGTTTTTAACAAATTTTATTGTAAAAGGCCTGCAAATAATAATTTGTGGCTATATAAAGGTGACACTGCTGAACTTTGCCATCACCCCTCGAGGTCTTGAGGACCAGCTGCTGGGCTTGGTAGTGGCAACAGAGCGGCCTGATCTGGAAGAGAGTCGTCAGCAGTTGGTGATGGAGAGTGCTCAGAACCGACGTGAGCTGCTTGAGACTGAGCGACAGATCCTGCATGTTCTCTCTACCTCTCAAGGGGACATTTTGGAGGATGAGACCGCCATCAGCACTCTCACTAATGCCAAGGTGAGTTTTACACAAGTCACTAACCTATGACACTCTCACACCTTATTTTTCTATGCAGAAACTGTCAGAAGATATCAAGGCCAAGCAGGAGATTGCCAAGGAGACAGAGCAAAAACTGGAAGCCACACGAGAAGAGTACCTCACTGTGGCTAAGCATGCCTCGGAGCTGTTCTTCTGTATCTCAGCCCTAAGTAGCCTCGAACCCATGTACCAATACTCTCTCAACTGGTACATGAACCTCTATGTGCAGGTTGGTGGCTTTTACTGAATTTCAGATTCAAATTTGAAGTGTCAAGTTCTTTTCTCTCCCTCTTCAAATTAATTGTGAGTCATTCATTTTTTTTTTTTTTTTTCTTAATAATTTATTCTTGTCCTTGTTTCATTTCAGTCTATTAAAAACAGTGTGAAACCCGATGATCCTTCAAAGTGGCTGGACACAATCAAACAAAACTTCACTTACAACCTTTATAGAAATGTGTGTCAATCTCTGTTTGAGAAACATAAACTTATCTTCTCATTTAATTTGTGTGTCTCTATTATGCGCTTGGAGGTAATAGTATAAATCTTAATTAAACTAAGAAATGTTATGTCATTTATCATTTTATTTAACTTAGGGGACAATTGAAGAAGAAGCATTGAAATTTCTTTTGACTACTGCAACTTCGTTGGAGACGAGTGAAAATCCAGATCCCAGTTGGTTGACAGAAAAAAGTTGGGGAGAAATCTGTAGAGCTTCTAAGACAGTGCCCAAGTTGCATGGGCTTGATGACGCATTACGGTCACAGCTCAAAGCCTGGGAGGAGCTCTACAATAGCCCAGATCCCCACGAGCATACATATCCTGCACCCATGGACACACTGAGGGGCCTTGGCTGGCTTGTGGTCATCAAGTGTCTGCGTCCCAACAAGCTAGTGCCTGCAGTTCAGGTATAAATTCATGACAATAATATGAATGGTCATCAGCTTAGAAATGAAGTTACAATGAAATTTTGGATAAACAGATCAAAGTCTACAAAGAGTACAAAGTGTCTACAATGCATTAAAATATGTTTAATTTTCTTACGTTAAATTCCTAATTTTTTATTAGTTAAAAAGTAAAAAAATCAATCTCCTTCTTGGAAAATCGTTTTTCTGGAAAAATCAAACATCCTATAGAATTGAGTTGTAAATAAATGTTGGTCAACTTTTTTAGGGCAGGATTTTTTTTCTTTTTTTTTTTATGGAGGAGATTGATTATTTAAGTTTTTAATAAATTAAAAAATAAAACATTTATAATTAAGAAAATTAAACTGATTTTAATAAATTGTAGACTAAATGTTTATCCCAATGTTATAAATTTATTCAGTCAGTGTCATTCTCATTCATTCGCTCATTCTTTATGTGTGTATATAAATTTAATTTTAAATTAATAAAAAAACTATTCCCCACCCTCCTTTCTCCAGTTAGCCCACTCCCCCCTCTTATTCCTCTTGTAATTCAATTTTCAATCCAAATAATTTTTATTTTGTTTTCATAAACTTTAAAACAGATTTTTTTTTTTTTTCTCTCCCAGACATTTTCTTTTTTATTTGTATTTACTGTTTTACTTGCTTGTTTCAGCGCCTCATTGCCATGGAGCTTGGCACTAAGTATGTAGAGCCCCCTACATTCAACCTCCGAGAAGCATTTGAAGATTCTAACTGCACCACACCTCTCATCTTTGTGCTGTCGCCTGGGTCAGATCCAACAGGCCAACTGTACCAGTTTGCATTTGATTGTGACGTCAAGAAAATGGTCCACTTCTCGATGGGCAAAGGTCAGGGTGAGAAAGCAGAGGCAGCCATCAAGCAAGCAGTTAAATCTCGCACCTGGGTAGTACTGCACAACTGTCACCTTGCTACCAGCTGGATGGCTCAGCTCGAGTTCCTCTGTAATGAGATGTTGAAGCCTGAAATTGCAGACAAGGACTTTCGACTGTGGCTTACCAGCTACCCGTCTCCTGCTTTTCCTGTGTCTATCCTACAAAATGGTGAGAAAATGCCAATGACAGTAACTTTTCTTTTTGTATGCCCTTGTTCTGTCAAACAAACTAACAATCTACAAACTATGTATTTTATATCTACATTGCGTACTACACCAATGCTCAATCTCATTCTACAGTATATTAATCTGTTTAATTAATATTCAGTTGATTATTATCATTTTTACTTATTGTTGTGATCTGGTCAAGGACTGGATTTATGTCATCTGTATCTTTTAATTTATTACTTAAATACATATATTATTATTAGTCTTTTATTAAACACAGAAAGTGTACATATTAACAGCACTAGAAACATACATTATAGAAAAACATTACAATAGAACACATAAAACATACATACAAAACATATATAATAGTTACAGAATAATAGAACAATAGAAAATGATAATAAAACAATATAAAATAAAATAACAGATGATACTAACAGCCTGTTACATCATAATAATAATATATCATATATATAATCACATATATAAAACAAAATATGACATAGAAAATAGATAGAATAAAAAACTTATTGCTTCATTGCTATTCAAAATCTATAGACTATATGAAATCTCCCCTGGCATAATCGCTAATAGGCTTAATTCTAGATTTACAGATATTTAAATGATATTGGCTACAATATTCATTACATAATTTACATACACAAGATTGTTCAGCTTTATGATAACCAGAAGATTTACAAATTAGATGGTGGAAGCCGTGAACAGCCTGGCGAGTTAAGACATTTCTAACATTGGATCTATCCAATTGGGGCAGACACCAATGTTTACATGTCATAGCATCAGTGCTGTAAAACTCAGGATTAATATCCTGAGCTTTTTGATTCCTGACAGCTATAAAATTGGAATATTGATCTGTCGTTGGAAGTTTAAACATTTCTTTGATTTCTGTAATAAAATAATTGGAATCTATCAGTTTATAGGCCAGTCTAGTTTCGGTATATATATTATCTTCATGTTACTTCAGGTATCAAGATGACCAATGAAGCTCCTAAAGGCCTGCGTTCTAACATGTTGAGATTGTACTTGAATGAGCCCCTCTGCTCTGAAGATTACCTACCAAAACGAACCGTGGCCCACCAGAAGCTTCTCTTTGGCCTGTGCCTCTTCCACGCTGCAGTGCAGGAGCGTCGCAGCTTTGGACCCCTTGGCTGGAACATTCCTTATGAATTTAATGACTCAGACTTTGATATCTCACTCAAACAAATGGATGTAAGGGATATAACAGTAGTAACAAATAATCTGCAGGTTTTTAACAGCAATGGATTTTTTTTTTTTTTTTTTTTTTTTTGCAGAAATTCTTCAAAGATGCCAAAACAATTCCATTTGATGCTTTGCATTACTTGATCTCAGAGTGCTTCTATGGTGGGCGTGTGACAGACAGTAATGACCGGCGTCTTATTCAGTGCCTATTGAGAGTTTTTCTATCCCGAGATGTTGTGGAAAATGAAAGGTATTCTATTGACAAAACCTTTCAATTTACTTTAACTAATTGTTCTGTTAATTGCAGCTACAAGTTTTCTCCGAGTGGCATCTATCGCATGCCTGAAGAAACAATACAAGAGGGATGCATCAGCTACATTCAGACTATGCCACTCACTGCCAGGCCTGAACTGTTTGGCCTACATGAAAACGCAGAAATCACCAAAGAAATGAAGGAGACTCAAGAGGTAGTCTGAAATATTATGATGCATTGTAAACTAACATTAAATATTGTTTTATCTTACAGTTCTTAACAGGAGCTCTGGAAACTCAGCCCAGCGTTGGTGGCATGGGGGCAGGTGGAGCCTCGCTGCAAGTCTTGCAAGAGATTACCGTAGACATTCTCGCGAGACTGCCACCTGGCTTCAATCTCAAATACGTTGGTGAGAAGTATCCCTTTGACTACAGCAACTCCATGAATACTGTGCTTCGACAGGTTGGTGTCTTGATTGTAAAAAATTAAATACTGCAGGATTTTTTAAAATAATTTTTATCAAAATCCAGGAGCTGATCCGCTTTAATCGGCTAACTAGCAGAATTAGAGTGTCTCTCGAACAGCTACAGAAAGCCATCAAGGGTCAGGTGGTGATGACTCCTGATCTTGAAGAGGTGCAGAGCAGTCTTCTGATTGGACGAGTTCCACAAAACTGGCTCGCAAAGTCTTACCCATCACTGAAGCCACTAGGAGGCTACATTGCTGACCTGCTTAAGAGGTAAATTTAATTAAAGTTGTGTACAAAAAAAAGTTATTAAAATAAAATAATTAATACAGGATACAGTTGAAAGAAACTTGATGTATCCTCCAAACACACAAGTATTTTCTCTTTTAATCCTATTCTTAAAGGCATACAGGCCCCAAAATACAAATTAGACAGGCACCAAGTGGGTTTAGAGTATATAATCAACATTCGCATCATTTTTTTCCACGCGTGATGCATCCGTGCGAAGTCGCAGTTCAAAGTAAGAAATTTAGTCCTTGATGACGTCACGAAGTCCTTGATGACGTCACGAAGTCTTTGATGACGTCACAACTCAATGCTAATCGGTGCTAGCTGTGAGTTGTGACGTCAGCAAGGACTTTCTTTACAGCACGACTTCGCACAGACGTACCGCGCGCAGGTAAAAATAATACGAATGTTGATTATAAACTTGGGCAACACTTAATGTCTGTTTAATTTGTAATTTGAGGCCTGTATACCTTTAAATTACATTTTTCAGGCTTGAGTTTTTTGACATCTGGATCAGAGATGGAGCTCCCAAAGTTTATTGGATTTCCGGATTTTTCTTCACGCAATCTTTTCTTACCGGAGTTATGCAAAATTATGCTCGCCGATTCCGTGTGCCAATTGATACAGTTGGCTTTGAATTTGAAGTGACGGATTTTGATGGTGATGTTGATGCATCTCCAGAGATTGGAGCTTACTGCACGGTATGATCTTCGTTTGAACTGATTCTGTGCTGAATACTGGTACACATTTATATCAGTTGGCTCAAGTCTATTTCATGTACTTTCAGGGTCTATTTTTGGAAGGAGCTCGTTTCAACAGAGAAATCAAAATGCTGGATGAATCTCTACCCAAGGTTTTGTTTGATCCCCTACCAGTCATCTGGCTGCGTCCAGGCATCAAAGTAAGTTTGTTTTTCTTAATCCCGTTTGAGTGACCAACTTAATTAACCACTTTCATATCTCCATAGAATGAATTTGTGCCTAAGCCAACCTACGGGTGCCCTGTGTACAAGACGAGTGCTCGACGAGGCGTGCTGAGCACCACTGGCCACTCAACCAACTTTGTGATGGAGGTACGGCTGCCGAGCGACCGCCCTGAGTTCCACTGGGTGAACCGCGGTGTGGCTGCTCTGTGTCAGTTGGATGACTAAAGACCTTTCCTGCCCAAGCCCAAAGTGTTGTTCATAATATTTATGTTTGCCTTTGTAAAATGTTGAAAGTGCTTGAATCTTTTGTTTTGTTGGGAGTTTAATTCATTGTTATGAAAATTGAAAATGACTTTTGTTCTATATTTTTTGTTTTGTTTTGTGAATTCATCACTTTACTGACTTTTCTCCAAAACTGTATGTCTTTAAATGTTGTATGATTAAAACTTATGATAAATATGTACATTATAGCATTAAATTATTATGATACTATACTTCAAGATTTCATTTAAAATGGTATTTATATTATAATATATATATATATATATATATATATATATATATATATATATATATATATATATATATATATATATATATATAAAGTAGTATATTATATCAATATTAGAACATAAATGGGATTATTTTTACAGTATAATAACTCAAAATAATTCACAGCAAACAATATACAGTACCATATGTATTTTTTTAAAGTAATATCTTTAAAATGAAACTTTGAATTAAAGAGTTTCAGGTTTTAGCTTAAATCATACATTTAGTAAAATAATGTTTATTATTATTATTATTTTACAAATTTACAAATACTGTAATACATTCACATAAAGATAATATCCCACATGCTAAAGGAATTCCTGGAAATTGAATTCTTTCATATCAACTTTGTTTTTTGTTTGTTTTTTTTGTTTTTTTTTTTTTTTTTGCTTCAGTAATATCATTAACTAGTTACTTAATAACATATCTCTTGTGGAGTAAGCCAGTGGCATTACTACCTTGGTCACCGAACCAAAGCATTTTTTTCTGCTTTTTAGTACATGTTATTTGAAGTAGCGATTCAAGGCTTACTAGACCTCATCAAGTACCAAGGCCATAATAATGCTAACGGCTTGCATTGTCAACCAGACTTTAAGATTAATTTAGCTGCTAATCCACAGAGATGTCCTACCGATTCCTTTGAGCCAGGGTTCCTGCTGCAGGAATTGCCTTAAGAGCAGGGTCAGCGTTGTCCGTATTTAGCACATTAACACTATAGGAGAGGTAATAATGTTATGACTGATTAGAGTGATTAGTAATATAATACAGTATAACATAAATTGGTACATTCTTATTAAGGGTAAGGTAACACGGATCAGCTGACCCAGTGTTAAAATAACCCCACACATGAAAATTATGAAAAAAAATTAAAATGTTCTCCTCTACATCCCCTATCAGTAGGTAAAATATCAGGTATACAAATTCGAGCTAGTTTTTGAGTTATGAATTTTTAAAGTTGTTTAACATGGAAGTTTGAATTTTCAATGTTAAATTAGTCAACTTTAAAAATTCCTACCTCAAAAACTAGCTCGAATTTGTATACCAGATATTTTACCTACTGATAGGGGATGTAGAGGAGAACATTTTAATTTTTTTCGTAATTTTCATGTGTGGGATTATTTAACATTGGGTCAGCTGATCCGGCCGTGTTACCTTACCCGTAATTAAATATTTGCTGTACAACAATTTATAATTATGTGTAATATAATTTATATACTGCATTACAAATATTTAATTTATAATGACGATTCTCAAGAAAAGAAACATCTTGTTTCCATATGTAGATAACAACCTTCTACCTGAATGGTGTTTATTCTAGTTTGATCCTCGTAGAATAATATCATCTATTTGACATCTTTCGTCAATACAATTAAATGCACATCCATTACATTTGTCCCTGTATGACCAGTCAAAATTAAATCTTTGCCATCATTTATTTGAGAATAAAAGGTATAAGAATCATTTGAGTATAGGTAATCTTCTACTTTTAAGCCTCTCCCTAAAGCCTCTTCTATAATTTCTGCATAAGACAAAGCCCCTGCAGCTTCTGTTGGCCCATCAATGCCATCTGTCCCAGCACTGAGAAACATAACTTTAGTGCCATTCAGTTCTTCACGCATTGCATGCAATTCTAGAGCAAGTCTAAGAGAGAGCTCCTGATTTCTCCCACCCTTGCCTTTGCCTTTCACATTAACTGTTGGCTCTCCACCTGCTATGAAGCAAACCCCTTTCAAAGCTTCCAATAGTTCCAATGCCTCCTTGCTCTTGATGATATCATGTACCTCTAACCACAAATTCTGGCATACTGTTGGCAGTGATACTTGATTTGCAAGTTTAATCATAAATTCTTGAGCATCAAGTTTGCCATGCAAGTAATCGCAAAACAGTCTTATAACTACTGCATAGAAAAAACACACATCACATACATTGCCTTGTATACTATTAGTTAGAAGAAGAGGAAAATAGCCCAATTTCCGTGCTTTATCAGAAGCTGCAATTAAAGCCATTTTGTTATTTCCTATTATAATATTGTCTACCTTTGGAAACTGTTCGACACCATCTGCAGTGTGATCATTTAAAATAATTTTTATACTGGGTGCAATTTTATCTGTTAAGTTATACTTTTTTATAATATTTGTAGCTGCATGTATGTCATCACAATTTTTAACAGTTGGCCCACTGGCAATGAAGTCAAGAGGGTCTCCAATAACATCTGACAAAATGAGAGACACAATCTGAGCTGGAGCTGCTGCTTGAGCAAGTCCGCCACCCTTCAGTTCAGAAAGTCTTTTACGCACAGTGTTGAGCTCCGTGATGCTTGCTCCTGAAGAGGCCAGCAGTTGTATCAGCTCCGTCTTTTCCTCCAGTGAAATTGGAACTCGTGGCAGAGGCAGCAGTGCAGAACCGCCTCCTGAAACAAATTCAAGTAATTTATTGTTTATGAAATTATTTATTTTAGCTTCTGTTAGTGCACATAATTGATCTGCATGGGGGCTGTATGGTGCAAAAAAGCTTATCATTGCATGTTAAAGTAAGTTTCTTATCACTTCACTGCAGGATAAAAATCTAGTTAAATTGTAAAAACTGCACTATACGAGTCGATTTACACTACCATGCATTTACTACCACACCTCATATTTATAAAACAACTAATCTTTCTCTGATCTAAATAAACCATCAAGTCATTTGAAAGTTCATAAGGAAAAATAAACTTGAGCCATCTCTGGAGATAATTTAAAAATACTGTCACTCGATCTCTGCTGACCCGGTTTGGCAAATTTTTTTAGTCGGAGATTATTCATATACCCTTACAGGCATTTAGACAAAATGGTTTTGTTATTTTCTCTCTCTTGAGATCTATATATTTTTTTTAGTCTGTTTGAATCCTACAGTGCTGATCATATAAAATAAATAATAAAAAAGTTACAGTACTAATCAGCTTTTTAATAATATACACACCTGAAATCAATACCAGCAAAATGGATTCTGCATCTAATCCTGTTACCAATTCCCTTATGTTAATTGCAGCTGCTAATGACTTCTTATCAGGCAAATTATTGGCTGCTCCCTCATACACATCTATGTGCAATGATCTCAGCATATTTGTGTCCAGGTGCTGTATTCCAACAGGTATACTTAAAATGCCACTTTGCAAGTGGTCTGGGACCAACTGTGCAACTTCAGATGTCATTCCAAGTACTGCTTTTCCAAAACCTGAAACAAGGAATTCATAATTCATTAATATATACCTGCAGCAAATTATACTATTATTAAATTAACACTGTTTCTGTTCAATAATGATAGCTGTAAGCAAGACAAGTATTATATATAGTGGTCATGAGATGAAAAAAAAAAAAAATACTCCATCGTAGTGTAATAGAAGTACTCTGTGCCAACAATCTAAGAAAAAGAAAATGTAAAAGATTATAGCTCCACCTTTTTCTAATGTGTAGTAATATGTATAATATGTTGTATTTTCGTTATACTGAAACCAATGAGAGCTGCAATGTTGATGAGGGTATCTCTCTGCCTATAAAAATTTAATTAGCATGTGAACCATTTCATTTCAACTTAACTTGAGCAGAGGCATATAATTCACAATGATCTTCATCTTATAATCTAGCTGTATGCATGGTACGTTAGACTCATGCATGGCCAATTCTCTATTGTAGGCCTAATTATACAATAGAGAGAATTAGCACTGGCTAGACTCGACTTGATTTTTTTGCAAAAGTGTTGCGGCGTTGCGGCGTGATTGTGAAAGAAGCTTATTTGAGTAGACGGGTGTCATTATTGTCTGTGATTGATGTTCCTTTTAAATGAACTCACCTATAATGTAAAGGTTGTGTCTTAATTCATATGTTGTACCATTTATAAACAAATTATCATTCTCTCTTGTAATCACTTTATTAACTAATGGACCAGGTAACACATTATTTAAAGAATGTGAGAAAATTGATATTAAATCATTTCTCATGGTCATTAATTTCATTGTAGCTTCTATTTTTTGGTTATAACAAAGAAATCTTTGGTTATGTTTCTGTAGAGAAAATATAGTCCTGTCACTTTGAATCATCAAAGAGCTTGCAGCATAAATATATGTTAATCTTACTATCCGAAGGAACATTATTCATTTTTGATTTATCTGTTGCACAACTTGCTTACACGTTGCGTTGCACTGTTGCACACGGTCCTTATGCAGTTCATCGGGTTCATGCATATGCCTCTTCCACCTTCAAGATCAAGAAATCGTGACTTCGAGAGACGATGCGAGATAAATAATACATGATTTAGTTAAGTTCTAGAATTGCGGTCCCTGTTACAGGGACCGTAGCCACCTCCTGATTTAGTACGTAAACTAAAACTCTGCTGGATGCAACGATACAAGGTCCCTGGTCTGAGTGGTCTGCAATCAGTGCAATCTTTGGGAAGGTATTCAGCCAAGCTAGGACGCTAGGACTCAAACCCAAAATACCTCTACAGAAGGTACAACCTTCCTGGTTGCTTTTTTGAACGCCCGCACGCAGCACCAGTCACGTGGTCTGTGTGACGTCATGATAGACGAGAGCTCAGTCAGCTGTTTCAGTGCATAGACTAACGCGTGTAAATTCTTTGAGTTAATTTATTTTTACATCTTTAAAATAAGTCGTTTGTATGAAAATTGTTAAAAAAAATTTGTTGTAAATATTACCTGATATATACGTAACCAATATTTGAATTTAAAAGCTTTCATTAAGTCTTTTAAGTGCTTTAACAATGTGATAAATATGGCACTTAATTGTTTCCTTTTTGTGAAGTCTTCTTAAATTGTTCCCATCGTTCTGATGCATTTTTTTATTGTGATAATTGGGTTCCAGCGTGGTTTCAGAATCAGGTAATGAACCGCATCTATGCATAAATAATTATATATACGTATGCATACATCGTACATTCCATTTATGCATAATGCTCATAAACATCAACGGGCTTATGTACTGCATGCAGTACAGTACATACTGTATGATATATTATACGGTATATATGCATACTGCATGCATATGCCTATATAGTCATCTGTCGAAAGAGCTTTTTTTTTTCTTATTTTTTTTTCTTTTCACCTGCACCTTCATTATACGTTTTTTTTAAATTTATTTATTACAAACAACTGGTTTTTGTACAGGACAACATGATTCATGGCTATTAAACAATGGGTCATCCACCACCTTAAGAGACCCACCCCCTTGAAGTTCAAAGTCTCAAAAAAATTCTAGAATCAATGTATAAGATGCAAATGAACACTTTGAGAGGTGAATTTTTATTATTTTTAATAATTATTTATAATTGATTTATTTGGTTGATTTTTCACTAAAGAGTTGGTATTACGAACACATGTCCTGCACACTAGCGCCAGCTGGCGGAGGCAGCCAGAACACATGTTCCCCCACCCTAGCGCCAATTTGGCCAGTTGGCGGGGGCAGCCAGAGCAGCCTCGGAAATTGAAGAAGTGAAGACACATTTTTTTTTTTATATCAACCAAATTTAACAATATATAAATAATTAGAAAAAAGATAAAAACTCCCTCCCAAAGCATTCACATGCATCTTATATTGAAACTAGAATTTTTTTGAAACTTTGAACTCCAATTTTTTATGGTTTCTATCCCATGCATTTATAAAGTTTTCCGGCCATAAATTATATCGGGTGCTGCAACAGCTTGTTGGTCAGCTCCAAGTTCTGCTGAGTCCATGAACGTGCTCGCCGCGCCGCTTGGAGCCTTCTCGCTCATACTTCGCTCGAACGGCCCAAGCGGGCGGCTGCGCGCGCTCCAAAAAGGATATTTATGTGGAAGTAGCGGCCAGGCGCCTGTCCCGAGGCACGGCCACGCTCTGAGGCGACACGCGTCTTTTTAAAGTCGAATGTTATATAATTTTTATGCATGATCGCCGCCGCATTGTAGTCACGGCTCCTCTGCAGTTGTCCAAAACACGTACATGACTCTGACGTCAGCGTTTCATCGGTTAGGGGAGCGTGGGCCATGTGTCGGCCCACCATGCAGACTTTGTGGCATCATACTGCAGTGGTCTAGCTAGCTAGCTGCATGGTTGCATGCTGTAACACTGCTCTACATGCATCCCCACTCAGCTCTGCTCCCCCATGTGACTGCAACTGCACTATGAAGGAACTCCATAGTTCGCGTTTTCCCATATACTAGCTTACGCTGGAAGAAACAACAGACTGTTCATTCTACCCCTGCAACGTATCAATTGTCACACGTTATAACGCCTCTCTACCATACCAAGCACCCCCCGGTGTACACGTTGACCCGCCACTATAAGTTGCTCGCGAACAGAAAGAAGTCTTCTAGGTAAAAAAAAAAAACTTGATAAAGTGTACAGTCGTCGCCTCGGAAAATTTCCCTTTGCAGCCTTGTTAATCACCGTGCCCCATAAGAATAACACAGGGCAAGGTGAATGACTTCTATTGTAATTTTTCTTTCAAAATGATACGTAAAAGTGATAGCGATTAAATATAATTAATAAATTAATATATATTTTTTTAATACTATTGAAAAAAAATCACTTATCACTTAAATCTATTTTCTCGGCGTATATTTTTACATGTCAGAGCACGTGCTGTAATGTTGTAAAATATAATAGTAATCGCGTCGTAATCCGGTCGTATTATTATATAGTCAAAACGTAAAATTAATGCAACATAATAATGTTGTGGAAATAGCGGCCAGGCGCCTGTCCCGAGGCACGGCCATGCTCTGAGGCGACAAAAGTCTTTTTAAAGTCGATTGTTATATAATTTTTATGCATGATCACCAAGCATCTCTGAAAAATGCAAAATAAAAAAAAAAAAATAGAAGCGCGGGAAGTAAATAGATAGATTGCGATTTACGCTCTTTAATATGTGAATTTGATATAATTAATATAAGAAAGAATTATTGCTAATAATCAAATAATTTTACTCATATAATCGGAAGAAACCGGGAAAGCGAAACGTGGAAGGGGCGGGAAGGGGGGACCCCGAAATTGAAGAAGTGAAAACACATATTTTTTTTATATATGAACCAATTTTAACAATACATAAATAATTAAAAAAAGATAAAAAATTCCCTTCCAAAGCATTCACATATGCATCTTATATTGAAACTAGAATTTTTTTGAGACTTTGAACACCAATTTTTTATATGGTTTCTATCCCATAGTCTCCCATAATTATATCGGCTGCTGCAACAGCTTGTTGGACAGTTTGTTGGTCAGCTCCAAATTCTGCGTCCATATGGACGTGCTCGCGCCGCGGCCGCTTGGAGCCTGGTCGCTCATACGTACTGCGCTCGCACGGCCCAAGCAGGCGGCTACGCGCGTCCCAAAAAGGATATAATTATACAGCGGCCAGGCGCCTGTCCCGAGGCACGGCCACGCTCTGAGGCGACAAGCGTCTTTTTAAAGTCGAATGTTATCTAATTTTTATGCATGATCACCATACATCTCTGAAAAGTGCAAAAAAAAAAAAGAAACAAAAATAGAGGAGCGTGAAGTAAAAAGATTGCGATTCACGCTCTATAATGTGAATTTGATATAATTAATACAATAAATAATTATTGCTAATAATCAAATAATTTTATTCATTATAAATTATAAAAATATTATAATAATATAATATAGTAACATTATTATAAATCACAAACCCGAATACAAAGAGAAATATTAACACCACGAGATTAGGCAACTTTTTCAGATTCAAAGTAAGGCGAGTTGCCTAAACAAAAATTAATTAATTATTTACTTTATTTAATTATCAAATTGAATTCCTGTAAGTAATAAAAAAATGACCTTCTACAAAATTTTAAAAAGCGACGTGAACGCAAAAATCTTAAATATTTTCTCAAAGTTACAGCAAAATGTAATGGCAAAAGCATGCTTATAGAGATACGACATTTTTTTTGTGGATGATGGCTACTGCACGTAAACAAGCGCGGTTGTCAAGTGCACTAGCTGTCACTGACAACAACACGACAACAGTGAATGAGGCAGAGAGAAACCAAAAATTGACAACATTGCCGTTTTCCCCTATCTTTGCAAACCATGTGTTAAAACACATGGCCCACCCACCATGCAGACATTGTGGCGTCATACTGCAGTGGTCTATAGGTAGCTGCAAGCCATGCTGTGAGCTTGTGAACCACGGTGGCAGGGAGCCCTGTAAAGTCTCCTTTGAAGCTTTCATGGCCATGAAGAAGCTGTGATGTTGCATGCTGTAACGTGTGACTCCCCCCCCCCCTTCCCCCAAAGATGCGATTTAAAATTTCCTGCCACTCAAATAATATGTATTATAAAATTTATAAATCACTGGCTGCTCTATAAGAAGGCATTGTATAAAGTGTAAATAATACGGTCCGGCATCTCTGAAATGTAAAATAAAAAATAAATTTAAAAAAAAAATAGAAGAGCGTAAAGTAAAAAAAAATTGCGATTTACGCTCGTCAATGTGAATTTGATATAATTAATATATAAAAAATTATTATTGCTAATATATAAAAATAATCAAATAATTTTACTCATTATAAATATTATTATAATAACATAAAGAGAAATATTAACGCCACAAGGATAGGCAACTTGTTCAGCTTCAAAGTATGGCGAGTTGCCTAAACAACAAATTCTTGAACTATTATAAGTTCCAAAAATAAAATGCATGGCGATTGTTTAAGCAGTTCATAATAAAGGTGAAATATATTGTTATATTATGTTGTATATTAATTATTATAAACATTTCATGCTTGTATGTTATATATTGTGTATAACCTTGGTTGATTTGTAAATTAGGTGACCAATAAAAAAAAATATATAATTATTTATTTAAACACTCGCGTTCAAAAATATATTACATTTTTTAATTAATTTTTATAACTTATGCATATTACTAAATACTACATATAAATTATAAAATTTGATACTATATGCATTGCATTGAATAAAATTAAATATATTAAAATAATGCATCGCATGATCATTTCCATCCTAAGATTCTTTCTTTTTGTTGTGGAGATTTAAATGCATGAACAAATTATTCCACATGTGAGAGAGTACTAACGCTGCATAATGTCTCAAAATCCAGTGAGTAACATCAAAAGGAACTTTTGAAAACAAGATATTTTCGCTTGCAATAAAATTAAATATTTTTTTAAAGAAAAAGTGACGTGACGTAAAAAAAAAGCATGCAGAAATATATAATAACTTAATTATTCATATAAAAAAAAATCGGATCGTCTGCAAAAGGCAACCTAGCTGGTATAGTATGAGTTAAAGCATTGGCACGATACATATTAAAAAAAAAAAATACATGAAAAACTGATGCAGTTCGTCTTTCCCGGGTCTCCCCCATGAAAAAAAGATACTCCTTTTGGTCTCCCCACACATGCCACCACCGTCGTCGGAGTTGCAGCTGCAGAGGAGGTGTGGCACCTCCTGCTGGAATTCGTCACTTCGTGCCGTAAGGGCTGCCGCACACAGGATCGCATGATTTCGCAGCGTATGATAAGAAAATTAAGAACCTATGTGATCACACGTATACGCGCACACTAATTTCATATCGCATCGCATGCACTCGTAGGTTCTTCATTTATTAAAACCGTTTCTAAATTTATACTATTATATGCATATTATATGTATATATACGATGCGATGCAAAGGCGGCGATGTTTATATATTTATGCAAAAATTGCAATGACTACTTCTATTATATAATTTTTTTTAAAACGTAACGTATACGTGGAAAGAAAAAGTGACAGTGATAATATATAAATATTTTATAAATATTATTGAAAAATATCACTTATATACAGTATCACTTAAATCGAGCTTCTCGAAGTATATTTTCACATGTATATAAAAGCGCGCGCTGTAATGTTGTCATAATCGTGTCTTAATTCGGTCGTATAGTGAAAAAGTAAAAATAATGCGGCATGCATGCAAGTGTACGCGCATGGAAAAAAATGTGACAGCAATATAATATAATAATATACCCTTTTTTTAATATCGAAAAAAAATCATCACTTAATTAAATCGAGCTTTTTCGAAGATTAAATGCATGAAAGTATATACTACATGAAAAGAGGGAGCGCTGTGTAAAAATTATAAAATAGTGATCGCGTCGTAGGAAAAGGTAAAAATAATGCGGCATGTATGCAAGTGAGTTTTAATTTATGCTTGCATACCTGTATTGTGATTGTTTTATAAATTTAATATAATATATAATATACATGATAATAATAATATATAAACTTTATTTTCCTAAAAGCTAAAGTCGCATGAATATTACTTGTATGTATGGAACCAGTCTTAAAATCCATTACAATTGTAACATCCAGGAACAATGGGGGAAAAAAAAAAAAATAGACTTATTATATAAAATGTAACCAATAAATTACTTTCGTATGTATAATAATATATTCATTATATATTATATTATATACAATAATTATACGATATGGAATACTTAATATTTTAAAGTGTCGTACATAATAATGGTATCGATGGCATGCAATCCAATAATTCAGACGTAATTAAGGCGATTATATGATCGTCATGATTCAGTGCAAAAATTATAATTTTTTTCTATCGCTCACTAAACGAAAATCGCACGTGAAAGAAATTAATAAAAACACACACGTACGATACACAGCGACGAATAAATTTTTTATTTTTTAATATTGAAAATAAAATATCACTTACTTTCATTAAATGATTGGAGATAGCGAAATACCATCGCAGCATTCGCAGGACGTGTACCTTCCTCCGGCCGCAGGGGTCCCAGCGCGGGTGGCACCCGTTATTTACGTTAACAGTAACTACATAATGCATCTTACTCGTGAGCTGCAGTGCAAAAGAGTGAACCGCATCCTCGACCTACCTCAATCTCAAAAAATAAACCAGTGCTACCAACATAGCAAAAATTGAACTAAACTTGGAACAAACACTCGTGCAAGCCTAGCGGAACAAATTTTTAAATACCAACATGAATAAATATCTCTAACAATATTGAATACAATACAAACATGTCTCATGCCGTTAAACTTCACGTATTGCATATTAATACATGGAAAATAAACAGCGCAATATATATTTTTTAGTGAGCAATAACGAAGCTTATATTATATACCTTATCCTGGTTGTCGAAATTACATTTTCATAACATTCGAAGGGAAGAAAATATAGTGCAATTCACACAATACGGTTTGCAACAATTGCAACACTGTTTTTCATCTGTAGAGCTAGTGGCGAATAGAAATGTCGGACTGACAGAGCGTCGAAAAACCTTGTTTTGTTTCATTAATTTAACACCGTAATAATACACTCACATGGTTTGTACCGCAATATATGAGTCCCTCTATATTTCAAAATGCAAAATCGATGAGAAATATAAATGCCAAAGCAGTTTTGGTAAGCCATCGAAGTTGCTTTAGAGGGTCTCTTAATAAGTGGTAAAACCAAACAATGTTCCTCCAGCCGAGGTGTTTTTAGGACTCACTCCTCCCGGTGATTGGACCTTGGATTCAAAAAACAGTGTTCCCTATACCCATTAAGCTCTTAGGGGTGTATCCTTGTAAAAAAAAATATACATATATATAAACAGTATATATACATATATATTTAGTATTTAATACTTACTTATTTACTCTTTTATTTATTTGCTTTTTTTTTTTTTTTTACTTTTATCTCATCATTTTAGCCTAATCTCCAGGTTGCTTCACTCCTTCCCTTACCCCCTCTTACAAATTCTAATCAATTTTATTTTTCAGATGCGGCAGTACTTCAGCAGCAGCAGAGCGTTTCCAGCTCGGCGGCAGTAGAAGATGTGAGCGAGGTCGCCGTGGCTGCGATCCAGTTCACTTTATATTATATAGTAGGTATATTTGTCACTTTTACCACCAGTAAATTTATATGCATATTGTATGATATAAGAATTGATAACTAACTGGTATGCATATTGGAGTTAAGAGAGGTTACGTGCAGAGGTGATCTGTGCTAATATCCAGGCACGGATCCAGAAAAGAAATTTGGGTTGGGGCTCTCTTCATAAGACCAATGTTAAATAAAAAATTGGGTGGAGAAAATGCCTATATTGTCCATGTTAAATCCGAAATTTGGGTTTGGGCCGCGGCCCCCCACCCCCCGCTGTATCCGTGCCTGGTAACATCTGCATGTAATGTGTATGATATGCATATATTAAAGTTGAGGACCATATATGCCCCTGTATGTGTATATAATGCATTATAATTATTATATAAGCCAAGATCAAAGTACAGTAGCTTATAATGTGCATATTATACTGTATATATATATATATATAATTATATATATATATATATATATATATATATATATATATATATATATATATATATATATATATATATATATATATATATATATATATATATATATATATATATATATATATATATATATATATATATATATTTCACTGAAAGTCGGTTTTGTAATATTTCTATTAGAAAGCAACTTTCTACCTGAATCGTTTTTAGGCTAGTTTGATCTTCACGGTCTCATTAAAATAATAATAATAAAATAAATTAATTGCTTTTCAAAAGCATAGATTAATTTTGTTTCCAATATTTACATCTGTACAGTCCGACTGGGGACTTAATTAAGAGTGCACACTATATAGTACACAGCCCTTACGGGTTTCATGTTTGGCATCAGGGTATTGTTAGGACGGCCACTCACTTGTCCCGGTGATTGGACCTCTTGGATTGCATAAACAGTGTTAATTTATTTCTTATTTAATACCTATTTACTTTTTTATTTATTTGCTTATTATTTTTTTTTTTGTTTACTTTTATTCCTCATCATTTTGGCCTAATCTCCAGGTTGCTTCACTCCTTCCCTTACACCCTCTTACAAATTCTAATCAATTTTATTTTTCAGATGCGGCAGTACTCCAGCAGCGGCAGTGCGTTTCCAGCTCGGCGGCAGTAGAAGATGTGAGCGAGGTCGCCGTGGCTGTGATCCAGTCATCTCATGTGCGGCAAGAGAAATTTTCGAGATCTTCCAGCATTTGAGCCATTATATATATTGTATATATTGGTCATTGTGTATTCTATAGTTATTGGCCAGCTGTATCATTTGCTGCTCGATCATGTTAAATAATAATTAGTCTGCTTCTTCATTATAATGAATATTGCAGATATAGTGAACTATTGGTATCAATTAAGAGACTGTTTCTAATATCTACATAACTGTGTTATATATCCCTTTTATAAAAAATAAAGAATGTGTATTATAATTAAGTTTTTTTAATAATACTAACTGGTATTTCATATGAATATAATTAAAGAAATAAAATAAATAAAGTTTTGAGAGTATTGTTTTAGAAAACTGTAACTACAATAATTATATTTATACTGTATAGTGCTGAAAAAATGTATTTTTTTTTTAATTGGTCATATATTACTATACATATGTAATACTATAGTATTGTAGTACTAATATAGTTATATATATTATTTAATTCCAATGTGCTTTTTCGGTCATCGATATAAAATGTATCATAAATTTAAGTAAAAGTGTCCAAATAAAAATACTGGTGTCTGCCAGCTATAATAAGGAATTGCGGATCAGAACCTGCTGGGACCTCCTAATTTCCGTGCTGCCTTGAGTATCATATAATTAAAGTAAAAGTATAGAATTCAGTGGTGGGCTCCAGTGGCTCAGGGAAAAGAGCAGCCAACCGGAAATTGGAAGGTCCTAGGTTCAATTGCTGGCAGGGACCACTATTTTCTTTCGAATACTTTTACTTGGATTTATATGACACATATCGATGACGGAAAAAGCACATTGAAATTAATTAAATAAACGTCATCTGATAGAGATAACATCTAGTCTACGGACTATAAAAAATCTAAAATAGTTAATTATAATATTATGTTTTTTATCTTATATTATATCTCGATCCCTTCTCCGACAAATATTTTTCTATTTCTTGTTATAATAACCCTATATGGTTAACTGATTTCTTTTGGATGAAGCGGGATTAAAGACCATTTACACTACAATTCGAATCTTTTTATCATGCAGTGATATGAGATAAGAAAATAACCTTTAACTACAATATAATTGTATGTTTTTTAATCCCGTTTGATCCGCGGGCTCTCATTTAGTATAACAACTACATCAAATTAATTTACACCTCTGGCTGGACTGCAAGAACTTAATTAATACTCGTGCTTCACGTGCTATATAGAGCTGCAGCTCCAATATAGACATAGATACATTTTGGGACATGTAAGAAGAGCATATCTACTTCTATATTAAAAAAGTTTTGGTTCACTATGCACGCCTCTATACCCTAGTCGAAAAGTAAGAGTGCTAAGTGATAATTTGAACAGTAGTCAAGTAGTTGACTACTTGACTACTGCTCAAATTATCACTTAATACTCTTATTTTTCGACTAGGGTAGACTTTGCAGCATATGCATTGCAACTGGAATAAATTTAATTTACAGCTATAATATTATTTTTAAGTATCTCTGCAGGCTATTTTGCTACGTGTGATTCATATGAAATGAGATGGGTACGTCGGTTGATTTTACATAATTCTACATTTTTTTTTTTTTTTTTTTACCACCACCTCGTATTCTGAATTAATGTTGGACTAGCTTGACTAACTCCAGCATAAAATAAAGGTGAATATAACAAAAAATACTTTGTCACCATTCAGACATGTGCATGATTATAAGAGCGAAGTAAAAACATATGCTTATATATATACTGTATATAAATATATATAAATATAAAAGACTTTATAAATAAATTCTTATATAGTTTTATTATATATATAATTATGTTATTCGTGTTGTTTGCATGAAGATACATACTTTATAATAAAGTATATACTTATACATATTATTATTAGTCTTTTATTAAACACAGAAAGTGTACATATTAACAGCACTAGAAACATACATTATAGAAAAACATTACAATAGAACACATAAAACATACATACAAAACATATATAATAGTTACAGAATAATAGAACAATAGAAAATGATAATAAAACAATATAAAATAAAATAACAGATGATACTAGCTAACAGCCTGTTACATCATAATAATAATATATCATATATATAATCACATATATAAAACAAAATATGACATAGAAAATAGATAGAATAAAAAAAACTTATTGCTTCATTGCTATTCAAAATCTATAGACTATATGAAATCTCCCCTGGCATAATCGCTAATAGGCTTAATTCTAGATTTACAGATATTTAAATGATATTGGCTACAATATTCATTACATAATTTACATACACAAGATTGTTCAGCTTTATGATAACCAGAAGATTTACAAATTAGATGGTGGAAGCCGTGAACAGCCTGGCGAGTTAAAACATTTCTAACATTGGATCTATCCAATTGGGGCAGACACCAATATTTACATGTCATAGCATCAGTGCTGTAAAACTCAGGATTAATATCCTGAGCTTTTTGATTCCTGACAGCTATAAAATTGGAATATTGATCTGTCGTTGGAAGTTTAAACATTTCTTTGATTTCTGTAATAAAATAATTGGAATCTATCAGTTTATAGGCCAGTCTAGTTTCGGTAAATTTTGACAGACACAGTAATCTTTTAACAAACATGGCTTTTACTGATTCTAATTTATCGAAATCGGATACAGATAAATGAGGCCATACAATTTCAATAACATAAGTAGCCACAGGGGCGACTTTTAAATTGAATAGTTTGAGCCCTGTTTTGACGGATAGACCAGACAGCCCTGAGATAGTGTACATAACAGTGATAGCGTTCTTACATCTTTCTGTTATATGTTTAGAAAAAGAATGCCCTGTCATTTGAAGTATTATGCCAAGATATTTAAATGAATTTAGAAATTCAATCTTTTGACCGTCACAATAAATTTCATCGTTTTTGCATAACGGTCCGCCTCTTCTAAACTTAACAACCTTGGTTTTCTCTGTATACTTATACATATATGCATATATAATATATATAAAGTGTATATATGCATATACTTTATAATCATAAATCACAGCATATATTATTATATTAACAAATTATATATGATATAATAAACATATAAATTCTTATTTTTGAGCTACAATTATAGTGAATGTTGTTTATTAATTTAAATATACATACATATGACCAAAATGTGTCAATTGTGGCGCTGTGCATTGACCGGTTCTCGTTAGATCACCGAAGTCAGGCTACGTCGAGTGTGGTTAGTACTTGGATGGGTGACCGTTTCAAGTAAAAAATACGCCGCTGCTCCCTCCCTAGGGTAAATTCGTCTCGCTTTCCACCCAGTGCAGTGGTGCACTTGTGTGTGGTTCCCCAGGCTTTGGACATCGCTTTGGTCCATTGAGAAAAAGTAGAGGTGTCCGTCCTGACTGAGGTTTTCCACGGTTCCCTCAGTCTCGATCACCTCAGCGAATGCTGGGACGCGTAAGCATGCCAGGCCGTGGCCACTATCCGTTCCCTACCTCTTATCCCTACCCAGTACCCCGCCGCGAGCTATAAGCTCTTAGGGGTGTATCCTATAATTGATGCATAATTTTTTATAATTATATAATATAATATATATATCAGCTTCAAAACTGGCTTCATTTGTATAATTGCACTTTCTGATGAATTTTCTGCACCTTTTTTTAGTATATATGTATTAGTACTATTAGTAGTACACATGCATATAAAAAATAATATATATATATATATAGTTATATATATATGCTACATGATAAAAGAAGTGTAAATACAGCAGACAGCACCTTTATTATTGCAGAAAGAGTGCACAAATAAAGAGCTCTAGCTGGCATTTGCGGATACTATATATATTAATATATATACATATAATATATTATAAGAATTATACCATGATTGAGAAGCAGCAAATCTTCTGCAATTTTGTGATTTATTCTTCTTAGTGTGCTCTTTTCTCGCGTTGCTCCTGCATGGGCTTTCGTCTTTTGTCTATTACGTGGAAGTTTTAGTGTGGGAACTGCAGTCATTGGCAATTAACTTGCATTTGCACTTTTTTTCTTTTTCATTTTTTTTCAGCAATTTACATTCTATATTATGGTGTATAATTAACTCTTCTGGAAAATGATCTGAACATACTTTTGCATATTTAATGTCAAATTTGTCTCCTCTCTGTCACATAACTTGAGCCATTGGTCACAGTATTTCATTTCCTTAGGAAAACCGTAAAATTAACTTAATTACCCTGACTCCACGGCACAGTAGGGCACAATTGGGCACAGTTAAGGTTCACAGTTAGGTAAGCTGTAATGCCCATGAGTATCCAGTAGGGCACAGTGTTTATATTAGGTACCCCAGAGCATCCTAGCTTTCTAAACTTGGCGTAACTTGGCACATTGAATACACTCTTTGAAGTTGTATCGACTATGAACTAGAAGGGGCTTAAATGATGCTTTAATTGATATATATAATATCCAACTGATATTTTTTTTCATTAAATAAACTACATTGGCAATATATCTAATTATTATCAAATTTATTTATTAATTTTGGACTTTGAAAAAATTTATACCCGGATGGTAGCGCCATCTGTTTCTAAAAAATTGAAGTAAGAAAAAAAAAAGCAACATACAACATATGATATGGGTGTCATTGTCAACAAAAACAGAGATGCTGTCTCTTTTTTATTGGAAAAGTCTGCTTTGCAGTCTTTAAAGAAGGTAAGAAATATATTAAAAAGTATATTGAAATAGCAAAGTTCTTTTTTTTCTAATAAATTGCTTCTTTTTTACAGTGATTATTACAAATTCTAACATCATGAGAGGCCCTATCATAGCTTTTCTTTCTCCAGCCCAGCCCGCCCCCTTGAATTCTCTCTTTTCTTTCAACACTGAGGAAGTTATGCCCAGGCTAGCTACTTATGTGGTGAGTTAAATATTTACAAAATCTTTTCATATGTGTGTTATAATCTCATTTTCATAATTTTACAGGCAATGAATTCAACTCTGCTGCATGAAATGCTGATTAGTGGATTCTATCACCAGACATCATGGCCGCCAATATGCGGGATAGAGACAAAAGAGTTGCAGCTGCTAGCATCAATGTTTTAATTTTTTATGCTAGAGTACTCTGTTAATTACCATGATAAAATAAAAATATTTAAAAAACTACATTTTTTTAGTAATACGTTAACTTAATTAGCTTTAATGAAATGAAAAAATAAAAAATTAATAAGGAGAAGGGGCGGGGGAGAGCTACCAAGTCTAAACCATTGGTCGAACTGTGATTTTCACAGTTCGGCCATTTTGTGAGAATCACAGTTCAGCCAAGTGTCTTTGACTAGGTACCTCTGTGAATTTCACAATTGCGCCGAAGCACAAGGGGATTAACAACCGGGCTGCCAAGTTCAAATTACAATGTTAATAGAACACAAGATTGAACTTGGCACCTAACTGTGCCCAACTGTGCCGTGGAGTCAGGGTATATAATGCATGATGAAGCTATATATACTTTATTCCCATCAGTAGAGTTTCTACAAGTAAGTACGGCACACCTCACCATATTTCTTATATAAATTTATATTAAAATGAATAAAGAAATGATAAAGTACAAATTTTAACTATTATGTACTCTATAATTTCACTTTAAGAAACGAATAAAATAGTATTATAAATTGCGAATTGTATAAGTTTGAACTGCAGCGCAAAAGTCTCGTCTCTCATGACGTCATCAGAACTCGTTCGTTCATCACGCCAAGCGCGCATCGTAAAACGAAGATGCTTTATGCGCAGTAGTTGGGAAGCGGCTACCTTATGTAGAGTTATTTTGACTCAAACCAGTCTGACTCAAACTCGGGTCTCGGGTCACTCGGGACAGCGGGACAGCTGACGAAACAAATAAACTTTAAATTTATGCGCGGGAAAAAAATGTCACGATTTGCGACATGGGGATCGATGGGGATGTAGCTTTGCCGGCGGCCCAAATATTTGTATTTTTGGCCCCCAAGCGGTAGTTTCAGGAAGTTATCATAAAACTGTGCGTAATATCAAAGAATTAATATCTACTAGAAGACTTACCGCTTATGGCGGCTTTCGTCCACTTTATCTTAGCACAAAGCTTTAAGACATGGACGCAAGGTATCGCGACAGTCGCGATCGACGGATCGAGTTTGTTCAGAGCAGAGAGGGGAAGTAAAAGAAGGTGACGGGCAGAACTAGCTGGCCGGAGTGGGGGGAAGGTATGCTAGGGATGAATGGCCAGAGGATAACAATGACTAAAGTCATTCTTCTAAATATTTCACAAGTAAAATTAAAATTCATATTTTCAGTAAAGATCCTACGAATGTTACGTATTATCGTAAAATAACAATTCATATACAATTCTTCATTCTTGTACTATCATAATAATATATACATACATACATATATACACACATATATGGTAAGCGGAAAAAAAACCCTCGGAAAAAAAACCCTTGTATTAAAAAACCCTTGAAAAAAAACCCTAGGAAAAAAAACCCACGGAAAAAAAACCCTTCGCTGAAGAAGCAGCCCCAAGGAGCATACGTGGCGTAGTAGCGCGGTAGCGAGGTTTCACGTTTTTTTTTTTTTCCTATTTTGACAGATTATCATTATATATGTTCCAATAATATATATATTACATAAGATATCATATATCTGATTAGTCTCATTAGTCATGTTAATAATAATTATTGAATCACTTAACCTATTAGATATTATAATTTTCAAATGTTCATTTTATGTCTATATGTTATATAATAATAATTCGAGTAGGACGACGACTTTTTTTGTTTTATTACTTCTTTATTTTAATTATTTTATATCCAATATATAATATTCGAAGTTAGAAAAAATATGTTTTTAAAATAATTTTTAACTAAAAACACAGTTGGAATTACTATACAGATAATAGTTAACTTCCACAACATCGCCGCGTAGACTTCTACATTTTGATGAACTCCCCACACCGTGAAACCTCGCTACCGCGCTACTACGCCACGAATGCTCCTTGGGGCTGCTCCTTCAGCGAAGGGTTTTTTTTCCGTGGGTTTTTTATCCCCGAGGGTTTTTTTTCCTAGGGTTTTTTTTCAAGGGTTTTTTAATACAAGGGTTTTTTTTCCGAGTTTTTTTTTCCGCGATTCATATATATATATATATATATATATATATATATATATATATATATATTATATATGTGTGTATATGTATAATATTATAGTTTTTTTTATTTTCCTGACGTTAAGTAAAAGCCCGGTTTAAGGATAATTTCCCATTTTAATGTAAATCTTCAGCAATTTCAAACTGATTAAAATTAAAAATTATTTTTAAAAAATAAAAATTATTGTAAAAAAATAAATAAATAAATGAATATTAAAACTGTTTATTAGGTGGACCCCGACAGCGCATGCTTCTTTTCATTTAAGGCTTAACCTGAGAAATGTGGACGAAAAATTCGCTACAACAGATTTTCTTCAAATTAATTTTGTGGACTCACAACAATCGTCAAAGTATATAGCTCTGAATTTTTTCGGAATTTTTTAACCGTTGGTTTAATTATAATTAATTTATTTAAATGAGAATTTTGTATCCTTCCAATGTTAAATTTGTTAATTAGCATTGCAAAAAAACTCCCCAACAGATTCTTTTACTTTTTTTTTTACTAAAACCTAATTTTTTAGACTATTTTTCTGAATTGTTTTCATATATTTTGAACCGTGGCGATGATCGTTTCCTATATTTGATGAGAAATGTGGCAACGTTCTCAAGGACTGATGTCACCACCCCCTCCTAAAAATTTATGCGTATTCCAATGCAAACAGTGTTGCCACTATAGCCACGCCTGTTGACCTTGACAGACAAATTCTCAGGTTATACCTTAAGTCAATATAATGTCATGTGATACTCTGATTATTTTTTTTATTATGAGTGCTGACATTGTTTTGTACAATCGAAAAGTAAAGCAATAAAAATAATCATGAAATATAATTTTCCGCACTTCATTAGTTTTTTTAAAGTGCCTGACAACAATATTTCTAACATTTTTATGTTCAAGTAGAGAGTAGAGGAAAAAATATGTAATCTCGTCTTTTTCTCTTCTTTAATTTCCTCTAAAATGGTTTAAAATGAGAGGAAATTAGACGAGAGGAGAGCTTGGTAGTGAATAGAAGATTTTATTTCAACTCGTTAAAGAATTATTTAAAGGAATTCCCTGTCGACAACGACAACAATAAATACACAATACGATCGTGATAACAATATTGCCTCGGTAAAATCTGCTATTGTTCTGCTGAGTAGCCCTCCTTCTAACCTCACCCTTCTCTAACTTCCCCTCCTTTTCTTCAGTTTTTACGACCGTGCTCCGGCCGTGCTAGGGTTGATTGACGTCACGGACTTTCCAATACAATACTAATAGGAGTCACGTGACGTTAAGTCAACCCTAGCCCTGCCGAACTGTATAGCCTCAGACAAAGGAGACATCTAGTGTCCATGTCATCGTTAGCTCACTTCATAAGCGCGAACAGGTTTTTCTTTTAAAATAGGAGAGACGAAACTTTAACACGGCGGTAAGTCTTCTAGTAGATATTAATTCTTTGGTAATATTTTAACGAGCAGGTCACGACAGAAGAAAACCATTCCACCGCCGTCCACCGCAGCCATTATCTAGCTCTGCGCATGCGCAATTTTATGGAATCAGCCTCCCGCGAGAATTTTAAACAATTTTGGGCAACTCCCATTCTCTCTTATATGTTTCTTCAATTTCAGATATAATATCTATAAAATTTAAAAGCTTATTTTTTTTAATAAAATAAAAATGCACCTCTTATGATTTCTGATAAATATATCATAATAATGATAAAGGAATGCATTTGAATAATAATTTAGTTTAATAATATAATTACGTACGTATAGAGGGGGTGTATATGATATATAAATATATAATATATTGTGTTGCACTCCTATACACTTCTTTTTTTTTATTCATCGATCATTATAGAATACATAGTACGGTTTAAGAAAATTAAAATTTTATAGTTTAGTCCTCTCTATGATCGAGGACTCGAGCAGATCGAGGGGAAAAAAAGTTTAAATTGGCTTGATAGCGGAATTAAATATAGTAAACAAAATAGACATTATGGTCTAGTATGCAATAGGAAATAGAAAATAATTTATCTGATTTATAACGTGAAATAAATTATTTCAAATAATAAATATTAATTTTAAGATATTGTGTGGGTACGATACGTTCTTTCAAAATATTTTTTGTCATAATACGAAAGGTCGCGATCAAGTCACTTTCAATTCAATTTCAATATATATGGGGTTCATCAAACAGATTGATTATATAAGAATTATCGATAAGAACATTTATAAGCGATTCAGTTCTATAGATATTTAATTTATATATGCAATCTAGCTAGTTTGTTTTATTATTAAGGGTAAAATAACACAAACAATCGATTGTTGTAGTCCCATTTGATTAACATGTAAACCTTATACCAACCTCATAATATTTCTGAATTTTTTTTGAGGGACAGTTCTTTGCACCAAAAAAATGTGGAAAATATTTCAAAACAATCGGACAGTCCAATTTTTTTAAATGAATTTTTTAAATTTTTAGTATAGGCCCGGGCTTTCCCATGGAGACCTAAACTAAGATAATTTAAAAAAATTGGATTGTCTGATTGTTTTGAAATTTCTCCCATATTATTTTGGTGCCAAGAACTGTCTCTAAAAAAAATCAGAATTATTATGAGGTTGCTATAAGGTTTACATGTTAATCATATGGGACTACAACAATCGATTGTTCGTGTTATCTTACCTTTAAACAAATTTTTGCAGTAGACGTTGTAGACGACAGGACACTGCTGAGCACGTTGATGAACAAATTGATACAATTGACAAAAATGAAAATTACTTTGAATGGAAAAAAGATAATTAATTTGAATTACTGTATAATTGAGTCATTTTATAATTGCTTACGTACGAATGGTAATCAAAAAATTTGGTTTATTAATCCACTTTCTATAACTATATAAATAAAATCCAATTAATTAAAATTACTTCATGTATACTAAACGTCACTCTTACAGTTCATAGGGATCGTATACTGTTTTCATTGCCCTATCATGCAAAAAGTAAAGAACGCGTATACTAGCTGTTCGTATTAATAGTTGCAGATATATATATATATATATATATATAATTATATATTATATATATATATATATATATATATATATATATATATATTTACCACGAAAAGTCGAATTCGGGCAAAAGCCGAAAAAAATGTGCAAAACTAGTTCTGCGCATCGAGCTTTGAACAAATCCCAAAATGAGATTTTATTTCGACTTTTGAGCAAAATTTGCACGAGCAAAACAATATAGTTCTGCGCATTTCTCATAGAAAAATTGGTTTTAATAAAAATTATTAATTTGTGGTACAGCATGCCACGTGCTAAATAGTATGTACATTTATGTGAATAATTGTGTTAATTATTCTTTATTTATATCTATTATACCACCAAAGAATTAATATCTTAATTCTTTGATACCACGGTGTAATTTTTTCATTACAATTTTGTTATTCATTTAATTTATTATATTCTCTACGGTTTTCATTCTAATGTTATTTCTAAATGTCATTGCTTTGTCATTGTCAATATTGTTGTCATTGGCATTTAGTCTGCATCCTTTTATTAAGAAGCGATGCCTATAATATTAACTGACGCTTCACTCTGCATGTACTTATAATTTTCAGTAATTTTTTAAAGACGCGCATTGTTTCTGGGCTTTATGAAATCTGAAGAGAAAAATGAGAATAGCATATAATTTGATAACCACTATTTATTTCTGCAATAAAAAAGAAATGCATTCAATGTAGGTTGTTCAATTGCAATTAAGTATATATTTTATAAGTGTACCAGTCCCACGGCTGCTTCTGCAAATATATAGCAAAATAAATGTAATAAATTAAATGTGGCAGCAGCTAATAGTGCGTACAAGAACAAGCAGTTGAAGTTTTTGTCATCGGCATTCATAGAAGAAATCTTCAAACATTTAAGCAGTGAATGTATAGTGATAAAGTGATTATCGTTGAATTGCATCTGCCATGGATCGCAAATATTTCATTTTTTAAATAAGCAATACAGTTGAAAAAAAAATACAAGTTGTTGCAGAGTCAATTACTGGTAAACATATAAATTATTATATTTTTATATACAATAAGTATAAAATATCAGGACATCTTTACTCAATAAATAATGATCGAGAAATAGTGAAGTAAAAATATTTTGGTACATAAATAAACAACACAGTACGTATGTAATTGTACGTATACTATCGATACTGTTTCATTTGTGGCACGCAGTGCCTCAAATTAAAAAAAAATATATTAAAACAAACTTATCTGTGCATGTGAGAAATGCGCAGAACTTATAATAGTTTTGCTCAAACGAAAATGCGCGAAACCCGACGTACGCAAAAGTTTTCGTTAGGTTTTTCTCACTTTGATTTAAGAAAAACTAATATTGATGATAAATTGATGCGCAAAACTAGTTTTGCTCATTTTTTCCGGCTTTTACCCGAATTCGGCTTTTCGTGAGCTCGTCTGTTTACATTTATTGCCATATCATGCAAAAACTAATTATACGAAGAGTATACGCGTTCTTTAGTTTTTGCATGATACGGCAATGAAAACAGTATGCGATCCCAACGAGGTGTATGACTGACGTATAGTATATATGCATGAAGTAATTATAATTGATTGGATTTTATTTACATAGTTAATTATAGAAAGTGGATTAATAATCCAATTTTTTTGATTACCCAGGTAGAAAATATCCATTGAAGCCCATGGGCACCAATTGAAAACTATAGAAAATTGGCGCTCAAAAAGGCCAATTGGCACCAATGGGTGCCGATTGGTGCCGATGGGCTTCAATGGGCGAAGGGCCATGGGTGCCGATGGGTTTCAATGGGCGAAAGGCCATGGGTTCCGATGGGCTTCAATGGGCGAAAGGCCATGGGTTCCGATGGGCTTCAATGGGCGAAAGGCCATGGGTTCCGATGGGCTTCAATGGGCGAAAGGCCATGTGTGCCGATGGGCTTCAATGGGCGAAAGGCCATTGGTTCCCATGGGCCTCAATGAGCCTCTATAGAAATGTAACCAATGGGTTCCAATGGGTTCCAATGGGCTTTTTTCAGTTTTCATACTGTATAATATGCATGGCCTCGATCCGCTAGATCTGCGTAGTGCCGCAGGTCCGCCCTGAAATTGCTGAAATCCTCGTTTTGACATTTGATCGAAATTGGGCGCTATCAATGAAGGCATAAAAATCAAGCGTCCTCAATCTACGCAGCAATAGCTGTCGACGGACATTGCTACATTGATTTCTTTTGTATTCGGTCTGCAATGAGGACGAGGAGGGACTGGCGGGGTCTGTTTTTGAATCTCAATTCTGATCCACGACAAAATTCACTTTCACTTTTTTAAAAGAAAAAAAATATAATTAATACTAGATACGAGACCATATTATAGAGATTCGACTGAACGTCCTGCAACAACCTAGAGGTACAGCAACTACCTATACATATCGTCCCTTGTCCGGAATATTAAAAAATAATCTGCCTACCATGAATCCGTTGCAATAATGAGGTATCTGCTTTTTCAGGAGAATACAACTATGAGCTATATTGGTATATTATTATAACCTATAGACTATAAAGCTCATTGTCGCGCTTCGCGCTCACCTGAAAAGAAGATAAGAGATCATCATACATTGTAACAAAATCATGGTAGGCAGATTATTCGTTATTCCGGATGAGGGACGATATAGTGCTAGTTTCAGACGCTCGGCTTCTAACTATTCCGTTGAATCGATAGGGCAACAGAATAAGCAGGAAATTAAGGAGTTCTATTGATAATTAATACCAATATAAATTGCCAACATTGAAACACTCAAAACATTTTCTGTCGTTAAGTTTGAATACATGCTTACCAATATATTGCAGAATATGCTATAGTAAGCTAACATTGTAAATATAATAAATGAAATGAAAATCCACTGAATTATTGAATTATCTACAAAGTTAGGTATTTTGTATTAACTTTTTTTCGAGTTTTTTAGCCTTAAATTTAGAAGATTTCTATTGGTCTACTTTCAATGTAAATGATAGTATAACTGATTACATTGTGAATTTAAGCTGCAAAAGATATTATAGGAAAGTTGGTAGAGTTAGTTAATTAATGCTGTAATTATTAAGACACAATTTATTGAATAAAAAGAAAAGTTGAACATTAAATGACAAGTTGTAAGAAAAAATGTAAATTGTAATGCAACATGCAAATGCATAAAATATAAATAAAAATATTTTTTATAAAAAAATATGGTATTTTGTAAACAGCAGACAGTGAAGATACGAGAGGACGGGGGTAGTATCATAATTATAACACTTACATTGTTCAGGTGTTGGTTCGTTGGGTGTTCGAACCTCAATGTAGATAATAGCACTTACACCGTGACTTAAGAATAATTATATTAAAATGCAGATAATGTCAATGCATTTTTAATATGAATATATTTAATTGTACTGACACATTTTTTCACTAGTATTGCACTTATGTCATAACTTAAGATTTTAAAGCAGACATGCTAATAATAATAATAATGTAAGGCAGAACAATATTATTTACCAGTAATACAAAGGAACAAAAATTAAAACATTTCACTAGTATTGCAGTTATATCATGACTAAAGATTATCTTAATGCAGACATTCCAATAGTAATAGTTAAAGCACAACAAAAATTTACCAGTAATACAAAGGAACAAAAATTAAAACATTTCACTAGTATTGCAGTTATATCATGACTAAAGATTATCTTAATGCAGACATTCCAATAGTAATAGTTAAAGCACAACAAAAATTTACCAGTAATACAAAGGAACAAAAATTAAAACATTTCACTAGTATTGCAGTTATATCATGACTAAAGATTATCTTAATGCAGACATTCCAATAGTAATAGTTAACGCACAACAAAAATTTACCAGTAATACAAAGGAACAAAAATTAAAACATTTCACTATAATAACAGTCATATTTAACTTAATGTGCCATGACCAAATATAGTGTTAAAGCAGAATACTATAATGCACAACACAAATTTATAGCAAAGAAAAAAGAATCAACAAAATAGTTATTACTAGGCAGAAAGCTTTCGGGATATCCGTATCGGGTGTTGTTCAACTCCTCGTTGGTCTTGAAACGTTGCAAGACCAACGAGGAGCTAGAAGAACAACGCCCGCTGCGGATATCCCGAAAGAGTTCTGCCTCGTAATAACCATTTATCGCACCGTGAAAACCTTCATCAATACAATCAACAAAAATTTCCCTATAAATAAGAAGAAAGGGTAGGAGGTTGTTATCATTAATCACTCACCAATTGTTTAGGTTGGGTTGTTTACAGGTTCAGTACACTAAACATTGTACTGCACAAAAGTCTTGATCAAAGATTAATTTAAATTGCAAACACTACACATTATAATAAAATAACATAAAAAAAAAATAATAATAATAATAATAATAAAATTAAAGTTAATAAAAAAAGTTAATAATTAATAAATTATTTGCCATAAAATGTTAATGTTATGATTAAAAAAACAACCTTTTTAATCTTCATGTGGCGAGGCTGGCAGGATCAGCTGCAACAATTAATAACATTAAAATACAAGTAATTCAGGCAACAGCAAAAGAGAGAGAGAGAGAGAGAGAGAGAGAGAGAGAGAGAGAGAGTTGATTTATTTTTGAAGGCTAGAAGGCCCCTTGGTCCTGCAAGGCAAGGCCCTTTGGTCTAGCTAAATCAAATTTAATATTATCATATTCTGTTGCAGTATTTAATTTTTTTTAATATATATAGACATCATATTTTTATATTATAATATATTATAGTGATAAAAATAAGCCAGAACGGTCGGAAACGCCAATCCGGAAAGGTGCATGTATTATATTGAATTAAAAAAAAAACAAAAATTATTTTTAAAAATACCTTAAGGGTAAGGTAACGCCACCAATGTTAAATTTTCCACTCTCATTTGTTCCTCCGAAAATATTTTAAAATATTCTCCTCTATGTCGTTCATTAGCTCTTAAAATATCGTCAATACAAATACGATCTAGTTTCCGAGTTACGTGTATTGAAACTAAACCCATTTATTGAACAAGCATACGCTGCATTTCAGTGACATTAGAAAAATTCTATAATCCAATCGTCCGATTTATAAAAAAAACTAGAAACAAACTTAATGCACTAGGACAAACCTTCACAGCAAAAAAAAAAGACAATTATGAGAGTGGGAGCGACGTAAATTGATAATAACTGCACGATTTTTGACACTCGCACGTCTCACACACCCCTTTTTGGTCGGCCATTAAACAACTGGCGAATGAAACAGGCTGACTAATGAACCAAAACAACGCTTATAATCCACTCACCTAAAGTAAAAACTTTCCAAAAATGTTTTATAGTAATGAAAAAATAGTTTTATAAATAAAACAGCCATAACAGTTATTATTTAACTCATTATTTATAAATAAATTGAATATAAAACCGTATAAAACTGCCGTGACTTGCGTGGTATCTTTAGAGTGGGACAATTTGAATATTGATATAGAGGCGCTGCGATCGCGGCGCAACTCTGGCGTTCCCTTACCCTTAATCACAGATTAAATTTAAATTTTTTTTTTTTTGTTTTTTTACAAAATCTTCCGCTGGCTTTGCTTTTTCGTAATTCGTAGTCTTCTTCATATATAAGACAAAAAGATGTATAGCACGTACTTGTATTTTTCATTACATATTTTTGTTTGTTATTATATAGTATTTTTTTCTATTCATGCATGATTTAATGCTCAAAATAATGCTTAAATGAGGAACTGCATGGCCGGCCCAGAATGCAGTACAGCTACTTTTTTTAGGAAATGGGGGGAAAAAAAAGAACATAATTTTGGCCTGAAAATTAAAATATTTAACGTACCGTAATATATTTTGTAATGAATTCGGTAATTTTTCGAGCACGGTTAAGCAACTACACATAATACATGACACTGAAATATAAAAAAAAAAAAAAAAAATGAACGGGTGAAAATACGTGCATTGCGATAAAAAAAGGTTTGATTGCCCTAATTTAATCTATTTTTAATTAAATAAGAAGTAAGAAATGTATCTGCTCTCTGGAAAAACATTTTTCGGGAAAATAAGCAATCCATCCAAATTTAAGTAACAAAATATTTTCTGTGACTATATTTTTTATTCAAAGCTTTATTAATTAATTTTTTATCGTTTAACTGTTCAACGCCGGCTAAAGTTATACAAAATTATTTTAAAATTGATAAAGTTTCGTATAAAAAAAATATTATTCCCAACAAAAATTTTTGTTGGCAAATATTATTTTACGTTGGATATGCAATGATTTTTTTATTGTTTTTTTTTTTTTTTCAGAAAAAAAGTTTCTCTATGGAGGAGATACACTTCTCACTTTCTATTTAATTAAAATTAATTATTCAAATTAGGACAAAATTACACTATTTTTATCGCAATTTACATATTTTCATTTGTTTAATTATTTCAGGGTCATAACCTCATAACATGTTTTGTTAATTTTATATGAATTTTTAAGTGCCATGTGCGCAAATCGGAAAAGTCATGAAAATCCATTGAAAGAACCCAAGGTTTTTCTGTCAAAAAAATTCACATAAATTAAATTTTTGCTTCAAAAATATGAAATTACTAATAAATATTAAGAAATAAATTTACTATGTGTCATTATGTTTTTTACAATATTCTGGCCGGGCTTATTGAAACCTGCAGAGCTACAAATCTCCAAAGTTCAGGTGACTCAATTTGTGAATCCGAGAGTAGTTATAATCCTTATTGAAAATCAAATTTAAAGGTGAACCAAAATTATCACTTTTTTTTTTTTACATATTCGGGTACATTAATTACTACAATTATTTTGGTAGATATGTTCCACAATAATTTGGTAAGATTATTTTCCTAAATGTGCATTTTTTGACCCAAAGTCACACAGAAAAATGTTCCAATTAAGGTTTTAGTTGTTACATTGGGACTTTATTCTTGCAAAACTCCTCGATTAAAAAAAAAAAAAAAAAAAATGAAAGAAAAAAATGTACAGAAAATATGACTCGCGTTATCATTCACCAAAAAAGGTTTAAATTATTATTTTTCCTTAGAATCCAAAATTTTACAAAAAATAATATAAAATCTCGCGATGTTTAGATATTTTTGTATTAAAAATATAAGCAAGCCACGCCCCTTTTTTGAAAAAAAATCGCGCCTGCGGCAAACTGCTTGGGGGGCTCCGCCCCCCAAACCCCCCGATGGTGTAGAGGCCCCCGCCTTTCATTGCTCAGTAGGCCTTTTCACCCCAGTCCGACCCTGCACATGTGATTCGTATTAATTATGTTTTTTTTTTTCGTTTTTTAAAATACTGATTTAAATTTACTTAATTTACCGCAAAAAAGAGGAACTTTTTATAACAAATTAACAATACCATACGTACCCGATAGCTAAATGCGAGTACTCGACCTCAGACTTACCAAAACTAAAACAAAAAAAGTGATCCTGATGCAGGCTCTGCATGCATCACAATTTATACAAAATTTGATTCTGAATAAAGCAACATTTTCTTTTTCCTGCTAATAGGTTTATTTTTTAACTACATAGCTGCTGGCGTATTTATTAATTTGGCGTATTTCTAATCATTATCACTAAGCAAGTTTCAATTGAAAGAAGAATAAAGACATTTATAGCAGCAAGGAAATTGTCTTGCTTGAAACAAAGATTAAAAATTAGCATTAAAATTAACTGTTGCTTACAATCAAATACTTCATATCAGTAAATAAAAAATTCGCAGTAAAATACTTTGCATTTATCTTGCAAAAAGTTAGTATACTAAATAAGCAATTTGTAAGTATAAAAAACTTGAACTTAAATAAAGTACTGGAGAAAGAAAATTAATTAAACATTCTCTTAATTATCAGTTTGCTTGAAAAGTCCTGCTTTCTCAAACTCCTACAATAAATTAATTAACATTTTATTTATTTGGAATCCAAAATATTTATATATTTCTCCAGTGAACAATTAACCTAATATATACACGATTCTCGAATATCTCGAGCTCTCGAAGGTATAATTCTGCTATTTTTTATTATTATTTCCCTCCCCATGCTGGTATTATGGTATTCTTCCGAGTCCAGGAAGGATTTTTATATTAATTCAGTGTAATTAAGTGCGGCCAAACTATTTGTTGGCTATTTTAAAAATCACGAATAATTATAATTTATACAACAATTTAACACAAAATTTTAAATTTAAGCAAATGCTAAATGCAGTAAATTTAGAAAAAAAAAAAATGTTTAAGGAATCGAAATTAAGGATCGAGAGGATGAGTTCTATACTTCTTTCCTTTTTCAAAAAATATAAGAATTAAATTTATATAAGTAATATAAGTATAAGTATCACTAGAGTTGATTAATTAAGATTTAATACTTGGTATTATAATATAGTAAATATTAATTGCAGCTAAAATTAAAATTTAATTGAAGCTATTTAGTGTAATTTTTGAAAAATTTAGCGAAATTTAGTAAAAAAATTAGTGAAAATCCAAAAAAAATCGCGCCTGCGGCAGGCTACTGGGGGGCTCCGCCCCCCAGACCCCCCTTTAGAGTGTTAGCCCCCGCCTATGTGGGCCGTCATTCTTTCTCGCTCAGTGGGCCGTTTGGGCCCAGTCCGTGCCTGAATCCCGAGTGCACCCAGTTCTCAGCACGATGACTATAAGCCGAAGTCACTGCACCGGGATTCAAACTCATGACCTCCTGATTACAAGTCAGGAGCGCTACCACTGCGCCATCATGCACAACCCACAAACATACGCACCTTGGCTTTTTTGGGTTTCTTGTTTGGGGGTGGTGATGTCTCTTTTTCTCCATCAACTTGCTGAGAATACTTTTGATGCATAGCCGACGTAGTATATTCGCATGAGGATGACTCGCTGCCGCTACTCTCATCATCAGATGAATCACCCTCACTGGCAGACTCCTTGATTTTGGGGATTTTCAGGCGGCCTTGACTCTCTCTTTCTTTGGCCCCTTGCAATGTTTCTAAAAAGAAACACATTAAAAATATTTATACAACTATACAATGCCCATACTATATGGGACCCATATAGGCAGATTGGAAAGAAGGAGTTGGAAAAGGTTCAGCGGAGGGCTGCTAGAAGAGTTATGGGTAGAATGAGAAAATGGAGATTAGTTGCAGATGACAAAAAGGTGTGGAAAGATTATGAAAGCGTGTCGAAAATGATTCAGACTTTGGAGTGGGAGCCACTCGAGGAAAGGAGAAGGTACAACCGATTAGGAAATTTGTTTAAAGTTAACAGGGAGATGGCAGGTTGGAGCGAGTTTAGCGATAGAACTAGGAAAGGTAGATACATTGGGAGGGGGGATCATCAGTGGAAGCTGGAGTTCAGGGGTAGTGGAAGCGATGTGGGAAAGTATTCCTTCATAAACCGAACAGTGAGGGAGTGGAACTCCCTGCCGTCCGAGGTGGTGGGGGCGGAGAGTTACGGGGGATTTAAGAGTGCGTTGAGCACTATATTGCGAGCCACCGTGGTTTAGCCACATTTTCCGCAGAGCGTTAAAATCTAAAATCTACATCTAAATGCCAATAAAAATCTTGAATAACGACGTACGGGACTCTGGATCATATATGATACATACTGGTATGCATCCTATATGATTACTAGGCATAAAACAGCCGTGTAAAACGGATCATAAAATTACATTTATTTTCTTTCATTGTACTTGTAACAATACATTGTGTGTATGCATACAAAATATAAACATACTCACCAGCAACATATAACACCCGTAGCTTTGTCGTAGCCCTCCTCGGTATCTGTAGTTTCAACCTCCGCATCTTCCTTGTAGTATCATACACTGCATAATACTGCTTATATTTGTTATATTTAAGTGGGTTAAATCTTTTAATCTTGTCTGATTTAACAATTTTGACTTTGCCATCGACTTGAAATTTCACAATCACAAAATATTGTCGTTGGCTCATTTTTAATGGTATGTATAATATACAGTATGCATATATAGTATG